>VXBU01005400.1:1282997-1328673 GCA_013400315.1 Bombycilla garrulus
CCTCCCGCTCCGGCCCCCTGCACCCTCGCGTACCCCCCGGAGCATCCCTAAATCCGCCCAAGCATCTCTGCGTCCCACGAGAGCGTCCTTGGGCATCCGCATATTCCCACGGACCCTCTCAGCATCTTTGTGCTACCCCAGAGCATCCCTTCATTCCTCCAGAGCGTGCCTGAGAATCCACACATTCCCCTCTCAACCTGGTAGCATGCTTGCATTACTCCAGAGCATCCCTGAATCCCCCCAGAGCATCTTCTCCCATTTCCCTTCCCTTCTCAACTCTGGAGCATCACCGCATTACCTCAGAGTATCCTTGCCACCCCCTGGAACATCTCTACATTCCTCTTTCCCCTCTCAACTCAGCAGCATCCTTGTATTCTCCCAGAGCATCTTTGCAACATTCCTGCATCTCTCCAAAGTGTCCACCGTGAGTTTATTGCTCCTGCCGTGGGTCTGTGCCTTAATGAACAGAAGGGAAGTCAGAACTTCATTTGCCATTCAATCAGCCAGGGGGGCTCCCTGGGCAGGAGGAACACTCAGAGTGGTGATCTTGCCTCTACTCCTCATGGGCAGCAGGAGGAAGGGGTAAAGCTGTCAGAGTGCAGGCAATTCTTGGTCCGCAAACCAAGGAGACCTTGGGGCCCCCAGCTCCAGGGAGGTGATTAACTCTTCCTTCTTCCACCATTTGTTCACTCTTCACAGCTAAAGAGAATAGCTTTTGTCTGAGGACTTGTTTCAGCGGGTGATTCTGCAGGATGCAGTTACCTACCGCGTTACAGCCCCTGTGCACGGTGCCTGCTCCAGGTGGCAGGAGAGGAACCGTCCTCACGGGTATTGTGACAGGGGCAGGATCAGTTCTGCTATCACCACCTCTGGAGAACAGCACAGGGATGTGCAGAGCAGCAGCTGCAAAACAGAGAAGGGTGCTGGCTGGAGACCCTGACCAAGGTCAGGAGAGCTGACCAAGCTCCGTTCCGTCTGGGGAATTCTGGCAAGCTGTGAGGAACAGAGAGAACATAAACAATGCCAGAAAATTGTGCAAACCCAGAAACAAGCCTGTAATTAAGGCCCAGGGGGTTTGCCACATTCTGATTGCTCCAAAAGCTATTTTCACCTCAGGAACTACTACAGCCTCACAGAATTCCTCTTCAAACACGCTGCCGCAGTCGCTGCGCTGATCGCGGAGGCCGATCCTGCTGGGAGGAGGCCGGGAGGGCTCTCTGGAGCCGCGGTGAATCATTCGCAGAGCCGAGCAGCAAGAACACCTCTCAGCCCTCCCGCAGGGGTGGCCTTTGCGGCCAAAGGGCGGCCCCAGCAGCCCCAGCCTCCTCCTGTCCCTTGGCGCCCAGCGCTGGGTCAAGAGGCTGGCTCCGTGTCCAGAGCCGGGCTTGCTTTTCCCAGCTGTGCGCCCCGCCAGCCGGCAGCCGGGCACATCTGTCCCCTTCCTCGGGGACACAAGTGTCCCCAGGCCGGTCCTCCCCACGGCTGGCTCGGGCTCCGCTCTGCCGCAGCCCGACAGAGGATGTCACTGTGGGCCCGCCGAGGATGCGGCGTGCGAGGAGCTGCGCTGCCTGGGCAGCGGGAACGCGGCTTGGGGCTGCTTCGTGCGCGGCTTCAGCGCTGCTCTGAGGATGCTCAGACTTAACCTCGGCCTGGCTGGGCCGGGATTTCACCACAGCCCGGCTGGGCAGCTGCAGCACGGCCGCAGCAGGGAGGACATGAATTTTATGCTGAACATCACAGATGTGATGGAGAAACAATTTTTTATTTTTAATGAACCGCTGAACCGCTTTCACTATGCGGCTGTTTGTGATCTGGTGTTATTTGTAATCTCCAGCTACTCAGTCAAGCATTAGTATTCACTGAAATGATTACAAATTCCAAACGATGGGTGTGTGCCGTGCAGCTCCTTTCCCTAGGAGCAATTTGCTGTTTGTTAGCTGTCATCCATTATTCAGGATTTTCACCATCCGGATGGAAAGCAAAGCCCCTACTTTGTACCTAAGATAATTTATAAAGTAATACAATGCAATGTGGGCAAATCCAGGTATTGTTTATCCAGAGTAAATTGCCAGGACTGTTAGATAAATAAGAGGTGATAGAGCTCACATCACAGGTTTCCTGATCCTGATGTTTCTCTGTTGTTTCAGCAGACAGGACAAGTGCATTTCTAATACATTTCAGGAAACGTGCCATCTTGGTAATAAAGGAAATCACACAACCTGTAGCTAAAGCAGATCACACTCAGACATGCAGGCAGATGGTCTGACAGCTCACATTCGGACCTGGCTCACACAGTGCATATGCCGTGTGTAGATATCCCATGTGCTCAGAAGTGTTTATATCAGTTCATGCAGGGTTCTGATCACCCTGCACAGGCCATGGGGCGCTCTCCTGGGCATAGAGATCTCCTGACCACTGCTCAGTCCTTGTGGATCTGTGCAGTGGAACCTTTCCAGAGCTGTAGCTCAGCTCCAAGCTCTCCTGAGCCTGATTTCTGTTTATTCGGAGGTTGTGCCTGAGAAGCAGCAGCTGGGGGCAGATCACAGCATGGTTCAGGCTGGAAGGGACCTCTTGAGATTTTCTAGGCCAGCTCCTCTGCCGAAGCAGGGTCAGATACAGCAGGCTGCCCAGGGCTTTGTCTGGTTGGGGTTTGAATATCTCCAGGAGTGAAGACTCCATGACCCCTCCAGACAACCTGTTCCAGCTGCTCTCCAGACTGCCCTCACAGGCAAAAAGTCTTCTCCTGCCTGCCCCATCTTGCCCACAGACAGCTCTCTATAAACCTAGAACTAGGAGGATATGCACAAGTTGTAGTTTTTCCATTGCTTACTTCTGTCCCATGGAGCCAGTTTGTCTCTGAAACAAACTTTAAAGAAAGAGATTATTAAAAAATCTCTTTGTGTTCATGTCTTTTACTGATGAGGGTTGAAAGTCCTCTGGCATTCACACAAGTATCTGTCACTATGAAACCCATGCCTTTGTTTTATTTCCTTTTCTTCTGCCTTTCATCATGGGACATGTTTATTCCGTTTAGAAAATTCCCTTTTCTGAGATCCCCTCACAAGTTACCAGCACACATGGGTGAAGAGAAGGGCAGTGTGGCAGAGAAAAGAGATTCCAGAGTGGCTGGGGGAAAAGGAGCCCTTGAGCTCCTGCTTTGCCAGATCCTCAAGATACAGCACAAACCCTGAGTATAAATATTTCACATCTAGCACCAATGAGTGGGACACAGAAAACACCAGAGGAGCATTTCTCATGCTGGAGATGCCTTTGCAGTGAAACGCTACTCTTTAATATTTATTTCTCTTAAAAACAAACCCAACAACAACTCGTCTGTCAAAACTTGGGGAGCTATTAGAACTGCAAACCAGCCCAGCAATCCAAGCCTGGCTGGGACATGATGAAATTGGTCGCTGGATGTGCTTCATCCAGCTCAGCTGGGTGTCAAAACAGCTTCTGCTGGTGGCAAAAGGTCTCATCCTTACCTTACTGCAAGGGACATGATTGGGTGAGTTTGATATTGAACAAAGACAATGATGATTGGAATAATCATTGAAAATGCTAATAAATAATCTGTGAGCCAGCTTTCAGAAGGGTGGGAGGAGCTGACATCGCCACTCCCAAAGCAACACCTGCTGAGAGCTGCAAATGGCCACAAAGCCACCACTTCCCTGAGAAGGATCACAAATTCTGGAGGGAAATTGTCCCCACCTGGGCACAGTGTGGGTCCACCTAGATTTTTCTGAGTCATTGTACCTTTTCAGTGCTTTCTTTTCCTTCTTTCTTACCTCTCTTTCCTTTGTTCTTTCTCTCCATTCCGAGCTGTAACCTTGGAATTTATCGTTTGCAAATCCAAACTCCTGAAGTATTAAAAAATGCATCCTTCAGTACAGGGAGACTTTTCATAGTTGGACCTGTATTGAACTGCCAGGACTGCTTTTGGCTTCTTGGGAACGAGCTCCATAAAATTACAAATCACCTTGTCACCACAAAAAGTCACATTTCTATCCTTGTTCAATCCAACAGCACTTTTGTGAGCAGGGGATTGCTGAGTTTAACGACTCTGGGGGAGGAGAACAACGCAGAGCACGATGAGTAATGCCATTAGTAATGAAGTAACTGTCTGATCAGAGTTAACACCTGATTCTTGTCAAGGCCAATTCAGTATTGTATTTTGAAATGAAAATTTCAGAGCACAGTGGGGAATGAAACCAGAAGTCATCCTACATCTGTCAGCTTGGTCTGAGCTGGCAGCTGCTGTTCAGACCAATGGATGTTTTCAGAGAGAGACAGCAGGGTCTGAATATGAAGATGTGAAATCCATGTGCAGCTGCTGCCAACCATGCTGGAAGCATTTTGCCACATGGAGGAGTGAATGTTAAAGCTCTGTTGAAAAAGTATCTGTTAAATTTGGTACTCCATCAGGGGATGGTTTAAGAGGCAAGGCTGGCCTTTGTTTCTAATATTCTTAATGGCAGCGAGTGGTGTGGGTTAGGAGTGACAAAAGGAGATTTGGGAAGGACTAAAACACTTCTAATCAAAACCAGTTCTGTTCCCAGGCAGATGGAAAACAGAGCAGTTGTAGGAAATTGAACTGGGTTTCTCTGGGCCGTGGTGCAAGCTGTGGCACAGCGGGCGCCTTTGCATTCCATCAGACTTCATAAAACTTTGGGTCACTGAGCAATTAGAGGGGGAGAGTTTAAGCCCTTTTTTGGAGTCCGTGGGTATCTCCAGAGCTGCCACCAGATTCTCATGTGAGGAAATGTCAGCTCACTCGCTTCCTGCAGTAACTCATTGGTAACCTTATGTAATATTTATCAGACTTCCTGGGCTAATTAAGTATATTACTTTATATAGTAACTAACATATCTCTAATATGTATCAAAATTTAATTCAGTTTAATTCATTATCGCTGCTCAACGTGGGCTCAATTCTCTTTCCCCTTTCAGAGATGCAAATCCATTAATTCTTTGAGTAGATTATGAAGGATGATGGAGCCCTGGGTTCGCCAGATCCCTTCAAACACAAACTTTGCTTTTGTCTCTGCCCAACTTAACTGAACCAAAAGAGATTTTTCTGAGTCATGCCAGGACAGTTGAGAGCAACCGAACAGTAGAGGGTAAACAAATCTCTGTGTCTGAGATCAGGAGAATCAGCAGTCTAGCTAACTTTATCTTGTTTATTTGGCCATTTGTCTCCAGTGATAATGAAAACTGGTGCCCCCAGGTGCTGGGCAGTGTCTAGCCATGAGGGTCTGAATCTTGTTGTTATTCTCTCCCTCTCCAGCGGCTCCTGTGAAGTGATGCAGCAGCATCTGCCCAGGCCCTTTGGGGCAGACACCATCTCTGTTATCTCTCTGGAAGTGCTGCCATTTCAGGCAGGAATTGCGAGTGTTTGTGTCTCTAAAAGCCCTCTCCACGTTTAAGGTCCAACACTTAAGCATCAATTTCAAGTGCATTTCCTCCAGAGAAAGGTGCCCTTGTCTCACCCCTGTCAGCCACCGTGGCCACTTCTCCATTTGTGAAGGGGCTGGATTCTGCTCAGCTCCCTGGTTATGAATTTGCTGCTCCCCCTGCCTGCCCGTTGCCTTCCAAAGCCTGATCTGCAGTCTCTAGATCACTCTAATTTAGAAAGACCCTCATCTGTACAAGGATTTTCCCTGACTCCTGGCTTTTCTCATAAAAAAACTTGTCTCATCCCCATCTCTGTCTGCTTGAGACAATGCCAAGCCTGCCCTTAGATCTGTGTAACAAAGGCAGATGGAGAATGTATTTCCTATTGAGCTGTGGTGTGCCTAATGCATTCCCTTCTATTAATGACTGCTCTGGGTCCTGATCTCTGATTCATCACCTTTTCATTCCTTTGATGTTCATTATAAGGCAGCAGAGACTAACAGAGAGCATGTCAGGCATCCAGCTACAAAGGCATGGGGAAGAGGAGTGAAAAGGGACCCAGTGACAGGAGGAAGATGAAGCATTTAGGAAGCATCAGCTCACTGCAGGCAAAGCTGAAACCATGCTCAGGATGTTTCTGGCCGTGCTGTTATCTGCTGCCTTCCTCTTCCAAGCCCAAATCCGTGTTGTTGAAGCTAGTTTGACCTCTAGAAAAATCATTTGGAATCAGATTTGTGCAAAGATAGTAGCGGGCAAAGGAAACAGAGCCCTCCTGGGTCTGGAGAGCTGCGACCTCCAGCAGGTCTCTTTATCAGTCTGGCTTGCAGCAAACAGGGTTTTAGCAAATAAATCCATCTCATCAGCCACCCTGGGCTTTGCTGAGGCTTCTGACCTGAGGAGAGGGAGTTTGCTGTGGCTGTAAGTAACAGGATTCTCCTCTTCCTGACTGTGATGATGACAGGGCTCTTCCTGTGGTGGTCTTGGTAAGCTCTCTTGGGGGACTCCAAATGTTACAGAGCTGCCACTGAATGTCACAGCTGCTGTGATCTGAGTTCAGACCATCCTGGAACAAAACAAGGGAAAAAGAAGAACTGAAAGTCCTTCCCTCTCCAATGAGTAATCACGTCCTGCTGGTTCTGACCTCTGCCTAACCAGAGTACAGTGGTACTGGAGGGAAAAGTCGAGGACAAGGAACATTAATCACTTTCAGTGTAATTTGAGGGACTGAATAACACAACAGCTGTAGCAAAACAAGATGTGCAGGAGCTGGGTTGTCCTTCTGAGGGGTGTTTGCTGCCATCCCCCTGGCTGTTCTCTGCCTCAGCACAGCAGGATCACCGGTCAGATCCAACACCTCCAGAGAATGATGGTCAGTCAGTGAATTTCCTGCATGGTGTAAGCCCAGAGAGTGGAGAATCAAGAATTTGGGGCATGCAGAAGCCAGATTTCCTTTTAGGCTGCATGACAAACTGTACCTGCTTATCCCAAAACCAGTGCCTACAGAAACTCCTCTTATCCTTTTGCTTCACACACATCTCCTCCCTGTGAAGGCTGAGAAACATGGCCCTAGCAGGGCAGGGGAAGCATGAAATCATTCCCATCTCTTCCCTTCCTTTCACAGGGCCTACGAGACACTGCAAAGCTTGAAAATGAATGTTAACCACACAAAAATCGCTGTCTTGAAATTTTTGCAGGCAGCATTATCTGATGAAGGTTGGGTTGGTGCTTGGCGGGTGGAGGATTCCTCAGTAATTTGCTTGGGAAGAGAGAAGAGCAGCAAAAGTAGGAATGAGATGCAGAGCTGAGCATGGAGTGAGGGTGCAAAGGGTTCCAGTGGTTATACAGCTCCCCTGGAGCCCAGGGGTATCTCTGGTCACCACAAAGAGAGAGTTTTCCTACTTTCCAACCAGATGTCGTAGGAGACAAAAAGCAAAGATGCCCCGTGAGCAGAGAGGTTCTCTCTGGATCTGCAGCTGGAAAAGCAGAGCCAGGGCAATGGGAATAGAGGAGGGGATCAGACTGGAGCCAGGTACCGTCAGCATCTTCCTGGTGGCTGAAAGTTTTGGCAGTAGGTGAGGAACTGGGATATTCACCTTCCCCACAGAGACCCAGGTCCCAGCACCCTGCCACGGTGCAATTTCTCTTTTACCTCCTCTTGTTCTGCTCTGCTTTAACTCTGTGAGGGAGGTGCTCTGTGGGAAAGGCTCTGCCCGTCATTTCAAGTGCTATTTCCCTTTCTCCTTGCTTTATGCTGTCCATCAGCGTTGTCTGACAGCACGACATGGCTCATTAAAAAAGGGAGGGATCAGGTGCAAGATGAATTTTCCAAATGATTTTGCAAACGACCGTGTGTAGAGGCACAGAACAGCTTTCTGAAACAGAGTTAATAATTCCAGTTGTTAATAATGCACCACTCACAGCTGGTGCTGTTCCCAGCACCCACTGTGCAGATCCCACTTGTTTGCAGGCAGGTTGGGAAGGAGAGAGAAGTGATTCTGAATAATATTTCATGTGAAATTTGGCATTTAAGAATATTATGGCATTGTTTTAAAACATTTCACGATTTCTAAGCAATCCTGCCAGAGACTGCGTGTATAAAAATGTGCTTATTTGTTTCTATAGGCTGACTTTATACATGTGGTCTCCTCAGCTTGTCACAGCACTTTTTTGAACATTGGGACACACCACAAACTTCCCCAAATTAATTGTGCAAAGTGCACAGTGTTTTGAAAAACAGTTCCTAAATAGATACTCGGTATTGAGCAAGAAAGGTAAGCCATTGGGAAAGCACATGAATTGCTATTTACAGCAGCTGGATTTCAAAAAGTTTCAGCAAGTTACAAGCTCTCTTGAAAACAAGCTGGAGATATTCCACAACATTGTTTTAATTCAATTATCATGATTAAGTTGGGGTTTTTTAATGACACTTTTAGCAGCTCAGACCACCTGAAGTGGACCTCCTGCTCACTGCCTTGGCCAGCAGGACTGCAGAAACACGGAATGAAGGGATGACCAGGGCTCATGGAGCTTCAGGGATGTGCTTCAAAGAGCTTTTTTATTACTCTGCTCATCATCTTCAGAGCTCCGGTCGCTGTTTCAGGCTCTCGGCAAGTGTGGAACAGTGGAAAGAGCAGTGCAAGGACAAGGAAGAGGGAAGATTGTGTCTGTAATTGCTCACCTATAATTATCTGCCATTGTGCATTCTGTTCCTGCTTCTCATTAGCATAGAACCGAGAGAGTGCTTAATTGCAACACGGCTCTGTCCGTGGCATTATCTGCAAGCAGAGCAGATCAGCTCAGCCTTGTGGGGCTCAGGGAGTGATGAGCGGCTCTGATGGAGATGAGGAGGGGCAGCAGGGCACAGCTGCTGGAGATCAAGAGGCAGAATACAAATCACGGGGTGCTGGGCACCAGGCTGAGGTTATACAAGTGCTGCCACGAGCAGGCTGCTCTCTCTTCTTCCCACTGATCACTTGGTGGTGGCAGAGTCCCGCATCCCAGTCAGCATCCCAACGTGGTTTGCAATGCCAGGCTGATTTTCCAAAGCACCCACGGCTGGCTGTGGGGACAAGGAGCTGCAGGAGCCTGGATTTGAGATTGCACACTGCTGGCTGTGCCTCCTCATCTTGTCCTGTGCGTGGTCATTGCACAGTGGCACTGAAATTCAATCCTGGGTTTGCACAATGGCAGCAGCTACGTGGAGAGGAGAGGAAGGAACAGAGTTGTGCTCCTGGGAGTTGTGTGAGGAGGAGTGAGGCTGAAGAATGCACTGAAATCGAGTCATGACTTGCAGCCAGGAGGCTCTGTAGTAGTGAAATGCACCTGGCCACAACTCACTCTGTTGATGCACGTGATGGGGGACGACAACATGGATTTGAGCTGCAGCAGAAGTGGAGGGAAAGCTGCCCAGACTTTACCTGCAGTCTGGCCTCCAGCACAGTGAGAGATGCTAAAGCTGTCCCTTCCTCAGCCCCTGCCCCTGTCACCAAGGTTGGAAGCTCAGCTCAGGCCCTGGGCACAGGCTGTAGGTGAGTGCAGTGTGGAGCCTGCTGGGCTGGCTCCGTGGGCACACATCGGCTACCAGGAAATGTCAGAGAGCTCTCTGGCAGCACTTCTGTGCCATGAAGTGAGGCATGGGGTTTCAAACCAATGCTCTCTGCTCTCAGCTGCCCTCTTCCCTGCAGGAAAAGGAGTTTTTCTATGATCTGGTGGATCTGTGCTCTTGAGCTGATCTGACCAGAGAGGAGGATAAAATCAACACTCTTGCTTTGGCATGTTAGCCTGAACATCCGAGTCACCACGCAGCTCTGCAGCCACCTCATCTCCTGCTCCCACTCCCACAGCCTGTGTGCTGGTGCCCTGAAACGCTGCCACCAGCATTAGACATAACAGCAGGCTTAATTAAAGGGTGGCAGCCTGCCAGCATCCAAGAGGCAGAGCTGAGCTGGCTGCACTGCTTTCAAAGGGGTATTAAAAAAAAAACCCAGCCACACTGGGAAATAGCAGGGCAAGCCTTGTCACACGGATGTTGCTGTGGGTCAAGCATCTGTTCTGCCTCAGGTCCATCCCCTGGGAGGAAGGGTTGAGCAGGGGCTGTGTGGGCCCTGACCCTGTGGCTGACCTCAGGATGCTCACAGGGACCCTTCCCAGTGGGGGCACACTGTGCTGTTGAGTCACATCTCCATCCTGCCCCGCTGGAGAGGGAGATGGAAATGTGGGATCCTCCCCCATTTCTGCAGGCTGGGGTGGAGCTCAGGAATTTATTCCCTTCTGTGACAAAATGAGATGGCACGATAGATTTCCATGGTTATCAGAGATCTAAAGATCTCCTCAGAGACCCCAGGAGGAGTGAGGGACAGCGGCCCTCAGCTGTGTCCCAGCCCTGCTATGGACTTGCTGTGGCATCTGCCCCTCCATCCGGAGGTCTCAGTGCAATCATGATCCTGGAGGAGCCCTGTGGATGGATACTGACAATCCCTCCTTGGAGAAAAAGAGCACTTCTGCATCTGGAACCAAGTGGCAGCAGCTGCACAAAAGCAGGACAGACACGGACCCACCGTGGGAGGAGAAAGGTAAAGCCCTCAGGCAGCACTCTGCAGCAGGCAGATCCCTGTGCCACATGTGCTTCCCAGCTCGAGGCAGATAGCAGACAATACTCTGATTATTGGAATGCACTTAGCACTCTGCAGTGCCTGGTTAAAGAATAGCTCTACCAACAAAAAAAAAAAAAAAAAAAAAAAAAAGACCAGAAAAAAAAGAAATCATCCTTTAGCTTCTGAGTCCTCGCTTTGCTTCACCCTCAGGATTTGGTCTGCTGTGTGTCCAGCATAATTATTAAGCAAGTTCTGGAAGATGGAAGAATTTTATTTACCCAGCCTCAAAAAGGAAGAAAGGAATCCTTAATAGTGGATTAGATCAAAAAAACCATAATTTATTTTTCAATAAGTGCTTTAGATGTAAGATCAATGGCTCGAGGCTGATTGATAGGAGCTGTTTGCAAAGACCTTAGATCTAATTGTACCCAGGCAATCACACAGACTTTTTCTTTGACCAGTTCTACACACCATCCCTCTTGTGCAGATGGGGGAAGGGACCAGAAAATAGCAATACTTTGCATTGGAGAGTTGCTCAGCAGCTGCCCCATATTATTTTTGAGTTATCCTTCAGCACAGCCTCTTTTCTCTTTGATCTTCAAGTAATTTTTGTTGCTGTTACCTCTCAAAAAGACAATGTTTTAAAAGAATTGCATCTCCATTTGCCCCAATATTATTATTTTTTTAATATTTTTTTCCCTCCAGCACAACCAAAGCCTGAGGACATCAGGGAAAGCAGTGAATTACTTTGCAGAGGAGAGAAAATTAATGTCCACTGCTCTGCTGGAGCCTTTCATAGGGCACTGGGAGACAGAGATTTAGCATCTTTTTCTGTACATGGTCCACAGATGATATTCAGGGGCAAAATAACTGTGTTGAACTCTTGCCACCAAGCAGCCACTCAGCTGGGTTTGGGCAGGCAAGGTGGTGTTAGAGCTCCCATTTTGGCAGCCTTTGATCAAGAAATAGCAGTGGGGCAAAGTGTCAAGGGAGGGGAGTGCCAGGGCTGGGATTTCTCAGCAGGCTGTGATTCCAGACAGAGCTTGGCACGGAGAACATTACAGTCCTGGCTTGGGAGGAGCACCCATCTCATCCACCAGTTATTTATTATGAGCCCTGCTGATAAATGCCTTTATGTGACACAAAAAGTGATGGAACCCTGAGCTGCTCAGCCTGAACCAGAGCTGTGTCCATGCTCTGGATGACACAGATACCTTGTGGGGCCCAGCAGAAAGGAGATTCTGTTTATTAGGGTGCATCTGATGCTTTTCTCTCATTCATTTTCTGCTATTGCCACACACAGAAGGAAACGAGTTTTGCACTGCTTTGGTCTCTCCTTGGTACCACACAGAGAAGAAAAGCAACAGGTAAAACACCATGTCCCTGAAATAAGTAAAAAACCCCAAACCTCTTAAGAAATATAGTGAACAAAACAACCCAAGATTTTAAATGGCATTTGCACATATGAGTCAGGAGCATCTTCTTTGAAACTGCTGCTAGCTACGTGGACTAAAGATGGGATGATTCCAGCACAGCCCCTGCTCAGGGAGAACACACACCGCTCCTGAGCCGGCTTACAGCCCAGCCAGAGGATGTTCTCAGAGGAACAATTTCATAATTTCTCTGCCTCAGAGCAACCCTGTTAGGCAATCCCTCACCCATCAGAGCACAGGGATTTCTTCTTTCACTCCTTCCCCCAAAAGCAGCTTGTTTGTTTTGCTGGATTTAGGCTTGACCCCCTGAAAGACAGAAAAACAAAACCCTGAACCTTTGCTCGCAAATTAACCCCTGAGGCAGCAGAAGGGAGCATTTTCTACATCTAGTAAAAATCTCAGCTGCAAAGCTCTAAAAATAGACTTTCTTGCCTCGGGAATTCTAGTCTTTGTGAGTCGTGGTGCTGCAGATTATTACATTCATAATTTAAATGTTGGATGGGTATAAAATTACTGGTGTGGGAGTTATTAAATTTCTGGTAAGTACATTTACATTAAATAGCGGCTGCACACACAAAAGATAGGAAAAAGTCCTTCCACTTCTGTTTGCCTGAAGCAGTGAGAGCTTGTGCAGCCTCACAAGGCTGCTCTTGTGAACAGATAATGGTTTTTTCCTACTAAAAACCTGATAAAGTTCACTCTGGCTGAAAGGGCACTTGTGTCTCCTCTCTTGGCCTAGGGCTGCTCCACACTCATCCCTCTCTGGGTCAGAAGAACTCCCAGGGCTGATCTGAGCACTGCCAAGGATGGATGATGCTTGGAAACTCAAAAGGATTGATTCAGTGTAGATGTTAGGGGAAAAAAATTGCAATGAGCGTGGTGAAATACCAGATCAAGTTGTCCAGAAAAGTGATGGATGTTGTACCCTGGAAGTGTTCAAGGTGAGGTTGGACAGGGCACTGAGCAACCTGGTCTACTCAAAGGTGCCCCTGCTTATTGCAGGAGGAATGGACCAAAACTTCTAACCCAAACTAGCCTATCATTCTATGACTAATTTGAGGAAATTCTATAATTCTATGAGTAATTTGAAGAAATCCTATGATTATGTGACTAATTCAGGGAAATGCGAGGCTCTTTGGTTCCTTCCTCACTCCACTCCTTCCTGCCTCAGTCTTCACTCCTTCTGCTTCCATGCTCCCACAGAAGGGCTGTTTTTCCTGGCCTGTGCAAAGCCACTTCCAAAAAAAACAAGTGGCTGCATTGGGAGACCCTGCCTGAGCTGCATGTGAGGGGCTGCAGCAGCTCGAGCCCAGCTGCACCTGCAGCAAACAGCCCTGGCCATCCCACAACAGCACCTCAAGGCTCCTGGGGCACTTGATTGCCATGCAGCCTGGAGGTTTCAGTGATTTCTTTTTTTTTTAGTGATGCTGTTTTAACTCAGAGAGTGTGAGCCTCCCAGTGAATCACATCGTGGTCAATTAGAAGTTTCCTGTGAGTCGTGCCTTCTTGGACATTATTCCCAGCAGTGTAAATGTCATGCTTGGAGCCAAAACTGAGCTCTGCCAGTCGGGGAGAAACCCTCATTTGGTGTAAACAAGGAGAGAGGACCTGCAAAATCCCCTTCAGAATGGCAGGGCTGGAAAAATACAAATGTGCTTTGCATCCAGAGCAGCCACGCTCAGGTGAAGCGGCTTCTCCTCCTCCCAGGTTCCCATCCCTGGGGACAGGAACAGGTTTATTGTGCATGGAAATGGGGACAAGTGGGGATTTTCACCATCAGGGTGAGCTGCAATTTCCACCAATTTTCATCATTAGAGATGTCTAATTTGACATTTAGCTCAGTTACGGTAAAAAAGTCAATATTGTCAGACTGATTCCACCTCACTCTTCTGATAGCCAATATACCAACAGAGACTAAAATGATTCAGGGGACTTTAATACAAAATGAAACAAACTCCTTCCTGCACAACAGGGTCCTTTCTTTCCCTCTGATGGCCATTCTTCCACCCCATCACTTGTTTTCTCCCATTTTCTGAAAGAGCTTCCTTGGACAAAAATAATGCTGATCATGTAAAACAGCATTGTGAATATCAATGAAGGTTTTTCTTCTTTTCCTTCTGCTCCCAGTTCCCTTCTCTGGGCTAAAAGCAAATAGAGTCAGCTGTAGCTGACACAGAAGCTGACGAGGGAGGCACATTAGTTTGTCTGCCTGTCGGGGATTTCTTGTGTAGAAGCCTTCAGATCCAGAGCCAAACTTCCCAACTCCATCTGGGACAGGATCTGGGACAGGATTTTTTTTCTTCTTTTTGTTCATGCTCAAATATCTTATTTACTTCATTACCTCTTTTTTCATTTTTTTTTTTTTGGTGTGGAATTTCATGATGAGACCTTTTTAAAACCAGTCTGTAGATTAGTATAGTTTATTTTGGGAAAGTTGAGATGCTAATTTTTAAGCACAGAGGCACCATAAAATTAACCTGGACCTTGTTTTGGTGCATATGTGTGAGTTTGTAATTACTAATTAGTTTGTTCTAGTGGTTGCCTAGGGACAAGTGGACAGGATTTTGTTACAAAGTACAGGAGTACAAATTCCAGCGAGTAATATGTGCATATAAATAATTGTTAGATCAAAGGTGCTAATTTCACTGAGCTAGAGAAAATTAAATGCTGAAACAATCTACAGTATATCAGTAAACATAGCTCACAGTCTGCTTTACACAGTGTGCTTTTTTTTCTTTTTTCCCTCTTTTAATTTTTTCTTTTTGTAGGCACTGCTGATTGTCACGAGTCACAGGGTTAAAATCCAGGGATTTTTTTGCACGATTGCAGGGCTGAACTGTCCTGAGCCCGTTCTTGGGGTCAGTAGGTGCCTGAGCTCCCTGCTGCAGGAGGTGGCACCCTGGTGTCAGGGCACTTGTCTTTGTGCTGTGAACTCTGGCAGCTCTGCCAGGGGGGCACAGTGCAGATGTGTCATCAGGAACACAGGAAAAATGCATGTGCACGCCACAGAGAACATTTTGTTGCTGTCCCTTCATCCACAAAGCCAGCAAAATGGAGAGGGAACCGGTGCTGCCTCCGGGAAAGGCTGTGCTACTGAAACAGCAGTACTGAATTCAGTGAATAATGAAATTAAATTACACCAGTAACATCTAACCTGGGCAGCAGAAATCTGTCTGACCTGGCACAGGGAATGTCTAAAAGGAAATATCCCTTCCTCTGTTGTCTGTGAGTTTTCCTTCACTCTGCCTCGTGCACACCCACCCTGCTCAGCTGCTTCTCTGAGTGAGATCCTGGTGACAGAGGGAAGTTACCAAGGAAGCACTCAGACAGGTTAAATTTTACTCCCACGTCAATTCTGACCTTGCATCAATAAGTATAATTAACTTCTATTGACTTGAGGTTCCAGAAAGAAGCCTCACACGAGCTGCTGGATTGATCTACTGCCATCACAGAGGGAAATGTGGTCCCAGGAGTACAGGGGTCGCTTGCCTCGCTGCTGTACACAAAACTAAACCCAGATGTGTAAATTAATTCTAAATAAGATGCTTCTGTGGCTAAATTTGACAAATAAACACCTATTAGCATATAAAGCATCACTGACTGAAGACAGATCAGCTGGCAGCAATGGTGCATAGGCACTGGTAAAATAAAATTTCTTCAGATCTGCTCCTGGATTCAGGCTGAAGCTCACGTGTACCAGCCCTTATTGGGAGGGGGTTCCTAAAAGTCAGGTTCCACAGTATCCCCCTAAGGAGCTTCCCAAATCCTATACAGCGTGGGAAGGATTGAAATTGTGAGTTAAATCTGGTCTATCCCCATCTTCCCTGCCATGAATATGCAAAAACCCATGGCTGTCCATCCCAGGGAAGATGATATATGAAAGTGAGCCTCTTTGGCCCAAGTATTTTTATCCTGAACACATGCTCCTGCTCATCTCTACTCAGCTGCAGGAACAGGATTTTCCAGCACCAGAAGGCCAGAATTCTTCTAGTTCTACCTGGAACTAGAAGAATTCAGCAGAGGGGTACATCACATCTTCCAAAAACCTGGTGGATATGGCACTTGAGAACACATTTTAATGCTGAACATGGTGGTGACAGTTGGATTTTATGATTTTAAAGGTCCTTTCCAACCTTAACAATCCTGTGATTCTGTGATTGCGTCTAGACTTTGTGAGAAAACATGTTTTAAATAAGCTTTCTGGCTTCCTGCAGAAAGCCCCTTGCACTCTCAGGTTTTTTTAAGCTTTCACAACTTTGACCACAGAGATTTTGAAACTTTATTTTAGACTGAATGGAAGTGGCTCAGCCCCTGAATTGCCCTCAGCTGAACGGGTGCAGCTCCCAGGGGAATTATCACTGAAGCGGAGGATACAGGCTGTTGTGTCTTTTCCTTTCCATGCCATTACAAAGAACATGCTTATTCAGCCTTTTAACAGACTGGCTATTTCTACTTATTCAGCTTTTGCCATGTTCCTCGTTATTTACAGATTCCTTTTTCTCTTGAATTGCTTTTCTTCAAGGTACTGGTTAAAATTCATGTGGTTTCAGCATTACCACGTTTTTCATTACAGCCTTATCAGTATTGCCAATGTCTGATTTTTTAATATTTTCTTATATTAAATAAATTTCTGTGACTGTTGCTCTTTCACAGTATCTTCCTTTTTGCAGTGCCAGCAGCTCAAAACACTCTATTACCACCAATAGAATTTAACATTTCTGTCTTTTAAAATGAGACAGACTGCAGGAGGAAATCTTTATTATTTGGATTTTGGAAGATTTGGATGTTTCCCATTTTGCAGAGAGGTGTCTGGCTCACTCATATGGGCATGCAGGCAGAGAGAGACCTTGAAAACTCTTCCATCATCTGCTTTGATAACTTAGGGCTATTTTTGCCCAAGAGATATTTTGGGATCCCCATTCTGCTTTCAATTCACACTGTCCCTGAATCCAAATAATCTTTCAAGTGTGGGCAAGCCCCTCACTGCTCTGAGGTGAAGCTGCTGGTGAACAGGAGCACTGGGAGCATTTCCAAGGACATTTGGCACAGGGCTGTGAGGACTGTGCTGTGGCTCTGGAAGGCTGGGCAGCCACGGGGGGCTGGGAATTCCGGCCAGGAGGGACACACAGCACCGAGCTGGAGGTGCTGGAGCCTCCCCTGAACAAATGGGCTTGGATTTGAAACTCCCTGGCAAGGAGTCACGGAATAAAAACAGCTTCCCATGGCAGAGCTGGACAACTTGCCCGAACATGTTGGGACTCAGTGACTGCTCTGGGTGATTTGGGGGAGGAGGGAAGAGGCCTTTGTCTCTGCCTACATACAATGGGTGATGTTTTGACTGCTGACAATCAGTATTTCTGCTGCAACGTGCCACGTTTCCTTGAAATATCTCTCCATCTGCATTTCTGGATTTTTTGGTTTTCCATTTTGCCCTTGTATCACCATTTAGGTTTCCCAAATCTGCTGCGGTGACAAGGTTTGCTGCAATCCGTTTTCTAAGTGGATTGTGTTTCTCCACAGGAGGGAAGCAGCTGGGTTTATTACAGGTGGAGCTGATGGTTACATCTATGCCTGAGACAGTTGCCCAATACTTCCCACTGTAAACCCCCTGTTTAATTACTTTAACATTGCAAAACTTTGCCAACAAGGCAAATTTTCTGTGCCATCTCCTTTAGAAGGTAACTGCTCTCTTCCCTCATTGCCAATGCAGAAGGGAGACAAATACAGAGTTAAATTCTTCTCCCTGTCCAGTTTTGGGGTTTTATGGTGTTAGATTGCTAGAGAATAGCCCCTGAATATTTAACAAAGGAATGAATTGTCAATTATCCTCATTTTTGCTAAGCATGGAAATCTAGCTGAAATGCTTACAAACTGGCCTGGAGAAGGATGCCCTTCAATTAAGACCAGAAAAAGCTACAAAAATTCAATATATTTTGGTCATCTAATCAGTGGATTTGTCTTGCCATGGTCCTTTTGGAGAACTCTTCCAGATCAGCTGCTTAGTCATGGCAAAGCACCGTCGGAAAATAGTAATTTAAATTCCTGATTACTTTCTGTTTGTGGGGCTTTGCTTAAAAGATGCAGCAGGAATATTTCTGTGCCTTGTGTTTAGACTTACAATGTTGAGCAGTCCAAGAGGGGTGGCTGAACTGGATCTTAAGGGGAAAAATGCCCTACTGGATAAAATCCTTATAAACATATTCAGAATGATACAAATTATTCTTTAGTCCCAAAAGTTGTACTCTCTAAAGATGAATCCAAGAATTTTGGGTAAATGAAGGGATGAAGCAACATGTGGGTATAGTAAGACTGGATTGAGAAGGACCAACAGACATCCTTGGAGTCATCCCACCCCAAAACACTCCTCAATCCCAACGTGTGTGAGAAATTCCCCGTGGAGATTTCATGAAATGCTTACACTTGTGCCAGAGCGAGGAGCATTATCACTGTTAGTTCGTGTCTCGTACACTGTCAGCATGTGGCTGATGGCCAGGAGCTGGCAGCCCATTGAGGGGTGAGTAACGCTCCAGAATCAACACTGTGCCAGCAAAAGTATTTGGGGATGGCAGCAGGGAACTCTGCAGCAAAGAAGAGGTTCAGATTTTGTGATGGCTTTCCCCACTGCTCTTGCAGCCATTCTCTTGTTAAAGAACAGCTGTATCCACCTCTGGTGAACAAGTTTATGCTGCAGAATTAATCTGCTCACTCCTGTATTTGCTTTGCGCTGAGAGCTGAATCAATGGTAGGAGAAGATGATATTGAGGATGAGTATTTGTGTTTCATCTCCCTCCTTCACTGCCTACCATTCCACACTCCTACATGCCTTTGTGGATCATTTCTCTGGGGTTTTGAGGTGTCCACTGAGCTGTTCTGAGTGACAGGACACTGATGATATTAGTGGGACGATGAAATTCAAAATCACAGGGATGCTGGCCAGCAAGTTACATAACCATACAGACCAGCTTGATTTCATACTAGCCCTCATCTAGTTACAGCATTTACAAATAAATGTGCGGCTGAAGACCCCACCCCAGCGAATCCTCTACTGATGAAATAAAAAACCAATAATCTACCACCTGTCTGAAAATGACAAATTTTCCTACTGCGGTTATGGTGGGCCAAGCTTATCCTCTAAAATCAGCTGCTAGCTCAAGTATCCCACAAACTACACAGATAACAGCAGACACAAGGTGATCATTGGTGCCGGGGAGACCCAAAAACCTCTGGGAACACGCTCGGTGAGGCATCCCCGCGCCCCGGGGGCTGCCGGTACAGCCTCATCTGCATAGCCACGCCCTTATCTACATAGACACAACCTAATCTACATAACCACGTCCTTATCTGCATGGCCACGCCCTCATCTGCATGGCCACGCCCTCATCTGCGTATCCCCTGCGCCATTGGCCAGCGGTCTCCCCAGCGGTGGCGCGGCCCGGGGCGATCAGGCTCGGCGCCTCATTAGCATTCGCCCCGCCTCCCAGCGGAGAGATGGGAGAGCTGATTCGTCGGCTTGGCGACGGCGGGGCGCGGCCTCGCTCTGCGATTGGCGAAGGTGCCCGTCAATCAACCACGGCCAGGGCCGCACTTCCGCCTCGGTGTCCGTGGTGCCGTCGCTGGAGCCGGTGCAGGTAACGCCGCGGGCCGTGCCCGGGGCCGCCGCGCTCCGCTCCCCGCTCCGCTACCCCGGGGCCTCCGCTCCCCTCGCCGGCCCCAGCGCCCCCACGGCCCCGNGGTGCTGAGCCCGTGCCTGCTGCTGTGAATCCTCTTCGTGCTGTGATTCCCCGGGTGCTGAGCCGTGCCCGGTGCTGAGAATCCCTCGCTGCTAAGCTGTGCCCGGTGCTGTGGTTCTGCCCGGTGCTGAGCCATGCCCGGTGCTGAGCCCGTGCCTGCTGCTGTGAATCCTGTCCGTGCCGTGATCCCCCCGGTGCAGAGCCCTGCCCGGTGCCGCGATCCCCCCGGTGCAGAGCCCTGCCCGGTGCCGTGATCCCCCCGGTGCAGAGCCCTGCCCGGTGCCGCGATCCCCCCGGTGTAGAGCCCTGCCCGGTGCCGTGATCCCTCCGGTGCAGAGCTGTGCCGGTGCCGTGATCCCATGCAGGCCGAGCCCTGCCCCGTTCCCCCCGTCCTTGGGCTCTCTGGGCCGGGCAGGAGCGGGGCTGCAGCCGCTGCTGTGCGGGTCAGTGCAGCTCCGCCAGCCCCAGCCTTGGGCTTTTTCTGATTTTGCCATATTGTTCCGATTGCTTTTGCAGCTGGGGTAGTTAGGTAAAGGAGTCTACGACATCCCCAGAGGAATGTACTGGGCTCAGTTTCAGCGCAGTACAGGAGCCTCAAGGGGCCTTTTAGGTCACAGCTGAAGCGCAGTGAGCAGTTGGGGTTTTCTGGGGCTTGGCTTATTTTATAATTTTGTTAGTCAGTTACTTACTCGATGTTTCTCTTACAGAGACGGAGACAAGCAAGATGGGAAAAATAGCAGGAAAAAAGGCTTTATTTTAAATAACATGCCACCAGAACTTCTGCATGATAATAAAGGTATAAGATGCCATTTATTTAATTTGGTTCTTGATTGTGTTTGTGCTGTCTCTGTGATTGGATTCAGGACCCCTTTTGGAAGCAGTTTGTTACGGTGCAACACTTGCAGGCCAGAATTTCAAATGCAGTTTCAAAACCATCTCCTGGCTTTTTTGTGTGCCATAACCTTGTGTTTCCTCTCAGAAGTATCTGCCAAAGCATGTTGAGTGCAAGCAGATAATTCCTCCATTTACTGTGAATTTTCTGAGCTAAATTACATAGCCTTCATCTGAGATTCCAGGAAAAGTAAAAAGGAAACATGGTGGATCTGCAGTGTTAATTTGCACCGCTCTTCCCATAGTGTTTCCTTTTCTAAAGCTTCGCATGCAAGGGAAAATAAATTTGATCATTCCAATTTAACCTTCTGAAGTTCTGTAATCCACATTCGTGTTACCATCCCAGGGCACCCACATGTGTTCTCATCTGAACAAACTTTACACCAGCGTGCTCAGGGACTTGGAAAACCTCGGGGCAATTTCTGGAAGCAGTGACTTGGGTCACTTCCAAACATGAAGCACTGCCGTGGGATGGGAGTAGGAGAACTGGCTAAACTAGCATGGAAGCAAGAAATTCCGAGCACTGATCTTCCCCCTAAGTAACCCCTTGGGTTTTCAGTTACAGTAAACACAGCTTTTTCTTAAAATAGTTGTTGAGCCATACACTTTTGACCACATGACAGAAAGCTGAGGGCAGTCTGGGAGAGGATCAGGAGTGATTCTTATTGTTGCTTTCCTGAACCAAGAGCACCTCATGATGAACTTGAAAATTCAGGAAGCCCTCAAAAGGAAGTGCTAAGATGACTGCTGTCCAGGAAAAAATACAGCATTTGTCCTCCAGAACTGCCTCTTCAGCCATGCCAAAATAATCTTAGAAGGCAAAAGTCTGCGATAGAAAATGGTGATTAGACAACAAACCCTGTGCTTACAGGTAGTTAAAGACTAGATAGAATAAGGGTTTCAGTTGATGCAATATTGAAAAGCAGTGTGGTTATTAGTTATTTGTTTGCTGACGTCTTTTGGTAACTGATCACAGATCGTTTCCACTCTTGGATGGTTTTTTTAAGTCACTTTTAATACTGTTACTGCTTTCCATGGTACGTACTTGCTGGCAGGTCTTCTGGCTGAAACTGGTATTTCTTTCAGTCTTTATTCTTGTGAATTCTACTGTGTGAACTTCACATATGCTGACCTAGAACAAAGGTGGAAAGCTTTGCTTTCTGTTATCTTAGTGCTGGCTGGAAAATGTCCCAATCAGTCTTTTTTTTTGCTTTGATAAGGCTATATTTTTAAATCAATGTTTGTAGTGCCAGTCAGATGATTTTTTTTTTTTTGCTGTTGTTTGAAAGCAAGATTAGCCTGCAAGTACGCTGAATTTTTAAGCAGATAATTTATTAGCTTTGGTATTTGAAGTAGCTTGTCCTTGAACAAATGCAATGTTACATCATGCTGTTCATATCTGCCTTCTGTTTACAAGGTGCCATTTTTCTAGTCCTTCACTCAGCATCAGTTTTGTCACCTGCCTCATGGAGATTTAAGAAATGTCTGGTTTTGACGCTGGTATGATGTTGTAAAATCCTTAGTGTTTAGTCTCTTCTTTGTGAAGTTACTAAAATGTTCGGTTCTTACAATTCCTGGAAGAAATGCACAAAATGAGGCGTGCAAAGAAAATGTGTTAAATATGGAATGCTCAAGAACTTGAATGTTGTTGCTGAGCTTGCAGATGTGTAGCTGATCATGTGGGTGTCTTCTCCATGCTGAATAAATTGGAAAGTGAGAGCAAGGAACAAGTTGGTCACTCTGTGTCTGCCACTTTGGAGATAGGGGCCTTGGATGTTTTTCCTGTTGTTAAAAAGAAAAAAAAAAGAGGTTATGCTTTACAGCAGATCTTTAATGGGGTTTAATATTTTATGGAATAGACCACCACAGAACTTGGAATTCAAGAATTCCTTATCTCAATCCTTGCATCTTAATAATTACTGTGCAGACAAATGTCTGATGATGTAATTATTTACTTTGTATCCTTAAAGGCTTGTAAAAGCAAGTTGCAGGAGAGCAACAAGCAATTAGAATGTGTCAAATGTGGCTTACCATAAATTTCAGTTATACTCTAAAAATGTATTGTTGATTCAGTGCACAAAGATAATGTCGTAATTTTCAGGATCAATAAGTTACAAGAATAGGCTAAGCTTTCTTAAACTTGATTTTTTTTTTTCTTTCCTTAAATACAGTTGCAATTGGAAATTCATTTGCTGGTCTAGACAGATCATTTAGATTAATTCAGTATATTTTATTATGCACATAATTTAATGAGACAGGTTTGTAGTAGATTGCAGAAGCTCTCCATTCAGAAAATGCAGAGTGTTGTCTTCCTGGGCTTGTTTATCCATCTGGTGGGAGTGCACAGAAGGTGAATTGTCCCTGCAGCTGCAGAAACAGAGTTGGACCTTTTAGTTTTGGCCCTCTTGGTTTTATAGTCCCAAACTTGGGCTGTGTTTGCTCTGTTGGGCCCATAATGGCTGTGCTTGGTGTTGGACCAAATTGGTTTTTGGTGTTCCTGCTCCAGTCCAGTTTCTGTGCTGTGCTGGTCAGTTCTGGGTGAGATAAACGCTCCTGGGGTGCTGTGAACCTCTGGGGTATTGCAAAGTTTGTATGCTTGGAGTATTGTCAAGAAATGTGTTTTCATGACTGGATAAATAACTTCATTATATTTTTACTAGCGTTATTTTCACACTTCTGAGTAATTTTTCTTTTAGGGCTCCCAAAAGAATGTGTTAGCAGATCTCACTGTGTTTTGATCTTAGTGATAGTTACTGGCAGTGGAGGTTGAAGGTGGTAAAGTGTGTGAATTCTGAGGTGGCCCTGGTTCACATCACTCCTGTTCAGCTCACTCACTCCCTCAGCAGCTCCTCTGCTCCCCACACCGTGCCAGGACAGTCAGGTGAGGATGAGAATCCCTTGAGCAGCTCTCAGTGCTGGAACTCCTGTGTGTTACAGCTGCAGAGAAATTCTCTCACAGCCTGTTCATAAGGGGCCCTTCAGCAGCGTGTGCTGACTGAAAGGAGAACTTTTTCAGGAGGGCAGAACTGCCCCACGCATGGGTTCTTTCTAGAACAACAAAACTGTTGAGTGGTTGTTTAATAGTGAATAAAAATGCTGCCCATCTCCATAGGTGTAAATAACTGTTTACATGCTCTGGTTTTGATTAATCAAACTGCTGTGCACGTGTTGTTACCCAAATGGGTTAATGTTACTGAGCAGGTAGCTGCATGGATTCTTTATTAAAGCTGGGCTCTAAATGGAAATATTTGTCCTGTCAAAGTTAAGTCAAAGTTAAGTTTGTTTTATTTTTTTAATGTCTCGACAACAGCAAACTGAGTAGTAACCTTATACTGGAATCCAGTAGGTATTTACTATGAATGCAGCTTTAAAGGAAATTCAGTCATAGCATAAACTCTGACTTACCTAAAGCTTTTGCAAATTTGTTGTATCATCTTAAAACCCCCCTCACAAACAGTCTGTTAGCTGTGTGCAGGAACTCACGCTGTGGAGGAAACAACTAAGAAAGGAGTTGGTGGTAGGCATAAAAATATGGTTTCTTATCCTGTAGGGCTTTGCAGTGTCATCCTCCTGCTTTATTTGCAGTATAATTGCTACCATAATTGTCCAAGAGTCTCTGCGAAAATTATTTGCAAAATACCTTGTGCAGATGAAATGTGAACTGCATCTGTCTGGAGAGAGTGAGTCCACAGAGACAAAGCTGCCTTTGAGGAGGAAGATCTATGAACTTAAACATGGAACTATTTCTGCTGCCCTAGGGGTTTTCTC
The DNA here is from genome assembly GCA_013400315.1 of Bombycilla garrulus. Lineage (NCBI taxonomy): Eukaryota > Metazoa > Chordata > Aves > Passeriformes > Bombycillidae > Bombycilla > Bombycilla garrulus. The sequence goes on from VXBU01005400.1 coordinate 1,307,306, forward strand.
CTGTGATGTTTTATGCTGTAGCTGTCTTCATGTTCACAAGCTTCAGTGATCAATTTGCAGGGGTGGTTGCATTATGATGAGAAATACCCAAGCCTCCTTAATTTTATCTTCAGAGAAGTGTTCCTAAGTGATTAATTATGTATCTACTGACACTCGTGTCCAAAACCACTGTGCTTGGAGTTATTGATTACTTCCCACTTTCTCTCTTACAAGTAAGATAAAACAGATCCCCAGGAAACAACTAAGAAATAACTAGTTTTACAATACAATATTGAATGATTTTTTTTTTTTTCAACAGCGGGGTTAGAAATGAGATGATTTATCACTCCTGATCAAACCTAGCATTATGCATCATGTGTGGAGAGGTGTGCAGAACAGAATTTTGTCATTTTTTACAGTCGTAGGCTATGAAATAGTTTCTAAGAGAAGCTTACAGAGTCTGAAAAAAGCTGTAGCAGATGCTCTCAGGTGAGAAAATGTCTCAGATATTGAGGTAGTGTTAAGAAAGGAGAACATTTACAGAATTCTGTATGAATTTCAATGTAGTGTTTTGCATCAAAAAATATTAATCTGCTGGAATCAAGTTTCCTTGGTCTGTTTGCTTTAGATTTGAAGGAAATTCTGCAAGCCAGTAGCCTTGGCTGTAGAGCAGAATTTTTGGCTGAAGTGAAAGTGGGGAATAGCCATTGATTCCATAGGTAATTAAACACTATTCTAGGGGGATATTTTCTGTCCACATTCAGATTTACAATTTTTATGTTAAATAAATAATGCTTCTGGTAGCAGCACTGGAGCTTTGGGATGGGGCAGTAATTAGTGTGTGGGACAATTACTGTCATTTGTTCTGATGCAGAAACAAGTTTTGTGGCCTTTACTCCTTTGAAAGCCAGACTTGTAGTGTTTCAGTTATCTCTTAATTCCTGTGAAGCATCACCAAAAATTGGTATTTCTGAGAGAACAGGACATGGTTCTGCCTGCCATAAATGGCTCAGCTCATTTGTTCAAAGCTAACCTTTCAGATGTTCAGTTTGTTGTCATTGTTTCAAGTGCTGGCACTAAATTGTCCCCAGGCCATTTAATAGCTCCCAACTACATAGAAACCTGTGGTAAGGACAGCTGCAATCTCCAAAGAAATGGAAAAGTGACAGTGGGCCGAGTGTTCAGCTGATCCTCCACTCAGCCTCTCTGCACTTTATTTAACAGATTTGAGATGGAAGTTGCCCTTCTCTTGCTGCGGTTGCAGAGATTTTTATCTTGCCAAGACATCTGGCAGATGCTATTACATTCAAACTTTGGAGTAAGAAACAAAACTCCCTTGGTACAGAAAATCCTCTCCTGGATTCTCCTGTCTGCGTGGCTGTTCTCTGACTGAAGAGATTTTGAGTGCATAACAGTTAATCTAAATTGCCAATTAAATTTGCTTCTTGGCTAATTTTTGTAGATGTTTTAGATCCAGTGTTGCTGGTAACCTAATTTCATGAGTCAATTAAGATTCATCCTCTCTGAAGCTTTCATTCAGAGATGAAACACTGGAGTTTGATGTTTTCAGGAGATGTGTATGAATTAAACACACATGAATATTTATCTTCTAGTTCAAGTTATTTATTTCTATCCCTTGAAGTACTACAGTTATGTTTTATTTCAGCTGGTAAATCAAGAGATGATGGGCTTGGCTCCTATCCCACCAGTTATGTGGTAGACTGAGGGATTTTGTGTTCTTTCCCCCCCCATTTCTTATTTTTGGTGTTATTGTGAAGGATGTGGATCTTTGATCTTCTGTTGGCCCTTTGGGAATCTTTCTGCACAGAAGGTACATCCTGAACCCAGGATGTCACAGAATCACAGAAGGGTTTGGGTTGGAAGGAGCTTTAGTGCTCATCTCCTTCCCCCCCTGCCATGGTCAGGGACACCTCCCACTGTCCCAGCTGCTCCCAACCCTGTCCAGCCTGGCCTGGGACACTGCCAGGGATCCAGGGGCAGCCACAGCTGCTCTGGGCACCTGTGCCAGGGCCTCAGCATCCTCACAGGGAGGAATTTCATTCTAATATATAGTGTAAACCTGCCCTGTGTCAGTTTGAAAATTCACATTCCCCCTGGTCCTTGTCTTATTAAAGTAATTAAATTTTTTTTCATGAGGAAGGTCCCAACTGACTTTTTTTTTCCTTCTTCCTTTTTCTTAATTGCTTGCAATTTTTCTCTTTTTATATTAAAAAACTTAAATAATTTTAATATTTGCAGTGGAAGTGCACATGCAACAAAGCCTTGCTGGGCATGTGAAAAAACTGATGAATGTGCTAGTTCATGAGTTCTTTGGTGGCACTCTTAATTCCAGGGTAATGAACTCCTAACACCCTACCTGCTCGTGCTGGTGAAGCTCTGTGGTTATTTAATGACTGTTTATTGATTCTGCACTTGGTTTTTTACTTAAATGCTCCTGCATTTCACAAGTAGATTTAGTATCTGTGTAATGAATAGGATCAAGTGTTTTATAATTCATGTGGAGCTAGAACATGTGCTTTCAAGGCAAAAAAAATATAAGATTTTTAATTTAGCAGGGTGATGTCAGCAAAGCTGTCCAGAATTGCTGCATGATGAGAAATTTCAGCTCGAGGTCTGGAGGAAAAAGGCACTGCAGCGGTCCGCAGCCAGCTTCAAACCTGAGCTTGCTGAGCCACATTCCAGCCTAGTGAGCCACTCATTGTAAATGCTGATCTTTCTACAGAAATGTAAATGTTTCTTTAAGGAGGAGTAACTTTTGGTTATCCAGCCGGGTCTTTGTTGAGGATTAACCTGGAAGAACAAGTTAGGATGGAGGAACTGGTCGAATTAACTTAGGGTAGTTACAGTTACAGGGGTACAAGTTTTTGGGGTTCTTATAAGTTCCTAGGATCCAGGATCACGGTTGAAAGAAGTTGGTTGGTTTTGTTATTTTTCTCCCGAAAAATGAAATTTGAGAAGGAGAAAGCCTACGAAGTGACAAATTTGAGGGATTACTAATTTACCAAGATAAAAGCAGTGGATTCCCACACGCTGGTTTTGGAGAGCAGCCCTGAAGGTGGAATGTGCATCTCCTCTCAGAGATGCTCACATGCACGTCACAGAATGCGTGGATCAGATCAGGCAGTTTATAAAGTGATTTGCAAAGTCTTCGCTTTTGTTGTCCTGATTTTAAAAATAAGTTCAAGTGGGAGGAAATGGTTTTAAAATAGGAATTGTGCAGAGTCTGGGACTGGTGTATTTCTGGAAGAGAATTTGTGTACCTTCTACTGCTGGGGACTGTGACCTTGTAGGGGACACTGAGACCTGCGCAGAGCTTTGGAAAGCAGAGCATGTTAGTGGCAGCCAGATCACCTGGGAGGTGTCACTGTGAGTGGCAGGTTCAGCTCTGTGCCTGACAGACAACTTGGTGTGACATCATTCACAGCCAGCTGATTGACAGATCCGCTACCCCTTTGTTCCTCCTTGCTCCAGGGCCCTGGCTGGGGCTGTGGGTGCTGTGAATAGTTCATTGCAGTTTCTGCAAGGCTGTGGGGGTCTCTGGGAGAAGGGAGTTTGCTCCTGAGCTCCTCTTGGGACTTGTCTGGTGTTTTGGAACAGCCCTTTCTGTTAATTCTCTCTCGTGTGACAGACACAGTTCTGGAAGGCAGGAATTCTGGAGTTCTGAGTGATTCCCTCTTCTCTGTAGACCCTATTTCAAGGTGTGCTGTTTTCTGCAGTTTTTTTTCAGCTGCATGCTTTTTGTCCTTTAAGAAAGGGGCTGTCCGAGATCGTCAGTCAGGAATGTGTGATCCTCTCTGGTAAACTATGAGAATTTAAAGGAGTTTTAATGATTATCACAGAATCATAGGATAGTTTGTGTTGGAAGGGGCCTTAAAGCTCATCTCATTCCACCCCTGCCATGGTCAGGGACACCTTCCACTGTCCCAGGCTGCTCCAAACCCCAATGTCCAGCCTGACCTTGGACACTTCCAGAGATGGGGCAGCCACAGCTGCTGTGGTCAACCTGTGCCTCACCTCCCTCACAGGGAAGAAATTTTTTCCAATATTTAATCTAAACTTGTTCTCTGTCAGTTTAAAGCCATTCCTCCATGTCCTGTCACTACATGCTCTTGTAAAAAGTCCCTCTCCAGCTTTCCTGTAGGCTCCCTTCAGGTAACCTGCTTTTGAGTTGTTGTGCAGTACCAATGACACTTTAACAGCAAAAATACAAATCAAGCTCTGTGCCCATGTGATTTGTAGTTAGTTATATTTCTATCCCTTACCTGTTTAGATTTAGGGGCTTCTTCCTTGGGACAAAAGTGGCTTTTTTATTTCAGCATTAGTACCTGCATTTCTAAACTGTGTTACTGGACAACATAGTATCTTGTTTAACCTGTTTGTAAATGGCTTTACAGCATCACCGAAGTGTAAAGCTTATTTCAGAGGAACCAAAGAAGTAGTTCTTTGATTACAAAGATGCCAGAAGGTCTTACAAGTTTTTGACTTCACATCCTGTGCTTAGCTAGTTTGGGTTTGCATATTTTAGGTGTTGGCCTGCAAATAAGCAAAATTATTAGAAAATCTAGGTTCTGCCTAAATAATTTGTTCAAGACTTGCTTCAGTGAGTTATGTCAGGCTCAGTTGTTTTCTATAAATTGCTTTAACGCTCAGCTTTAAAGGTAATTTCAAAGAGTAAAATCTTACTGTGAATATTCTGGACAATGTATCAGAGAATTTATCAGAGTGAAATATAAGATAATACAGCTGCAGTACAGATCTACCAGTCAAAGTTGTACTGTTGGGATGGGTATTACGCTTTTGTTGGGTGTTTTTATCTGTTGTCTTTCAGTGTGAGCTTCAAAAATAGCATCTCTCCTGTAGGAAAATTATTTTGATACAAAAATAAAAATAAATGCAGCCTTTTGTCGTCATGCATACAAATCTCATAATAAATCAAATTAGTTCATGCCAATCCATAGACTTAAAATATGAGGAAGTAGATAAGCTTTGTTGCTTATCCTGTAAACCACAAAATCTGTACTGGCTGTGGCCAAGGGTATGTTGTCATCATTAAATGAGGAATTTCCAGTTCTCCCAAGGTGCCTCTACTTGCAGCTTTTCTCTGTTATTGCTAAGATGTTTTGGTGAGTGCAGCTGAGCTCAGATCCCCAGGAAAATCACATTTCTGGGTGTCTCTGTCTTGGGGACCCAGGCTCAGCCCCTGGGCCCTGCCTGGAAAGTGAAGCTCACTGAGATAATTTTAGCCTGTAAACCAGCAAACCTCAGCTGCTGAAACTGTTCTCTCAACAATTGAAATCTGTATGGAAACCTGTTCCATTCCTGTTGATTACTGTGTATGCAAGAAAATGTCCAAATAGACTTTGTGTTTCTTTTACACTGTGGGACCGAAAGGAGACCTGACAGGATGTTTATACTTTATAAAAGATTTTCCAGGACAGCAGCTGCTCCTGATCTCTGGAAGGTCTGTCTGACACAGGAGTGTTGCACCCTTCTTTCAAAGGCAATTTTGATAAAAGTTGCTAACCACACTTGCTGGTGTGCAGGTGAACTCTTCTGGAAACATCAGGGAGGAGGAAATACAGATGACAGATACTGAATATGAAGCCACCAGGATGTTTTTGTCTTCTGGTATTTCAGCCTAGTTGAAAGTAACTTTTGCTGTTGCTCTTAGAAGAGAACAGGATTTCATCCCAGCTTTTTGGCTCATGAAAGCTGAATGTTGTTATCTGTGTGTTCAGCTACATGCAAATTCATGTTAATCTCTGCTGCATAAAAGAACTGAATGTAAAAGAAGTGATACAAGTGCAAAGTTATTCCTAGTGTAACTCAGCAAAATATATTATTTTTTTCCCTTTTTAAAATGTTCCTAACACCTTAGGACAATTTGTGACTGTAATTATTTAAAGTGATTTCAGTGAATAATTTGTATGCAACTTACAGGCATATGACTGAACTTTCAAATAGCAGTGAGCTTTAGGTGTGTGAGGCAGATGTCAGGAGAGTGCTACAGAACTCTGATTTTCATTTGTCTCTGACTGTGGTCTCTTCATTTGTACGTGGTGAGTGTTTTTATAGGAAAGCTTCATTGTCTCTGCAGTGGAGCTGCACACTGTGGGATGCAGTTCCACTCCACAAGGCCTTTTGTAATGCAATTATTATTGTGCAGGAGAGGAGAGAGGAGAAACTGGCATTCATCTCTATGACCTTATTTATTCTAGGGCTCTTAATGATATTTGACAGTTTTGTAAGAAAAAAATTTTATTTCTTAGTGCCTTCTGTACAAGACTAAACAGAAGAAGGGAAGATGCAAGAAAACACGGAGAAAAATAATGTAGTAGTAATCCTGATCATGAGGGCTGTGTCTTGTACATATGTAAGTTTTCTTCTGGAGGTATTGGCAGCTGTTTTGCTAGAAGGATGCAATGCTTGCAGATAATTGAAAGCATAAATATCTTGCATCTTCAAAGATACTTGGAGGGTGAGAACTTGTACATATGATATTATGGTGCAGAGATGGATGTAAAATCCTATAGTAGCAAGGAAATGGGAGGTTCCTGAGGGAAAAGTGACAAACTGAAATACCCATCCTTGAAAGACATAAAATACTTCAAGGCAAACACTAAATTCTTTAATTTAGATGAGTCCCATAATGGGCTGGTTAGCTCCTCCCTCTGAAGGCACAGTTAGAAGAACTGTACGTATGTGAGACATTCAAACAGCTTTTGTTCTGGGCAGTGAGGGGAAAAAGACTTGAAACCCAGTCTGGTTTCTTGCAGAGAAAAAGAAGGAATTGGCTTCAACCATGGTAAACTCTGCTAGGAGCAGAGTGCACTTCTGGCTTTGTTTCTCTTAATTGGAATGGAATTGTGCAAGTTATAATTACTCTGGAGAAACTACTGTCACAAAAGCAGTGGAATCTTCAGGATCACAAAAAATCGAGACTGACAGATTGAGGTTGTTTTCAGGAGATATCAGTATCATTGCCATGCTGTCAGTTATTGCTGTGTACTTGGCTCATTGTTGGAACCTGGTGAACATTAGTAAGAGTGAAAACAAAATTTTCTCATTCTTCTCCTTAAACTAATATTGGGTGAGGCAAAAATATTTGTGTTACACCATTGCCAACCATCTGGAAAAAATCTTAATTTAGTCTATCCATAAAGTAGAGCTGGAATGCTACATAAATCTGTAAGTTATTTGCCGAGTGTGTGGTTCTTCTGAGGAGAAGTTTGTTGGTTCTTTACGTTCCTTCTAGAGGGAAAAATCTCCAGTTGTCTCTTCAAGAGTGCACAACAGTAGCCTGGCAAAACTTCTCCCAGGGTCACTACATTTGGATTGCATGATGTAGAGTCAGACCCATTTTCACACATTTCTCGTGTTGTGGTCAGACTTTGAGATACCAAGGTTCTTTCTTGTTCCCAGCTTTCTTGGTTAAGGATGCAGTAAGGCTTATCCTCCTGCTAAAGAGAATTTTTGGTTTGCCAGCTGCCTTTTTCTTGTCAATTCTCTGCTCCTACTAGCTGTACTTGCCTGAAATTTCACTTGCTGTAAATAAAATACATTTTACAGTAATGTATATGAAGTGTTTATACAGAGAGAAATGTGGCACAGTAAGTCAGCTGTTCTTATGGCAGGTAGTAGTTGTCTTCAAAATTAGTGTGGTATCAAAGAAAGCTGTTTACTTATGAATGCAAAAATCCATCTTTTGCCATGGGAAAAACCAGGAAAATTAGTGTTTGTCAAGTGTGAGTGTTTGTACACAGGAGAAATGTGGAAGCTGCTAATTCTGTTTCCCTGTCTTGTCAAATAGATCATCCAAAGCAGCTGGGTATTTGCAAAAGAAGACCCTGACAGCACACAGATACCTAATCTCTAAATCAAGTTCAACGATGCATTAGAGAGAGCTGCACTGGCTGCACAGAGATTTCACACTGAAGGATGAACAGTGAAGAAGAGTTTTATGATGCCGTTACGGGTGAGTGATGGGCACAGTGCCAAGGGCAAGAAAACCCCTGTAAATTGCATTTTGTGTGTGGTAAGGGGCTGGTAATATATAGCTGTTAAATCAAAAGTAAACTCGTGTTGGTAAAACTTGTAGTGCTGTCTTCTGAAAAGTAGAAAAGGAAAATTGTAGCTTGTGTTCAGGCTTGGAAATGAGGGTTGTTTTTTTTTTTTTTTGTTAAAGCTTAATGCCAGTTATTATTTCATCACTATAACAGTCCTTTTGGGGCCAGGTCTTGCTTTCATTTTCTGTGAAAATAAATTTAATAGCAGCTTGAGAAGCAGACCCTTTGAAAGGTGAAATATTTCCTGTGGGTCGTTTTTATTGTTATTGTATTCATTTTTTTTATTTTAATGGAAAACTTATCCTAAAGAACTGAAGTAGAAAATGTTTTTCTAGTCAGAAACAAATTGCTGTAAAAGTATATTTTCAAGATAGGAAGCCAAAATTCTTTGCAATCCTATTTTTTCTAAAAAGGCAAACATGAATCACTTCATACTTGAGCAGTCTATCAAATAGTACTTTGCTTTCAACTAATAAGGATGAATAGTTAGTTATAAGAGCTTTAGATGGCTTTAGTGGTAGAATAAAATGCTTGAAGTATTTTAATAAAAAAAAGGAAATCCTCTTAAAAATCTCAAACAATTTTAAAGATTTCCACTGAAATGTCTCTTGAGAAATCTTGTAGGAGAGGTGAAATGAGAAATACTGAGTGTACAGTGGTTATTGTAAAATCACAGGAATGAAAAGAGAATAATGGTAAGTGTGAAAGCTGAAGGAATGGAAGCAGCTTGGTAGATAGAAGGGGGCAAGGTAGACTTAGCCATGGTTGGTTGGAAATTTATGTGAGGAGTAAACAGAGGGGGCTGGGTGAAGCAGTGTGACTGACAGCAGGCTCTACAGGACTTGTCACAACTATGTCACAGAGGAGAGAAGAAAATTTGGTTTGCATTCATGCCAGCTGGGATTGATGGGGACTAGTACTCCAAATTCATCTGTAAAATCAAACCTTTGTACCATTAAAATCTTGAAAACACAATGGGTTGTTTCTGTATGTCATTAGTAATCTTTCAGTTCCAAGAACTCAGGGTCACTGCCATAAATTAACTAGATTTTTTTTTCCACTGAAAGAGGTGTGAAAAGAAATTATGCCTCCAAACACGAGGTCTATGATGTACAGATTTGATGGTGTTGTATTCCTTTGTCCCTTGCTGGAGATCTGCACAGCCCTTGGTGTTTGACTCATCTGCTTTTAGACATTTTGTCCTCTTTCCTCTTCTTTCCTCCCCCTACCTCAAAAGGCTGATTCCCCTGCAAGTGCTGCAGGTGGTGGTGACTGAGCTGTTGTGCATGAGCTGTTCTTGTACCTGCAATTGTGGCTGACTCTGCTCTGAACTGGGGTGTTGTGTGTGTCAGTTCTGTGAGCACTCCCTGTTCCATCCTCATCTTATTCTTCCATAGGGGAATGTGCTGGCCAGAGATAAGTTTATATATAAATGTATGTTATATGTGTTTCTTGGAGCCTGGTACTTGGTTTAAGAAGAGTGCTAAGTTTGGAATACTTTGCTTTAGATTTGTTCTCCCTCAGGACTGCCTGTCTTTAAGGACAGGTGCTCAATCCCTTTCTCCAGCTGGGTGCTGTAGGAGATGCTGACAGTTTGAGTTTTTTGCACAGACCTGGTGAAGTCAGACCTAGATCTTTGTAGCTGTGTCTTGTCCAGGTCATTCAGAAATGTGATGCCAAGAGCAAGTGTAAATGGGCCTCTCTGCACTCATATTCCCGGGCTGCTGATGGCTCTGGTAGCTCTCTGCTCCTGTTAACACTGTGGATCTTTCACATGGTGCTCTAGTGAATTTTTTAGGTCCTGAATTTAATGGGTCCTGGTAGTGCCTGCCTGTCTCTTAGTTTTTAATGTTCTGGACATGAGTAGATGCAGTACTCCTAGGAGATCAAGTCCACAGTCCTGGTCCTTTCTCAGCCAAGGTGAGCTTCCAGGTTTCCCAGTGAAAACTTCAGGATCTGAGGTTCCAAATTTTGATTTAAAAAAAAAAAAAAGGAATTGCCTTGGCAGGCTCCTCAGTCTACTCTTTCCAAGGGTGCTCTCCTTGTTTTTAGGTCAGATCAGTAGTGCTTAATCTGCTCAAAGTCTAGGACTGGGATGTGGCTGCCAGCAGTTTTAGTGTTGAGATGAAAACAGTGCACCATACTTTTCTTCTGCTCCTGCTGAGTCCTGGGCCCTGGTTTCCCCAGAAGGAGCTGCAATGTGTTCCCAAAGTTCACTGATTTTAGGAATTGGATACTGGAGTTTGTGTCCTGTAGGGAGTAAACCAGGTTTAGAGCACTTGGACTCTGTGGGAGTTACTCTAGAATTCTGCAGCATACCCAGCAGCAGCCCAGGTAGTTTCCTGCCTCCTTTAAGGTAGTATGGACTCACTCCTTGAGGGAGTCACAGCTTTTCCATAGTTATTAATTAATGACATCCACTTGCAGAATACTGATCTCTCCTAAGGAGACCCCTGATTTTTGTAGTGCTGGATTTGACTCCTTGGCTGAGAAGTTTCCTGCTTCTGACACTGTCCCCATCTCTTCCAAAAGACATGCTCAGGGGAGGGAGCTGTGTGCTGTGTGGTTGGGAATCATCCTCCTGGCACGTGGTTTGTCCCTGACTGGATGATGATGGCACCTGTGGAGGTGCAGCATGGACTGGGATATCGATGAATCAAGGAGATGAATCGAGCTGGTGACAAAGAGTTTCCATGGGGAGAAGTTTCTCTGCAGTCAGAGGTTATTAGCATTGCTGACACTTGCCAGCCTTACCTCATGAATGAGTACTCCCCTGGGGAATCCCTTGGGAATGTTACCTGTGATCTCACTTAATTCCAGACATCACAGCTGTCAAGAATCTGCTGTTTCTCAAATTCCAGTGGCCGCCTTCTCTGAGGCTGGATGAGGATGAAAGTGGTCAATCCTTAGATGAATTTCAGTTTCTTTGAATTTTTCTGTGAGACAAGGAGCGTATAGCTTTGATCTCTGTCACCTTGGGTGAGTTAATGTCATCACAGACTTTGTAAAGACTGTGTGCCATCAGGAACCTCTTTTGGAGCTGGATCTTTCATTTATATTGTCTGGTGTCTTTTTGCCAAAGTGTTTTGTGGAAATGTTGCCACAAAGCAGGAAAATGCCTGGCTGTTTACCAGGGTAATTTATTTTTGAGAACATAAATAGTTGAATTTTGCTTTTTTAAATATTAGCCTGCAGTTCCATGGGAATGTGTTCTGTGCCCATGAGGCTCAGTGGTTCATCCAGCCAGGTGTATTTGTGAGATGTTCTCTGTTGCTTTCACGTCGGGGAGGAGGCAGTGAGGTTATCTGCCAAACTGATATATTTTCATTCTGTCTGGATCAGACTGATCAATGGCTGTGTAATTATTGCAGATGTTGTGAAAAGCCAACCTGCCTCCATCAGCTACAGCTTATGGACTTGTTTTGGAAAGTGGGGAATGGTTAATTTCTGGCAGAGAAAAACAATACCTCTTGCTTCCCTTGCTGTCAGCACTTCCAGCACATTTATCCTATTCCTTTTTAGGTCTGAAGGCTCTCAGTACCAAGATATTTTGATTCCCTTTCTGCCTTGGCTGACAAGGCTTAATTAGTGCTCCGGGAAGTTGCTGACTGTCCACAGGGGAGGTCTCGTGTCTGTCCATGACTCAGAACCAATCCTCTGCTGCCCTGGCCCATGTGCAGCACGCTCTGAGTGCACTTGTTTCATTTGCAGGATGTGGAAGAGGAAGGCTAAGAGAACTAAAGTTACTGGCAAGTCATTTTTCTTTAAGCTCTTGAAATAGATTTATGTTGGCACCCAACTTAAGTATTTTACTTTGGAAGTTTAAGACTTTTTAAAAGCTTTTGTTTCACTCTTAACATGTGTAAGTGGAACTTCTGATTAAGCTAATCGTTGACATTGTATTTCTGATTCTGGTCCCCTATCCTCCTTTTAAATCTCCATTTCTATCCTCACTCCCAGTGGCTTTTCAGTATGAAAACTGTCCTGTAGGTAATTCTTACCTACTCAGTTTCTCAAGTTCAAAGCTTTATTGGCAGCTGGTGTAAGGCTCTTTTTGAAACTTAGAAAAGCTACAACAAACCATTTCTGTAAGCTGTTTTTCTTCCAGATCTACTTCCTCTGCATAAAACTGTGCCTGGACAGTTTTTTAATAGAACTATAATACCTAGAACTTCATTGAGAAACAATTTATGAACCTTTCTCAGTGGGCTTGTAGTGGATAAGTCATGTGATGCTAAGGTGGAAAGTGCAGTTGAAAGTCTGTGATTATCTGGTTATGTACCACAGTGGTTTTGGTTTGGAGGTTTTTTTAAAGTAATTAGGTGGAAGTGCAGTCTAATAAAAGTAAACTTATCCTTCTGATGTCCTTTCTTTTCTGGAGCAGGAATTTAATTTTTGTTGTTTGTCTGCAAGACATTCATTTGAATTGGCATTTATTTACTTACCAATGGCATATTGTTGTCCATAAATAATATATATACTTCAATCTAAATTCCTGTTGTGCTTTACAGGAACAGAACAAAACAATTTTGAGTCATGGGAAACAGAAACACTGATGTGGATAGCACAGTGACTATTTGATAGGATTTGCAGGGTTTCAGTTACAATATAAAGGCTGAAATTACATTAACATTTTTCAGAACTCTTCTCCTATAAACGAGTGGACAATTCCTGTTGTGAAGCTTTACTTTTATATTTAGATGTGTTAATCTCATTGAAATGATGCTGTTCCTTCTGTTGTGTGAGCTTGATCAGTTTTTTTGGGTGAGGGTATTGTACCAAAAAACCTCTTTTTCCCCCCCCAACTTATAGTTAAGCTAATAAGTTATTTTGCTGCTTGTACTGTAACAGGTTCCAAAAAAAGCTAATATATGGTTTAAAATACTATTTTAAAATCACAAATATCTTGTTGTGAGATGACAGAAGGTTTTTTTACGACAGGTGTTTCAGGGTAGTCCTCATTTTAATGACCTGAATCTATATGTGACTGTCATGCTTTCCAGTTGAGTGCTAAGAGTGCCAAGGTGTGGTTATTGCTGTGTAATTACATTCTTGTGACATCAAAATGCAGGAGACAGGGCAAGACATGACATCACCCATTGCAGCTGCTGTTTACCAAATAACATCATCTCCCTGGGACTTCCTGGTGCAGTTCTGAATGTTACTGCCATGGTTTGGATCCCTGAGAAAAGCAGCTTTTTGTTTCAGGAATGTGTGCCTTGCATGAATTGCTCTAATACAGTAAAAGCAGCCATTGGAGGGGTTAAAATAAAGTTGAAGTGCTTTTTAAAAATGTTAATGGCAGAGGGTCACAGCATTTTAGTCTATTCAAAATTGGAATAATCTTTGCCACAACTGATTTCTTTACTCCATTAGAATGTTTACAGGCTTTGTGATGTTTCAGAATTTTTCTGCACCCGCAGCTGATCTCTGGAACAGCTCCTAGCTGAGTGTGAGGGGAACTCAGTGCAAAGACAAGGGGCTGCCCAGGCTGTGACAGCTGCAATCAAAGGGATGCAAAAACTACATTATGTATTCCTTAAAACCATGGCAAAAATTGTATGCCAGCAAATACTTACGTTTAGTGTTGCTTTTTGATTCTGACTCTTAAATTGGAAGCTGGAAACTAAAGTCTTTCTTGAGGAAGAACTGATGCCTTTGGCACTCAGAAAGGACTTAATGATCTTAATTTCAGCAAAAATGTTCCTGTATTGCGCTGATTGATGAGCAGTGTGTTCTGTTGTGCTGTGGCAGCTGTGAAGGATTGTATTGATCATTTTAGGGTGCTCTGTGGTGATGCTATTGTGGTTTACAAGTGGTTTGTTCCTGCAGTCTGGGTAGCAGCACTGAGGGGAAGCCTCTTGCTGTTGATTGAGACCAAGGGCATGTGTGGAGGTGCATGGAATGCTTCTAAAATCTTCTTACTCAAAGCCACATGCAAAAATTGTCATTATTTATATTACTATGTGTGTCATTTATGTGCCTAAAAATCATTAGACTGGAATCTTGGATTGTTCGTTTAGTCCAACTTTTACTTGGGGCTGCTTGATACACACAAGGTTGTGTTCTGCAGATTCCTGCTGGTTGGACATTTTTGGGATTAAAGCTGTTCCAAGCACGTTGCTGCAGGCTGGTTTGGTTACAATGGTGTTTCCAGTAGCTCTTGACAACGTGGGTGGATTTTTGGGACATAGGAAATGCAGGCCAGGCTGTGGGTTACTTGTGGAGCTCAGGGAATGATTCCTCCTGGTGTCCACACATTCTGCTGCAACCATTAGGGAAGTGTTAGATGGTTTGCACATATGGGTGGCGAAAATGTTCAATATCCTACATTTCTGTGGTTCCAGTTGTCTGGGTGTTTGCCCCTGCATTATGAAATGGCCGTTTTCTCTTTTTTTCTTTATCTCCTTGCCTATTGGCAGTGTAAGTTTAATTTATTTGAGGTCTTTGAGGAAACACTATATCACTGAAACAAATTTTTGTAATTACAGTGCAGCTCTGAAAAAGAGACAGTGCAGCTAATCTGATTAGGAGCTACTCAAGAGCTTTTAAGATTCTAAATTAGTTTTATATTCAGCAGTGGGAAAAATGATAATTCTATAATTCTTGATTCTAATGCAATAATTGGCTCATAATACTCCTAGAAATTAGGTCACTTAATAAGGATTTTCACTCTGATGCTCTTTCAAATAAACTAACCTTGTCTAAGTGTACTTCAGGTGTGAAACTTGCAAAATGTGAGTGGCACTCTGTGGCATGGTAAGGCTCCTAAGGAAACTGCTGCCTTTTGATTTTTATACAGGCTTTGATTCTGACAATTCTTCAGGAGACTTTTCAGAAGCAAATCATAAAGTTCCAGAAATGCTTGATCTAGATCCGCACCAAAGCAATAGGACTGGAAAGCATAATGGAGAGACAGAGATACAAGAAAATGGGATCAAGAGACACAGGTAAACACACAGAGCTGCACAGGAGATGAGAGGTGAGCGTGTGCTGGCTCACCTTTGGGGCATTGCTGTTCTCATGGGACAGGGAATTCTCTGTGACTGGAAAGTCATTTCATCTGTGCTTCCTGTGCCAACTCTGGGCTGATGCTTTGCTTCCTTTATAAGTTGCTTCAATAGAAAAGAAAACGACTTGTTGTTTAATGGGATGATGATGACAGCTGGATTTTTTTTTCCATTACAGGACATCATTACCTGCCCCAATGTTTTCTAGAAGTGATTTTAGTGTATGGAGCATATTAAAAAAGTGCATTGGACTGGTAAGTTAGCTTGGATGAAGCATCTGTGTTAGGTCTCCTAATCTCAGCTGATTAATATTACTGCTTCAACATCAATACACGGAATAACACCTGGCACATTTTCTTTTTTTTTTTTTTGCTAAGGAACAATTTTAAACTGCAACTCCCAAAAATCTCAGCATTTATTTATTAATAGTACTATTTCCATATCTCCTGTATCTATTAGAGCATGTGGATTGGCATTTCTGTAGCTGTCCTTTAAGAACCAGACTAAAGCCATTAAAATATAGTCAGATATGTTTGATTGACACACTGCTCTCTTACCTGCCTTTTTTTTTTTTAATTCTTTACTTAGCAAAGTGTGATTTAGGACTTTATTAATTCATGTCATCTAGGAGATACAGTTGTTCTCTCAAAACTCCTTTTGGTGGAATGAGTGACCTATCTACTCAACCCTTTTGCTTGGACTAAATCAGTTTAAGTTAGCTAAGGTTAACATTTTTCTTCCCTTGCCTGTGCCAAAATGAGAAAAATGTTGCATTAACTTCATCTGGTGGTGTTCTGCTTTCTGCTAACTTTTAAGCACTTACATCAATGTTTTAATGCTCAGTCATGAGTGCAGCATTGTAATTAAAGAGCCAAATTTGCTTGGGTGGAGTAAAAGATGAGGGGAGTTGGAAATCTGTGTGAACTTTGTCTTGTATACACATGAGAAACCAGAAACCTTCTGACACAAATAACAGGTTGCTTAAATAAAGCCACTAAAGTCTGTTAGAGCAATTCAAGTACTATTCTTTATGTAACTGTTCCTTGCAAAAAAATAATTTGTGGTTGCTGAAGTACAATAGATAGATTTTATGCAAATAAGCATGTGAGGTTTTCCAAGGAGCGTGTGGCACTTCAGTGTCAGCACGGAGCTGGTTGGCACATTATTGCTGCTCCCTAGGGAAATTTTAACCTCTTCTGCTTTTCACAGAGCACAGCAGAGAAGGTAACAGTCTCTGTGAATTTATTAGGTTAGCTGAATCAATGTTTAAGTTGTTATTTCATATTTCAAGTAGGGTTCTGCAGTGCTTGCAGTCCCTTTCAACTGTAGCACTTAGAGGCCTATTTCAGGCTTGCCAAATACTCTTTGAGGGATAGTGTGAATAAACTCACACACAACTTATTTGCAAAAATCTTGTTGCCAGTTGTTAATTTAGTGTTGTGTCTAAGTCAGCCTGCCCTTTGGTTATGCAGGAGCTGTCCAAGATTACGATGCCCATTGTCTTCAACGAGCCCTTGAGTTTCCTTCAGAGGATAACAGAATATATGGAGCATATATACCTCATCAACAAGGCTTGTAGTCAAGCAGATCCCCTGGAAAGAATGCAGGTAAGAACCCCCACCACCCTCTGGGTAATTCACAAGAAGTTTTTTTCTCCCAGTCTTTGATTTTAAGAGAATTTCTCACTTGAGTGTATTTCATTCTCAGGGGCTACTGTAAGGATGCCCTATTTGTCTGTCTAGATGAGTTTATTCTTTCATAGTGGCTGTGTCAAATATTTGTGGCACTTTGACCCTCCTTTGAAAGGAAAGTGCCACAACTGACCATGCCCAGGATCTCATTTCTTTAACTGTGACTCTTTGTGTGGTTTTATATGTTGTGAGGATGAAATCTTGACTTTATGTCACTCTAAATTGGTTTGCTGAGTGGCCTTATGATTTTGAAGTTCCTGGATGAAAAATTGTTGTGACAGAGACAAATTTACCACTCTTTTCTTTTGCAAAGCTGGTTGTTATTGGGGGCAGGACACAGCACCTGGCTGGTCTCACACCAGGCAGGTGAATATGGTGAACCTGTGTGCGTCAGGTTATGCTGGTGTTGCTCACAGCTGTGGTTTCACTGAAGAGAAATTGGAGTGTTTACCTTGGATGCTGTGTTTGTGTGGTCCATCTCTCCATTTCCCAGCCTGCAGGAGCTCCTCAGTGTCACCTGAACCTGCTGGCACGGTTCAGGAAGTCTCAGCTGTGCTAGAAATAGTTCCTACCTGGCACTAGGGAAGAGAGGCTCTGTTCCCAATGAGCTGAGGATGAGGGGCAGTCAGAGTGAGGGGAAAGTAGATTTAAAAAACCAGGCTGATCTTCTAGAAGTAGGTGAGGCAGAGTGTAATCTGGCAGAATTTACCACAGACAATAATTCCTGTTGGAAATGAGATTCTTAATAAGTGCTTTTATTTCCTCACTTTTATGTCATTTATTCTATGGCTTACAAATGTTCTTTTCTTAAGCGACATAAAGCAATACCTTTTTGGAATAATAAATACTGTCATGTGCAACAAATAAAGTACATTAAACTTAGAGTTTTAATGCACTATTCTCATAACAATGTGTTCTTAATTTTCTTGCAGGCTGTAGCTGCTTTTGCAGTTTCTGCTGTGGCTTCTCAGTGGGAGAGAACTGGCAAACCATTTAACCCACTGTTAGGAGAAACCTATGAATTAACCAGGTACTAATTACTTTAAACTGGGAGCTGGGGTTGTTTGTGTTCTTGGGTTAGCACCCTCTCACACTGGGTTGGTTGTAGTAAAATACCACTGATGTGTATTTCTGAGTATAGCTAAAATTCTTTTCCTCAAACTATCTCAAAATTTCTGAGAAGTTGTTATAAAAGCTAATAATTTTATTTTTAAACTTAGGCCGAGTATTCTTTGAATTATTTAGAGAAAAGTTTGTTCATGTTCTTCCACCAAAGACATTTCCGAAGCAGACACTGTTAATTGATTTAAATATTGTTTTGTTGATCATATCAGAGAAATTACTCTGAAGGACTTTGAGCTTTCTCAAATAAATGGGTGATATGTCTGCAGTAGAGGAAAATTTTCAGTCAGACCTTTCCATGTTGCCCAAGGGTTTCTGTATTTTCATGAGTTATTTCAGTGAAACTTCTTCAGATGCCTTTCTGAGTAGAAATCTGATTTTGGGTACAAAAAGAAAGTGTTCAGAGTAGAAATCCTTTCATTTCATTAATTGTAAATGTGTCACAGAACTAGAAAAGGAAAAGTCTCACCTTCGGTTTAATCTAAAAATACTTCATTTTTTGCAAATATCAACTCTTTTCTCTTGCAATATTAAAAATATACTGTTTAATGCTCTTCTTTTTGTTGTTGCTAGGGAGGACTTAGGATTTAGGTTTATATCTGAACAAGTCAGCCACCACCCACCTATTAGTGCATTTTATTCTGAAGGCCTCAATAAGGACTTCATATTTCATGGATCAATCTATCCCAAACTAAAGTTCTGGGGAAAGAGTATAGAAGCAGAGCCCCGGGGAACAATTACTCTGGAGCTTCTGAAGTGAGTATGAGAAGTAAATAACTTTTTTTACTTATTGTAATAACCCTGTTGGCTTTTCAGAGGTGATTACCTGCAAACCCCTTGCTGAAGAGGTTGTAAGAATTGATTTACAAGTTAATTTTCACTGATTAATTTCAGAGCTGTTTTTTTCTTTTTTTTAAAATTTGTGTAATGCTTCCATAGCTGTAGCAATTTGACCCAATTTTTCCACCATGAAAATTAGCATTTCTTATAAATTGGTTGCTACTGAAAGCTAGTTCTGTGGAGACATGTAAAATTTAAATACAGAGATAAAATTCTTTTCCTGGGCTGTTCATGCTCATCTCAGTTTTCAGTGTTGCTGTTGGTTTTGGTGGTTTGTGTGCAAAGAGCTGCATCTCACAATAACTGTTCTGTGTGGTAAGGGAGCAGGAGAAACTTGTCAGGATTGCCACTTCCAGAGAAGGATTAGCTTCCTATTAAAATCAAGAATGCTTTTCCAGATTGCTCCCAGGCTTGTCTCTCATAAATTATGTGATGTTTCTGTGTCCTGGTGGCACAAAGACTCTGGAGTTTTCCCAAGTGGAACATGAGGATGCACTAGAACAGTTGCAAATAAAGTATTCTGCATTTGGTGCTTTTCTAAAAGCCCTTCTGAGGCCTGAGTCTGAAGTGGTTTTGAAATGTTGAATTAAGAAAGTTATGGACATTTGATTTCAATAAAAACCCAGCTTGCCTCCCGTAATAAGCACTGACTTTTCCTGTACTTTCTTTTGGAAGTAGTTTAATTTTTGAGCTGTTGGCATCTAATATTCCAAAGTTCATAAAAGTATGAGCTGGTTTTGGAGATAAAGGTGATGGAAATAAAGGAAATTTCTTCTGAATGTGGAAGGAACCGTTAATGTTCGTGCAGAATGCAGGTGTTACTGAGATAATGTTTGTTCCTCGAGAGCCTTTCTTTACAAGATTATTAAAATTCTTGCTGAGCCTAATCAAGGCTGAGATTTAAGCTGGAATATAAACAGTTAAAGCATTTATTTTAAATAATTGCTTCAAGTTAGCAGCAGAAGTTGAAATCAATTTTTGAGCCACTCAGTGTTGTGATTCAGAGCATTCAGTGGCTTTGAGGAGTCTGAGAACTGCTCAGGGCCAGAGTGAACAAGGAGCTGTTTGGGAAGCAAAGCGGTGAGTCAGTATTAAATTGTGCCTTTATTTTAACTATGACTATTTTTCAGAGCATTAGAAGACACTTTTCTCTCACTTCTCCAGCACAAAAAGTGCTTCAGTTTCTCAGCCCTAACCATAAGTGCCTTGTGTTGTGTTTTGGTTTATGCTGTAAAGCTTCTGGTGTCAAAATAGTTCAGGAATAAAACTGTGTTTAAAGGCTGGAGGATGAATTTGAGGGATTCTGGTATTGTTTTCCCCCAGTTGAAGGGTAGTCATTGTTCTAAAGATTCCTTGAAGAAAAGGAGCTGTGGGAAATAGTTGAGACTTCAGTCATCTGTGATTTCTCTGTACTGGAAAATGACAGATGGGTTGGAAACATTACATTGGAGTGTTCTCTCCATACTCACTGGAGTAGAAGGCACATTTACAGAGAACACTGCTTTTTCTGCATTTTCTGTTAAAACAGAGTTTACAGGTTTTTCTAAGATGGATTGATTGCCTACCAGGTAACTTCAGTATTTCTCCTACCAGCATGGAAAGCGTAGTGTGAATAGATGGCTTTGACTATGTCAGTGACAATAGGAATCCTGTTGTTTAACTTTCTGATCATTTCCAGAATAATGTCTTTTAAGGATTTAGAATCTGTTAAGTCACCTTAAAAGCTTTTCACGAAACAATAAACCAAAAATGAAGCCAAGTAGAAAATCAATTTTAGGGTTTTCTCTTCTTCTCAGTAAATCTCTGGGGAGAGGATGGAATTGAGTAGTGAACCAAATGTTAAAATGTCATGTTTGTGGAGCTTGCAGTAGTGGTGTTGTGTCCCATAACCAACTAAAAAAAAGCAAAAACCACTCACACCCCCAAAATTACCTTCATTGGCACTGGAACAAGCCTCAAATACTGATGAGAAAACTTGCGGCATGTTTGTGGAAACCACTTCTGCAATTTACTGCTGCTGCAGCAACTGAACTGAAGACACTGTTGGGCATTAGTTTGTTAGTCTGGTTCTCCTGCAAATACTGTGGTTTATCACTTTAAAAATGCAAATGAAAAAGATGAATTCATGTGCTGTTCTTTATGTTGGGCTGAAATTTGTAATCCAAAGCACAGCAGTTACAAAACTCATGTGAGAAGGGAGAAGAATAAAGGCAATATCACTTTATTAACTTGCACTAATGCTTGGATACAACACATTATTGGCTCGTAAAGAAAAGTCAGTTTCTCTTCTGTTTTGAAGCTGAGTGCTGGCTGTTCAGAGGAGTGCGAAATATTTTGCCCTGCCATGAACAGAATTGAAAACAGGCTTCCATCTCAAGCTCAGGAAAATGATTTCTTTCTCTTATTTCCTTGACAGGCACAATGAAGCTTACACATGGACAAATCCAACCTGTTGTGTACATAATGTAATTATTGGCAAACTGTGGTTAGAACAGTACGGAGTGGTAGAAATTGTAAATCACAGGTAATGCTGATCATAAACCCAGGGGATTGTTGTGGCCATTTGTGTTACAGAGCAGATTTTGATTTTTGGCAGACACACAGGAAGCTTTGTTTTGTAGCTCCAAAGTCTTGTGGGT
>VXBU01005400.1:1338858-1486589 GCA_013400315.1 Bombycilla garrulus
GGGCCCGGCCGGGCTGTGAGCGCAGCGAGACCCCGGGAGCAGCCGCGCGGTCCCGCAGGCCCGGCCGGGCCCGGCATCTCCGCCAGGCCCGCGGGTCGGTCCGTGCGGGCGGGGGCCGGGGTTCGCCGTGAGCGGTCACCGTGAGGGTCAGTGGAGCACGGGGGCAGCCTGAGAGGCTCTGCGGGGCTGCTGGAGCCGCGACCTGAAGATACAGCAGGGCTTCTTGCTTTAAACCACGGTTCGAACTCTGAAGAAGGAAGCCCCGGGGGATGGTAGCTTCACTTTCAAGTGCCTCAGCACACAGGCTGTCCTTTTTAGTGCAGGGCTGTAAAGCCTCCTCCCTTCATCCAGGGTTCTGCTTTAGCTCAGTTGAATCACCCTGGAATTCTGCCGGCAGCGGGACAGATTGCTTTGGTGAAGCCACATGTTAAAGGTTGAAATTTGATATTGGAAAGAGAGGATATGGGGAGGTTTCTCATCACACCTGCTGCTATCTCTCGTTCCAGGATGTCTTCAGGTGCATTATTTCCAAGCCTGGTGCCAGGCTCTCGTGGTTCCTCGAGCAAATACCTGGTGGAATTTCGGGCAGGGAAGATGACCCTGAAAGGCAGCACTGTAACTCCAGACAAGAGAAAAGGCCTTGTTTACATCCAGCAAACCGATGATTCCCTCATTCACTTCTGCTGGAAGGACAGGACTTCAGGCAACGTGGAGGACGTGAGTATGAGCTTATGTTTCAGTGCTGAGATGTTATATCATGTTCTGATCTGCTGGCACTGCAGAAAGAGCTCCTCCAGGACAAATTAGGGTGAGAACGTCACTGACAGACCTGCACTTACACATCCTTTCTGTCCTGAGGAGCAGATGGAAGAGAGTTTTTGGAGGAGGGCAGAGGGATTTGGGAGGTGAAAAGAAATATTGATGTGTTTTCTCAAACATTTGTTTCTCCTGACACACTTTCCAGGATTTGATTATTTTTCCTGATGACTGTGAGTTCAAGAGAGTCCCACAGTGCACCACAGGCCGTGTGTATGTATTGAAGTTCAAGGCAGGATCAAAGCGACTCTTCTTCTGGATGCAGGTTTGTGGGAAGCCAGTGACAAAGGGCTTGGATCAGAATGCCCCCAGAATGACTCATCCCAAGAGCAATTCTCTTGCAGGAGCCGAAGACAGACAAGGATGAGGAGCACTGCCGTAAGGTGAACGAATATCTCAACAATCCCCCCATGCCAGGGGCATTGGGTGGCAATGCCAGTGGAGGCCATGAGCTCTCAGCACTAGGAGGTACAGTCCATTCTCTGCTCCTTCATGTCAGAGGCTTTTTTTTTTTCTTTTTAATTATGTCTAGACTAAGCCCCTTAGAGTTCCCTAGGAAGAAATCCCTGATGGCTGTGGAGGGTGAGTTGGGGACAATGTTAACACCAGAAGCTTTTAGCAGAATAAACTGTGCTGTTAAAATAGGTGTAGGCTGAAAGTTAAGACTGCCAGGAGAAATCTTTGTTTCCAGTAGATTCTCTGGAGTCTTACCTCTTTATGAAGCTAAGTTACATGTTTCTTTTATGAAGATCATGAATCAGTAAACACTTGAAAACTGTTTTTCCATACAGAATGTGATGCCAATTAATCTCCTGCTGTTTGAGCCGGAGTGCTGTAAAAAAAAAACTCTGTGAATATGTTGTGTTTCAGAATGTTTTTGTTTTTAGGTGAGGGTGGCTTGCAAAGCCTTCTTGGAAACATGAGCCATAACCAGCTCATGCAGCTGATCGGACCAACGGGCTTAGGAGGACTTGGTAAAATGCTTTAATATCTTTATGCCAAAATGGTATTTTCTCCTGCCAGGTTAAATCTTACCTGACAATATTTTCAAGTAGTGCTATTGATCTCAATAGCACTTCTTTCCTATGAGAAGGCAAGGCCCTCCCTCAGAGATGAGCTCAGGGACAGGAAAAGGGTACCAGATTCTACACAGCACTCATCTCAGGGCTTGTTCTGCAAGGAACTGTGGTTCTGCTCCTTGCTGCACTGAATCTTCTGCTTTTTTTTCCCTTGTTTTTTTCTACTCCTCTTCTTCTTCCTAAATATTCACTGGGGCAGGGACTGAAAACCAGTGATTTGTTCCTGGTTCCCAAGCTGTGGAATTGCTTGTGTTGTCTCTGATTCAGTGAATATTTGTGTGCAAAGTAGAAAGAGTTCAAGAGGAAGGTCGGAGTGGTCTCACCCCACAGTGCTCCCCAGTCAGAGGAGCAAGGCTTAGGGCAGGGCTTTCCTTGTCAACCCTGGGGAGAGCTGGAATCCTGGTTTCTGGAGGGGCTGAGGGCTGTGTTGGAGTCCCTGCTGTGCTCTGTTCTCAATGCTGTCCATGCTCCAGCAGCATTTCCTGACAGGTCAGATCCTCGGGTGCAAATAGGCCAAGGAGCACAAATGGCAGTGACAAAGGTTCTGTGCTTAAGCTCAGAAATCCATTTCTGTGGGTCTGGCTGGTGTCTCTTTAGCTTCAGAGTCAAATCTCATATTGGTGGGATGTTCAGATGTAAATCTCATGTTAGTGTTGGAAAAATCTGGCCTTTTAGGATGTGTTTGGAAAGGATCTTCCTCTTGAAGCTTCACATAATCCTGAGACTGTCCTCCTTTTCTCAACACTTTTCCTAAGCTATTCTTCTTTCCTTGCCTTTACATCCAGCCACAGGCTAGATTGACATGTAACAGAAGGAGAACCATCTGCTTGCTGCTGCAAACAGTGGTTGTGGTGAATCCCTGGGGATCATTTCCCTTGGGAGTGTCATCTTCTTCACATCTGGTTTGCATCTTTTGGGGCTCTGCAGAGCTCCAAAGGAGCTGTCTTGCTGCTGGGTCACTTCTACCATGCAGTGGAGCAGAGCAGTGTGTGGTGCAGCCAGGTGAGCTTCACCTGCCGTGCCCGCTGCTGGGGAGGCTCTGGGCTGGGTGACAGGAAGTGTTGGTTCCATGGGGCTGTTCTGTGCAAGGAGGGACTGGCAGGGCTCGCTCTGACCCACAGGGTCTGCAGCTGCAGTTGGGTTTGCTCACTGAGGGCTCTGGTTCTGTCCTCTGTTGCCAGGTGCTCCCGAAGGTGGGTGAGAAATGCAGGTGCTTTGTGTGGGTGATCAGCTGTGGTGCAAGGAAGTGCTGATGGGAGATGGAGGGTTTGGCTGGTGTGGCTCAGAGGAGTTGTAGGGGAGCAGTCAAGTCCCTGACAGCTCCAGGGGGGCCACAGCCAGGCCTTCTCCCAGCTGGGGTTCTTGACCCTGCAGTAAATCCTTGGTAGCTGGGATGTGTGATGGAGAAGGCTGATTCTGGTTTCTTTGGCATAGGGTGTTGTTTTCCTGCTGGCTGCTCCCCTGGTGTGTGGAGCTGTCCTTCCTTTGCCTGGGAAGTGTTTAAAGCTTGGATGATTCTGTTGCTGCATCTCTGCCTTAGGTTTGGAGCTGCAAACCCCTGGTCTGTGAGGAAAGAGTGGTGGTGACTCAAAGACACCTCTGGGATCTTCTGCTGAGGGCCTCGGTTTTAAAGTTCATAGAGAAGTTGGGTTTTTGGTATAGCAAATAAGAGGAGAAGGCTGTGTTACAGTGATGTATGTACAGCACAAACCAGAGTAACTTCATCCTTGTGTACACCTAGAGATTGAGTCGTTTCTAAGATGTTCAGCTCTCTAATGGGGATGCAAGATCAGAAAAGAAGATTCTGTTAATTTACAGACAGGAATGGGAGGGTGGGTTGGGCTCTTTCACCCCCTCCTCTGTTTTAGCAAATAAAACCTTTCAGGTACAAGAGCAGCCTCTCCAGAGAGGAGAGGTGCAGAAAACCTGAATAAATAAATGTCTAAACCTGTTCTTCTTTTATGTTTATGGAAGGTGGGCTGGGTGCACTGACGGGGCCTGGGCTGGCCAGTCTGCTCGGGAGTGGGGGACCCCCCACCAGCAGTTCATCCTCAAGGTAGGAGCCTCGTGTGCCCTGGGCCTGCAGGGCTGTTGTAACGTGAACTCGCCACTACTGTGGGAGGAATCACAGCTTACTGAATGGGGAATATGCTGGGAATTAAGGCTGCTTGTTACCTCTCTAAAACGAGCTGGGAGTTTTTCATCTTGTAAGGGTTTGAAAAGCAGCTTTTCAGAATCTGAGAGGTTTCTGCAGGGAATTAATGAGCCCAATTGTCTTGGCCAGCTCTCGCAGCCAGTCGGCTGCAGTGACTCCATCTTCCACGACTTCTTCCACGCGAGTAACGCCCGCCCCGGCCGTTCCTGCGGCTGCCTCCGTCACCAGCCCCAGCCCTGTTCCCAGCTCGGGCAATGGGACCAGCTCAGCCACCAGCCCAACCCAGCCCATTCAACTGAGTGACCTTCAGAACATTTTAGCTACTATGAATGTGCCATCTGGAGCAGGAGGACAGCAAGGTAACAGTGCTCTGACCAGGCAGCTGCTGGATCCAGGAGTCCTCTGGAGCTGTTTTACTGTCCTGTCCTGTTCCACATTGGTTTGAAAGATCTCTTAAATTTTTGTTCCTGTTTTCTGTTTGGTTTTGGGTTTTTTTTTTTTCGTTCTGCTTTTGACTGCTTCAGGAGACTTATTCTCTCTCCAAAACTGAGGGGAAGAAAAGATGGTGGCAGTGTGCTACTAAGTTTTAATACTCATACCCTGACTAGATAATTCGATTTACATGACAAAAGCAGGTTTTGGGTTAGTCTAACAGCCAGCCCTTTGTTTTCTCCTAGTGGACCTGGCAGCTGTTCTGACTCCTGAGATCATGGCTCCCATCCTGGCCAACGCTGAGGTTCAGGAGCGACTGATGCCTTACCTTCCCTCAGGGGAATCCCTGCCGCAGACTGCTGAAGAGATCCAGAACACCCTGACGTCTCCTCAGTTCCAGCAGGTGGGTGCTGGCTCTGGGGGGCAGTGCATTGCCCCTTTCCCATGCCCCTGATTCACCCTGCCCTGCTTTTCCAGGTTCCTGCACTGTTCAGAGTGGGAAGCTGCTCAGTGGAAGTGGAAAGGGAAGCCCATGGTTTAACGGAGTGCTAGTTTTTCCTGCAGTCACTTAAGGACAGATGGGAATGGTTTTTACTCTTTCTTTTGGAGCTGGGCTTTACCTTTCTCTTTATTATAAATGCTCTCTGCCAAATGGCAGGAGTAGTAGCAAATTCATTATTCCCTTTCAGCAAATGGCTCCTTAAAGGTAATTTCAGGTGACTGAAGGGCGGAGATGCTCATGGTTACTGCACAACATCCTCTGGAACACCAGTCCTTAATTGCAGGACACTGTGTGGTAAAAGCTGGTGTCTTACAGACCACTCTGAACTAGAAATTTACAGCCATTGGTTGAAATTTGTCAATTTGCAAAATTTCAGTAGATTAAATGACTGTTTCAGATTAAACTGTAGCAACTTCCATGCAGACAGAAGGAAGTGAGGAACATGTAATGGGTGATTATTTTATTGTTTATCTGTTCCCAAGCCTTGCCCTGACAGGACTGCTCTCCTCCTGGGGTTACTGCTGCAGGAATCTGATGCAAACTTTATTTTGATGCTCCAATCCACAGGCTTTGAGCATGTTCAGTGCTGCCTTAGCTTCAGGACAGCTGGGCCCACTCATGAGCCAGTTTGGGCTACCTGCAGAGGCAGTAGATGCAGCAAATAAAGGCGGTGAGTGCTGCTGCTGCTGGGAGCAGGAGCGAGGGGGTTGTTGGGGGTGTTGGCACTGCATACAACCACTCAATGTGGGGTGTAAGCACCAGCTTCTCTCTGACTCTCCCTCTCTGCTGACTGACTCTTGCACTGATGTTTGAGGAAAAGGCAGGGGGGACAGGTGTTCCAAGCAGACAGAGGGAGGGGTGATGTGCACAGAGATGTTAGGGTTCTGCAGAGGCATTGGCTTTGTTTTCTTGCTAGAGATGCAAAAGACTCAGAAGGTGTCACAGTCACCTTGTTCAGGAATGCCTTTCTTGTGGGAGTCTTTAATGATTCATCTGCAATCAGTGAACACAGTCAGGGCCAGCTCTGGCCTTTTCCCTGATGAGCTTTTAGCATCCCTCCCATTACTGCAAGAATTCTGGTCTTTGGCTGCCCATGCACAATTAAAGTGCATAAATGCTGTGTCAGAGAGAGCTGGATGTGTGTTAGGGTTGTTTAAAATTTTCCTTCCTGCTACTTCATACTAAAGCAATTATTTGCTTTCTAATAATGAAGCTTTAGCCAGGAAATGCAGTAACGCCTGTGTTTTACTTCTAGATGTAGAAGCCTTTGCCAAAGCCATGCAGAACAGTGTCAAGTCAGACCAAAAGGAAGGAGACTCCAAGGACAAGAAAGATGAAGAGGAAGATATGAGTTTAGATTAAATTATTTGTTCTTCCTTACAGATATTCCTAGATACTAACTTAAGCAACTGCAGTAGGATTACTAACTTCATATTATGCTTATATAAATCTACAAATAAAGGAATTTTCTTTATCTGCCATACTGTTCCTTCCAATCTGTACAGTATCCCTGGATTGCAGAAGATCCCTGTTCCAGCTCTTCAGCCTGATGCTTACTCTGCCCAGGTAAAGTGAAAGAGAGTAACATAAAACTTTATTTGACTCCAAAATATGTACCAGTGATTTACAAAGACCATCTTTAATACTACAACTTTAAAAACAGGTCATAATTACATTTAAGATGGACATGTTAAAAACCCATTTTACAATATTTACCCCTCATAAAAAAAACCCCCACAATATAATGATATAAGTTACAAGTCCATTTCAGAAGCAAGATTTTGTCCCCAAGTGGCCAGCGATATATATACACACACAAATATATATATGACGTGTAAGTGCACGAGTGAACTGGGTGTCTTGGGAGAAAAAAGCTGCTTCAAGTGGAGACTGCACTACACCAGGGCTGGGGAGACTAAGCAGGAGCTGGGGTGGGTCAGGGCCAGGTGCACACCTGGCCAGATGTGGAGGTAACCTTTCCATTTCTCCCCTTTCAAGCAATGGTCTCTTGCTTCACACAACAGGACTTTTGTCAGTGTACTACCAGTGCTGAATGCAAGTGCAGAGCCAGTGATGGTTGTGCCTTTCTGCTTTCCCTCAGCAGTTCTCCCAGCCTATTCTGTTTTTTTTTTTCGATTCTTATAAATTACTCTGATAAGAAGATGCAAATTCTGCGAACAGAATTTTGTCCAGGTTCCCCCTTGCAGAGCTCTTTGCATTGCAGTAGCAGGTGAGCTGAGACTGCCCTTGGGGGGAGGTTAAATGTGCCCTTGCTTACAAAACCCCAAAACCGACAGAATTAATCCAGTTTGTCCTAATTGCATTTATTATAAAACAGAAACTGCCTGCAGCCTTTATCAGCAGACAGTCTGTGACATTTATTAACAGCCTCAAGTGTTCGGTGAACTAAATCTATGTGCGTTGTACGTGTGGGGTGAAGGGAACAGGATCCAGGACGTGCTGCAGGGCTGCTCTATGCTCCAACCACGAGCTGTAGGGCAGCACGAGCCCTGCTGCAGATCCCTGACCACCCAGGAAGGATCACCTGTCGCCACATCCCGCTCCAACTTTTTGGTTCAATTTGTGAAACATCCCCGAAGTGCCCCCTTCTCCCCAGCCATCCTCCCTGCCCTCCTTCCCCTGGGGTTTGTGGCCCCTCTGGTTTGGCCCAGGCCCGTGCCTGCAGTCGCTGGAGATGGGTGTGTCCGAGCACGGGCTGGAGCAGCGTTCTGTCCCTCAGGCTGTCTGTGACTGTGGCACTCAGAGCATGGGGCAGCCCTTCAGCCCCACAGAGCCCCAGGCAGTCCCGGCCCGAGGCAGGTCCACGTGCCTCTGGTTAATCTGCAGGTTCCTGACACAGCCCACGTAGTGAGGGAGAGGAGGTAACAGCAGCCCTGTGCTGGCCTTGTCTGTCTCTGCAAAAGCAGCAAGGCAAAGCAGGTGTTAGTCTGGCAAAGGCTTAAATACCTCTTCTGGCACCAGAAATAGTATCTCCCTTGTCCTTGGGTATTTCATCCTGGAGCACATCTTTCCCAACTCACCTGGCAGCCCTCCCAGGGAGAAGGTTGCCCTCGTGCTGGGTGCAGGAGGGTGGCTGGGTCCCACTGTGTGGTTGCCTTCTGTGTCCACATCCACCTGGATTATGTTTTTCCATTTGGTAACTTCAAAAGGAAACAACAGTCAGTGCTTCTTCCTTACCCACAGAGCAAGTCCATCTCTGCTCTCAGCCTAGACCAGTGCTGGAGCAAGAGCAAAATTCCTGGGAGGGTCAAAGGGCCTGGCCTGGCTCTTGGGAAATACCCAGAGTTTGAACAATTTCCCCCAAAGCCTCACCCAGAGCTAATTGAAAGGTTTAAAACGTGCTGAGATGGGGCGGCAGCTGTGCTCCCAGTCCCAAAAAAGGGGCATGATGCAAAACAGCACCTGCTCAAGAGCAGCTCCATTAAAGGCTGTTTCCTGTACAGGTGTGAATCCTGCAATCCCTGCTCCCAGCTGTGGGCTTGGAGCCCTTTGGACACACTCAACACCAAATCAAATGGGGCTTTCACTTTAAGCCAGGATGGATCAAGTCCTGCAGCGTGTCCTTGGCCTTGCCAGCAGCTCCATGAAGTGGAAAAACCTCCTGTCTCTCCTGCCTACCACAGCTGACTGTGCTAAGACCAGGCAAGAATTCTTGTTAATTAGGAAATTGAACTCATGGCACCGACAAACTCCCAAATTAAATGCATATGGCAGGGGGATAGGATTTAAATTGCAGAGCCTGGGCTTGTCCTGAGCTCCCCTAGGAGATGTGAGCTGAGCAGGGCTGGAGCAGAGCACAGAACCAGGGGAGCTGTCACCTCACCTGCAATGGTGTGCCACTGCCCGTCACAGAGAGCTGGATGTGTCACCGACGCCGAGAATTCATCAGTCCCTGAGCCTGCTCTCACAGTGACCTGGGGTGAGACAAACCCATCAGAGCTGAGACGGACAGGCAGGAGACTCCCTCTGAAACCTGTGGGGAAGCCACCCTCCCAGTACCTTGGTCTCCTCCATGTAGAGCAGGAGATGGTGGCTTCTCCTCGTGCCGATGTGGAAGATGAGGCCAGATGCACTGCGGGGACGGAGCTCCAGTGTCACCTCCAGGTCCTGCTCGGTCATCACTGCATCAGCTGGAAGAGAAATGCCATTGGTGAGGAGGGGACCAAGGGGATTGGCATGGAACGTGACCCTGCTAATCCCAGGCTGCAGTGGGGTACCTAAGGTGATGAAGCCACCGTCTGTGGTGAAGAAGACTCCGCTCTCCAGAGCGCCCTCATAGCACTGGGTCACCCCAAAAGTGCGTGAGGGGGGACCCAGGGGCCTCCCGTCCAGCTGGGGGTTCCTCAGGCAGCCATCAAAGCTGGAGGCCGATGCAGCCTGTGGAGAGAGGCCACTGAGCACAGAGGGGCCCACAGCTGGGAGGCACGAGGTGATGTCATGGGCTTAGAGAGGGGGATGCCACGGGGCCGCCAAGCCCTTACCGGTATGTGAGCCTTGGCTTTTCCAGCTGGAAGCCCCCCCACATACAAGGGAGTCTGGGCCACAAAGAGCCCTGTGGTGGCCACCGCAGCACCCTGGGCTCGCAGCCCATCGATGACCAGCTGGGCCCGGCTCTGGTCTCTGCTGAAGAAGACCTGCAAGGAGCAAAGGTCAGCGCCCAGACTGGAGGCTTCCGAGGCTGGGAGGAGCCCTAGGGCTGTGCCCAGGGAAGGGAGGCCTCAGCTCAGAGGTTCAGCCAGCCCCAGCTGTGATCTCGCTGTCCCCTTTGCTCCCCTGGGACTGCAGTGTCCCGTGAAGCAATGCCCAGAGCAGGGCTGCACTGAGCCAAGCCCTGCAGGAGCACTGGAGGGGTTCAGGGAGCTCCTGCTGAGCCCTGCTCACCGTGTGCCACCGCCGGTCACGGTATTTGTCCTTGCTGCGGATGCGCAGCCGGCGCCTGCCGAAGTCCAGCAGGAAGACAAAGCGCCCGTTGGAGACAAAGAGAGCCATGGAGGAGCCCCGCTCGCCCGCCACGTAGAGCAGCAGCCCATTAGAGGAGTTCAGCTTCACCTCCAGGGAGAAATGGAACCTGCAGGGACAGGGTGATGGGAGCACCCAGCTCTCCTGCAACTGCAAGGGACACGAGCTTCCAGGCTGTGATCCCAGGGCCAGGTTTGTGTGGGGTGGGCACGGGGCGAGGCTCACCTCCACCCGAAGGAGGCTGGGATCTCATCAAACTCCCAGTGGCTGCTCGGGGCTCCACCGAAGCGGAAGGAGCCCCTGGCTGCGCGGGGCTGGGGGTGCAGCTGGCACAGCCCGTCCTGGTCGTGGCGGCGGCCCTTGGGTGCAGGTTTGCCCGGCACCTAGGCAGGGGATGGAGCGAGGGCAGCACCCCTGCACGTGCCAGCAGAGCTGAGCCCCTGAGGAGGACGAGGAGGATGTGGGGAGTTCCGGCAGCAGCCGGTACCTTGGGTTTCCGCCTGTCCTTCTTGGGAGTGACTCTGAGCTGCTGCGACTGCTCGCCCAAGGGACAGCTCATGGTGACATTGACGCTCTCCACATTCTGCTGCAGGTCCACCACCATCTGTGGCTCTGACGTGCTACACACGGGGAGAAAAGGTCCCGGTCACAGCAGCTGGGAGGTGGGAAGGGGCCGAGCCCTGCGGTGTGGCAGGGGCACGGGGTCGCTCACCGCCTGACGAAGACGTTCCCGATGCAGCCGGTGAGGTTGCTGAGGGCTCCCGGCTCTGGGGAGCCCCCGAGCTGGAAGAGCCGCTGCCCGTCCTGGCGCCGCTGCCGCCGGCTGCGCCCGGGGCCTGTCCTGGTGTCCTGCAGCTCGTCATCCACGTACAGCCGGACCCTGGGGGTGGCAGCAGGGGCTCAGCAGGACCCTGTGGCTGTGGCCACCCCGGCCCCCCAGCAGCAGGACACGTACCCACGGGCATCACTGTAGAAGGCCACGTAGTGGGTCCTGCCATCTGCGTAGGCACTGTCAGTGGTGACTTCGCTTCCCAGCAGGTTCAAGGCCAGCTGGCCCCTCTGCAGGGACACCTGGCACGTCCCCTCCTGCAGAAAGCGTCACCCAGCAGCTCAGCAGCTGAACCCCAAGGAAGAGCCCACTTCCCCCAATGCCCCCCAGGAACTCAGGGTGCAGATCTCACTGCAGATTCACATCCTGGCCCCTCCAAAATCCTCTCTTTCCCAAGGGGAAACAGCACCCTCCAGGGGCCTGCAGGTGCCCACCTGGGTGGAGTGGTGGTACAGCAGCCCCTCTTGCTGGCTCGTCTGGAAGCTGAAGCCGCTGTAGAAGTTCCGCAGCCCTGGCACATCCGTCAGGGCCAGGGTCAGGTAGCCATGGCCATGGACACTGACCGAGCGGGCAACCTGTGAGAGACAGCACAGAGGCAAGGTGGGAGCCTGGCCCTGGCCTTGCTGGGGTTCGAGTGAGGAGCTCTGGTTCCTTGCTGGGTCTGGCCGTTGCTATGACCAACCACGTGGAGCAAGCACCTCACCATGGCCCCTCTGCACTGAGGACTTGGCAGGTTTATGCTTGTTTCTGTGTGATGAGGGGAGATGGGGCCTGTCCTGGGGATCCTGCGCTCCCTCTCCCCCCAGACCCTTCCCCCAGCACGCTGGCCAGGCTGCCAGGGCTTTGTGCTCACCAGGAGGTCCGAGGTGCACCCGTAGCTGACGCCCACGGTGCTCATGCGTTTCAGGTCCACGTATTTGCCAAGGGCCTTCAAGCCCTTCATGCAGCCCCGGATGGGCCCGCCCGTGGGGAAGAGAGCTTTCAAACTGCAGGAGAAGCAGACAGTGTTACAAAGACAGCCCCAGACAGGACACAGCCCTGGGCAGGATCTGGCCCTGCAGCCCTTCAGGCAAAGTGCCTTGCAATGACTCGGGATGGTCACGGGTATCTCCAGTGTCGAGGCTGCTCCAAAGCATGCAGCATGGCAAAGGAGGACTTGGTGACACCCACCACCACCTCATCCCTCACTAGAGATGGAAAAATTACCATCCTTAAAAGCTCAGGGAGAGGGAAACTTCCCCAGAGTTTCAGCAGAGTTCCAACAGCCCGAGAAAAGGGCTGAGAAAGGGCCAGGGCCACCCTCAGGGCCTTGAGGGGAACATGCTGACTGTCCCACCCCACTGGACACACCTGGGGGGCAGCACGGCTGGGGGCACGCCCCCCAGGTAGTAGGAGACAGCGTTCTCCAGGGAGTTCTCCTGCTCCACCACAAAGATGGTGAGACGCTCCACCCGCACCAGGATGCGCTTCTTGTTATTCATTTTGAGGAGGAAAATTTGGATCTGGAGACAGAACAGAGAAGTGATCCATCAGTCTGGGGCAGTAAGATCCATCACAGAGAGCAAGATAAAGTGTGCAGTTAATGGCTCAAGTCAATAAAACAAATTAAAAAAACCTCTTGCAGCTATTCCCCTTCAAAACAAGGGTCCATGTGCCTCCCCACCCTGCATGAGGAGCCCTCCCTCCAAGAGAGCCCTGTTCCCTCTTACCGCTTTGTTTGTGGTGCTGCTGATGGTGAGGGATGAGGAGTTGCTCGGTTTTGCCATCTCCAGGCCAGAGCTGAAATCATAGTAAAGAGCCAGCTTCCCATCCCGGATGGCCAGACACAGGAATTGACCCTGGGGGAGGCAGGAGGGACACTCAGCAGGTGCCCAGGATGCAGCTGTGGCACTGAGCCACCTGCCCTTTAACACTGGTGGGAGCAGGTCCCACTGCCAGTGCCTTGGCCACAGTTATTTGGGATTTATCTTCAAATAAAGAAGATAAATATCCTGTGCTGGGTAATAGGAGGATAAATACGCTGGGCTGCAAGGAGCTGGAAATGCTCCTTGCAGCACTGCCTGCCCCAGTGAACCCTGGCCCAGCTTGGAGGGTCTCCTAAGTTCTGGGGAGCCCCTCCAGCACCAGCCAAGAGACTGCTGCAAGGTTTGGGTCCAGTCCTGTCATGGCATTTAACAACAGTGCTGAAATCCTGCTCCAAGCAGCCCTGAGATCTCCAAAGCCCTCCTCTCCCAAGTGTCCTGAACTGGGAATGCCTGCAAGCAGGCCCGGCACTGTCCACAGAGGGGTGAGGGCTCCCCAGGGGAGCAAGCACCTGCCTGGTTCTCCAGGAAGAAGATGATGCCGTTGTAGGACACCACGCGGATCTCCTGCTCGAAGCGCTTGGTCGTGCCGAACTGGCTCTCGAACTTGATCTCTGCGTAGCCAGTGCCATCAAAGTAGGAGCCATCAGTCAGCCAGGGGTCCCCGGTGGACTTGGACCTGGGACACACGAGAGGCATCAATCCCAAGCCATGTGCCGTGCCTGGAGCGAGCAGAGCAGAGCGCAGTGCCCGGGCAGGGCGGCTCCCGGCGCGGTGCCCACCTCGCGCAGGGTTTCTCGGCGGCCGTGTCCAGCTCGAAGGTGTGCTGGAAGTTGTACAGGCTCACCACCTCCTCGTTCAGCGTGTCCAGCTCCAGGCACCCGCGGTAGTTGGGATAGCGCAGCGCAGGAGGGGGCTGGGAATGAAACCCAACAGTTAAACTGGTTTTCCCTCCTGTGAGGGCCTACAAAGGCATCGCTGACACCTCCTAAAACCCCCCTCCCTGCTCCCGCCTCACCGTGAAGCTGGAGGGGTAGCCCCCCACGTAGAAGACAACGTTGCGTGGGTCCAGGTTGAGCAGCCCCTGCTCTCCCTTGGCCACGCTGTCTCCCTTGATCTCGTGCACCCTCTGCCTCTCCACGATCACCGACATGTGCCCGTACTGCAGGATCCTGCAGCAGAAAGGGATGGTCAAGACCAGGGGAGACCCCCAAAGAGGAGCAAACCCTGCCCTCCCTGAGCAAATCCCCTACCTGTTGATGCTGATGGTGACAAACTGCTCTCCAATATCCTCGTCGACACTCAGGGAGGTTGGCTCCTCGTCTCCCAGTTTGTAGATCCAATGCACTCTGTGGTCCTTGAGCACAATGCCCAGGTAGTCTCCAGTGGCCTGAACTCAGGGAGAGACAGGGCCACATGTTGGCATTTGGGACAGGCAGGAGCTCTCCCTGATGCTCCCAGGGGCTTTGTGTCCCCCACAGAGATATTCAGGGGCCAGGTGAGGGGCTGATGTCCAGGCATGGACATCACTGAAGCAGCAAGGCCTCACTGCACCCTCTGTTCCCATCTCACCTCCTGGCTGCCCAGGTACAACACGAACCGCCCCTCCTCTGCCTCGTCCTGCTGGCTCCTGGGCTCGGGGTTTTGGATGTAGAATTTGAGGGATGTGTAGGCTGCTAAATCCTGCAGATTGCTGGGCATCCGCACCTGCACCCCTGAGCTGCCATTGAATTTCATGGGCACTTTCACCTGTAGGGAGAGAAATCCAGCCCTGTGACACTGAACCCACTGCCACCTGTCTGGTCACTGCCAGTTCTACCAAACCCCACGAGAAAGGGACCGTGCCTGGTGGCCCCAAACACCCTGCCCTTGGCATGCTACCCTCAGTAAAGCCCCCCAGCACACCGTGCCCAGCCCTGCCCCTCCCCTGAGCTCACCTTGCTGGCGGCGTTCCTCGCCTGTGTGATCAGCTGCCGGATCCTCACGATGTTCTCAGACACCGTGGCGTTTTTGTTCCTC
Source organism: Bombycilla garrulus (assembly GCA_013400315.1). Lineage (NCBI taxonomy): Eukaryota > Metazoa > Chordata > Aves > Passeriformes > Bombycillidae > Bombycilla > Bombycilla garrulus. Next base: position 1,353,473 of record VXBU01005400.1, read on the forward strand.
CTGTTCTCCAGGCTGCTCAGCTTCTCCAGCAGCAGGGGAATGGTGCTCTCCAGGCTGGACACTGGGGTTGAAGAGGAGCCAGGAGTTTTGGAGGTCAGCAAGGAAGGGAAATGCAAAGTTCAGGCAGTTTGAGAAATGCAGGTCAAAGCAGTGGTAGCTGGGAGCAGTCACAGAGAAATCCCCCTAAATCCATCAGCCTTGAGGGGGGTGTGAGAATGCTCCAGTGCATGCAACCTCCTGCAGTAAAGCTACAGGTGATACAGACATTGCAGGAGAGGGAAAAAAAAAAGGCCAGAACTTAAAGCATCCAGTACTGGCTACCACCCTCTGCTCTTGACTTGGAGCTGCAGAGCACAGCTTTCAAAAATACTCTGGGGTATCTGTACATGCAGTGGCTCGTATCAGACTCACCCTGGCAGCACACCAGGCTCAGCACTCACCAGATTTCCTGGCATCCTGGACTGCCTGGTTCAGGTCTTCATTTCTGAGGCCTCCATATTGGTTTCTCCACTCATCCAGGTTCTTCTTCATGCTGCTCAGGGCATCCTCCACTCTGGCAGCTGTTTCGTTGGCCTCAGCAGCAGCTGCTTTGGCATTCTGGATTGTGTCCTTTGTGTCCTCTGCAAAGAAAGAAAGTGTCCTGAGGTGTCCAGGAGCAAGGAGGAAGCACCCTTGGGTCACAGTCAATGCACAAAGAAGGGAGCAGAGAGAATCAGTCCAGCTAGCCCAGAACAAACCTTGCTCCCTGCCCAGCATGTCCTGCACAGACTGGAGCTGGGTCAGGAGCTGCTCCTTCCTCGCACGGAGATCAGCCAGCTTGTCCTTTGCTGTCTGCAGGGTGCCTTTAATAGCTGCAATTAAAGAAATGCACATGCTGTTTGCTGGTGCTCAGTCCAGCCCAAAGGACATCAGATCCTGCCAGGAGCTTCTCTCACCCCCATTGAGTTTGCTCTGCTGTCTCCTTGCAGCCTCCTCCAGGCTGCTGCTGTTCCTCTTCAGCGTTCTTGAGGCGGCCCCGAGGTTTTCTGAGATGACATTCTATGAAACAAACATGGGACTCTGAAGAGGAATTTGAGTCTCTGGCTCTGACTGCACACAAAAATGCTCGTTCAGAGAACTGCAGTGGCGTGTGACAGGGAGACCCAAACCCTGAGACTGGCCTCAGCTGTGGCAGACTCTGCTCTCAGGCGCAGAGCACAGTGCCCACTGTCAGAGGGAAGGGAGGTTGTTTTCTGCCCATCTTCAGGCAAAAAGGGCTCCCCACAGCACGTACCATCAGGGCCTGGCTGGCCTTCTTGTCAGCATCGTGGGCTGCCTGCTCTGCTTTCCTCACAGCTTCAATGATGCTGGCATAGGCGTTGGAGGCATCGACCGCCCGCTGGATAAAGCCATCCTGGTTTGTGTCCTGGATAATGCTGTGGTGGAAGATGAAGCCAACAAGTCCATGGAGAACACTCAGAGGCTCTTGCCCACGCCCTCACAGACAAACCCCTTTGGGCTCCTCAATGCAGTGTGTGCTCCAGTACAGAACTGGAAGTGACACCCGCTGTTCCCCTGCCGTGGTGGGGCTGCAGGTTCCCACCCCCAGCTCTGGTAGGAGACAGCCTGACCAGCGAGGGTCAGCATGGGTGCCTCACCCAGACAGGTTCCTAGCGAGCTCATCCAGGAGCCGGGCGTGCTCCTCGGCCTGCTCCACGATGGGGATCTTGCTGCTGGCCGGGGAGAACTTCTTGACCCGCTCGGTCAGGGGCAGCTTGGCCCCATCCAGCAGCGCCGCCAGCTTCTCGTACGCCTGCAAGGACACCTGTCACTGCTGGGGGCTGCCAGCCTCTCCCTCTGCCCACGCCCAAGCGTCTCTGCCCCTCACCTCCTTTGCACGCTCCATCATCTGCAGGAAGTCAGAGACCTGGGCAAGGGCGTCCTTGGCCATCTGCAGGGTCTCCTGCACCAGCGCGTGCTGCTTTTGGAGCTCCTGGCTCTTTTGCTGGACACAAAGAGCAGGGTTAGGGACCAGCAGGGCTGGGACAGACCCCTCACTGCACGGCCAGGAGCAGGGCGAAGCTCTACCTGACTCTCCTCCAGGTTGTTGCGGTTCAGGCTGTTCAGGTCCTCGGTCTGCCTGGTTTTGTTGACGGCCTCGTTGAGGGCATCACGCAGGTCCATGAGCTGGGAGCTGTGCTGGGCCAGCCGCTCCTGGATGCTGCTCACCAGGTCCTGGTTGGACTGCCAGCGGGCGTGCAGCTCGCTCCTCACCCGATGCAGCACTGCGAGGGCAATGAGAACTGCTGCTAATTCCTCCTCCTGTGCCAAGCAGACTCCTTCTGTGCCTGGCTCTGATCCTGGCAGGTATCAAGGCCAGGAGTGACCACCTTCCTCCCTTCCAGCCTAGATAGCACAGGATCTTGTCCTGTCTCCCAGGATCTTGACTGTCTCCCAACACTCAGTTCCGGTGAGAGATGGGATCTTTTTCAGACACACAGCCATGCCTGAAAAGCTCCAGATGATGGAGAAACCCCACCTGAGGCCTTGATTACTTCCACTGTGACAAATTACTCATTTCCCACAAGAGCCAGTTTGTAACTCCAGCTTTCAGCTGCTGAGTTATGTTTTGCCAGGGCCTGTTAATCAGAAGTTTTCTTCTCCTGCAGTGCCAGCGTCCCTGGTTGGGCTCACTGTTCTCACTCCTGCAAGGATGCCCTTAGGACAGCACAGCTGCTGTAGGGGCTGGCTGCTGGATGTTACCCTATTAGGGACAGCAAATAGGAAGAAACATGGTGTGACTTATTCACACCATGTGTGCTGTGAATACATCACATAATAACGGTGATTCCTGGTTCTGAGCGTTGTCATTTTTGTTCATCAAACAGAACCACCCAGTTAGTTCTGCTCTGAAATTCGCCTTAAGGGAAAAGGAACCACAAATTATCCCATTGGAGTGTCACAGGAAACTCTGAAATTCCTATAAAAATTGCTGGGGGTGCATAGTTCTCAGCAGCACTCTCTGAACATGACCATGATGTGCAGTGTCTGCGTGGGCTCCAAACCAAACCCAGCCGGATCTGGGCAGCCCTGTGCCACCGAGCTGGACTCACACTTCTGAGCCTCCTCGTGCTCACGCCTTGCCAGCTCCTCCTGGGCTCCCAGGCTCCTCTCCTTCATCTCCCTCAGCATCCTTTCCACCTCAGCCACCTTCTGCCGGAACTCCTCGCCGGACGTGGTGCTGGCGTTCGCTGCCCCAAACCTGGCCATCTGCTGCTCCAGGTCTGCAGAGAAACACACACTCCTGTCACACTGACCACACAGGTCCTGCAGAATTCCCTGAATTTTTCTCCTCACAAACCACTGACAGATTTCAGGCAGCACTCAACAACAAATTGCTTGAGATCACCCAGAGGCACCGCCCCATGTTTCTGCCTCCTTGGCACTAACACACATTGAGCATCCTTCCTGAGCATCTTCCTGTGGCTTTACCTCCCATCCAAGATCCAGCCACTCTGTTTTGCTCAATGTCTCCTGAAGCTGCAGTGCAGAATTCCCCTGTTTTATGCATTTTATTAACATTTCTGGAAGTTTAATGTGGTTTTTTTTTCCCAGACTTGTGTTTATCCAAGCAGCTGAGACTCACAATAAGCCTGGTCAGAGTAAAAGCTGGGATTCTGCAGGGATCTTCATTTGTATTTTCCCTTGTTCTCTCCATGGCTTTTTCTGCAGTACTTGAAACCAAGAGCATGGCATATCACAGGGAAAAACCCCTGAAGTGAAAACCCTTCTTGACATACCTGCAATGCCCCTCTGGATGCTCTGGATGTGCAGCAGGAGCTGTTCCCCCCTCTGGTACATGTCCCTCGTGTGCTGCTCAATGCGAGTCGCTTCTCTGTGACTCGTGGCCATCTACCACAAAAACACTGGCTTAGCTCAAGTAGGAGATGGTGTTTTATGTGATTTGTCAGTGGAACAGTCCTGTTGCTCCCAAAAGGCACACAAGGCCTGGGAACGTGTAGCTTGTGAGGCCCTTGAACGAGCCTGTCCCGTGCTGCTGCCCCACAGTGCACTGAAGGATGATCTGATTTAGCACCTTCAAGAGAAGCACAAGCAGTAAATGCAGCTCCAGTGCAACCGGCTCTGGATGCTGGAACAATCCCAACACAGCAGAGCTCAGAACTGTTCTGTGCTCCTAACACAGGAAAAGCCCCAAAGCCTGGAGCCAGGCACACCTGGGTCCTGATCAAGAGATCAGCTGTGGGCTGTGTGTTCGGTACACACAGGGGCAGTTTGTCTTTGCAGCTGTCTGGGGAGGTTTGTCATCAAGAAGAGACTTTTTCCTCTCCCTCAGATTAGGAGCGTTTAGGCAGTTTATAAATCAAATCAAATTAAATCAAATCTTGCTCAGTTCGTAAATTCTCTGAAGACACAACTTCTAGGATTTAGACTGGATATAGATTGCATCCATGATGGACCCAAATGTTTTATGTTCCTTACTTGTATGTCCCTTCTATAAGTGACACTTGATTAAATTTATTTTTACTGCCTAAAGTTGAAGCCATCTCAAAAGCAAGCAGTAAATCAAAAACTACCAATATCAAGAGATGTTTAACAGCTCTCCAAGGGAGAAAAGCAGGTAATCCAGCTTGAGCATACAACACTGCAACTTAGTTCTGGCTGAGCAGAAGACCCAACCTGCCTGAACTGGGCTCCTCAAAACCCTCCTTTTGGTAAAAGGGGCAATTGTGCTCTGGCAAAGAATGATAGAGAAATACCCTACTTTGTGCTGCAGTGCGTTCAGGCCCTGTGTGAGATCCACGTTCTCATTCTCCAGCTCATCAGCCCTTTGCCTGACTCTGCTCATGGCCCTGTGGTACTCACGGAGCTGGTTCTAAGGAAAAATAGAAAAAAAAAGAGGCTAAAGAGGCTAAATCAGGCCAGCAGGCCAGGAAACAGGGACAGCAGGTGATGGGAAACCCTCCACGTACAGCAATGGCCATCATGGTGCCGTTGAGGCTGTGGAGGCGGGCCCAGGCAATGGAGCTGGCATTGAGGGTGACCAGCTGGCCGCGGATGGACGGGAAGGACCTCTCGATGCTCTGCAGGTCCTCCAGCAGGAGCAGGACACAGCTGTCACACACTGCAGGGGCACACAGCAGTCAGCACAGGCCCTCTCCTGGGATTCCCCGCCCTCTTTCCCCGGGACAGCGGGACACAGACCTTCACACCTCATGCTGTCGGGGCCGTTTGCCACCAGGACCTCGTGCTCGCGCAGGCAGACGTCGCACTGCTTCCCCGTGAGCCCGTTGGGGCACGTGCACTCCCCAGTGCGGGGGTCACAGGAGCCCCCTCTGCACTCACACTCTGCAGGGTCGAGGAACAGAGAATCATTTTGTGCTTTTACCACTCTGGAGAGAGGGGAAGGAGCGGTGCTATTCCAGCTGTGCTCATCCACACGCCGGGGGTGCACAGGCCCTCGGACAGCTGCCAGCTGTTTTCCACCTCCAACAAGGGGACCAGCAGCACAGTGGCCCAGGCTGGGACCCCACACTCACTTGTGCAGCCGCCCTGGCCGAAGCCCCAGTAGCCTGGGGCGCACTGGTGGCAGCGTGAGCCGCTGACGCCGGGCAGGCAGCTGCACTGGCCGCTCTGCACGTGGCAGCTGCTCCCCACGGCGCCCACGGCGCAGTCACACCTCCGGCAGCCCGAGCAGCTCTCAAAGCCGTAGTATCCCTCCTAGGGAAAAGCAGGACATGGATGCCTGGTCAGCAGGTGTGCCTCTCTCCTGGCTCAGTGATGGGGGATGCCAGCTTTTGTTTCTAGGTGTGCTTTGAGTGCCACAAAACTCAAAGCAACACGGTAAAGATGTGGAATCTCTCTCTCTGCAGTGAGAGCACAGACACACCACGGCACTGCCCTGTGAACCTGCCCTTGCCCAGGCTGGATGCACTCAGGAAAAAGGGGTTACTGCAGTTTCCCAGATGATGCCACTTTACTGGAACGCTGCCTCCACTGCTTGCTGCCAGATTTTTAATTTTGCCGTGTACAGCAGCTCACGCAAATGCAGCCTCCACCAGCTGGCAGCCAGCCCTGCTCTGCTCACGGGCCCGGGGGATGACACACCAGGGCTGCCCCTCATCCCCATGACAAGGACATGTCCATCCCAGGCCCAGGTGACCCTCACCTCGCAGCGGTCACAGTGCTGGCCTGTCACTCCAGCCTTGCAGAAGCACTGGCCAGTTTGTGGATGGCAGGAGTCAGTCCCACAAGGCGAACAGCTGCACTCTGCCAGGGAAAAATACACCCAATATTACACTGAAGAGTCTGTCAGCCACTCACAACACTGCTAACAGCAAAACTGCTATTTCCCCTTATCTATCAAAGTTAAGACAGAGCCTCTCTCCTCTTACATTTACTTCTCACAACTTATTCCCATGACTCCTTACGCAAGCTGCACTTGGGCTGCTGTTCCTCAGAGGGAGAGGAGCAGGGCTGGGAATGGGCACCCTCCCCTTGCCCCTGGGCTGCCCGCCCCACTCACGTGTGCAGTTCTTGGCCACCACGGCGTCCCCGTAGTAGCCGGGGGCGCAGAGCTCGCAGCGCGCGCCGGCCGTGTGGTGCATGCAGCCCGAGCAGGCGCCTGTCAGGGAGTCACAGCTGCTGAACAGCATGTTGGGATCCGTGTTCCCACTGCAGTCACAGGGCTGGCACGAGCTGCCGATCACCAAGGGGTTGCCGTAGTATCCCGGGGCGCACCTGGAGAAACACGAGTCACAACAGAGTGGGGATCCTGCAGCACAACTGGAGCAGCGTGAGCATCCAGCACTTGTAACTGCTGCAACCCCCAGGGATTCAAAGCACTTTGTGTTTTGCCTCGTGACACCTCAGAAAGGCGCCTCTATCACAGACTGCAAGTCACGGCAAAGCATAAGTAAGTCATATCCCCACAGTAACAGAATCTCTGCCATCGGGCATTTGCAGGCTGAAAAGGACTGAAGGAAATGCTGGCAGAACAAAGCACACAGGGGCAGAGCCAACTGCTCCTGCTGCAGTCCCTAAGGGGACAACTTCTCTGCCACAGCAGTGGCTGCACAGGTTTGGTGTCTGGGGCCCCCCAAACATGGGTGCCACCCCCCTTACCGCTCACAGTTGGGTCCAGTGTAGCCTGGCTTGCAGAGGCACTGCATGTTGGAACCCTTGTGGACACAGCCAACAGCGAAACTGAAATGAGAATGGGGACACAGGGAGGAGCAGTTACTCCTGACGTGCTGCCAGGGGAGCTGATCACTCACTGTGGGCTGTTGGGGCCTCAGGTAAGAGGCCATGAACACGGTTTGGGGACAAGGCTGGCATTGGGACACCTGCCCTGGTGGGGCACAGAGTGGCTCCAGTGGTTAAAGAGGCAATCCCATCCCGGGGTGCTGGTGCTTACTTGTTGGAGGCAACTGAAAGAGGGCACGGGCACCCAACACACTGCAGGGGTTCTTGGGCAGAGGGGCTGCCCATGTAGCCATCCTTGCATCGCTCACAGTGGTCTCCTTCTGTGTTGTGCTGGCAGTTCTGCAAGGAAAAGGCAAGCCTTGGGCTCAGCACTGACAACAAGAAATGCTGGATGCACTAAAAATTCCCCATCAGGATGCCTCAGTCCCTCCTCTCTCCCAGAACTGCTTTGCACCCTAAGCTCACCCTGAGCAGGGTCATCACTGAAACAGTGAAGCCAATGCTCTGTCTCAGGCATGGTTCTGTATGTAAAGAGCTTTTGAATCACATGCTACAGACCTCATAACTCCAAAATATCACACTGCTCCACTGTTTACTCACAAGGCATATCCCAGAGCCTGGCAGGCACTGATCTGAGTGGCCATTGCAATGGCAGGGGATGCATTTTCCCAGAAAGAGCCCCTTGGTGTCCCTGTAGTAACCTGGAGCACATTCCTGAGGAGACAGAAAAAGCCAGAAATCTGAAAAACAGCCTGGTACTTTTGGGAAAAACAAAGAAACTAAATCAGTTTCCATGACAGAATTCCCACTGGGTTGTCTGATGGAGAAAAGATTATAAGCAATGATGAAGATTTTTCAGTGCAGCTCCTTCCTGCTCCTTTCAACCACGAGAGAATTGGCCAGAGAGAACGACCCACTCCAAGGTACTGCTACACCTGAATGATTTCCCTGTCATGTCCCTTCCAAGAAGGCAGATGAAACTTCTGCACCTCTCCCAAGCACACAGTGCTGTGGTGGGGAAATGTTCCTTCCTTTGGAACAAGCCAAGCTGTCATTTCAACTGAAGCCTTCAAGAGCCAGCTTGGAGGCACAGCTGGCACCCAAAACATGAGTATCTGACTCCTGTGACTGGAACAGCACATCCACTTCCCCCTTACCTGGCAGGAGTCTCCCTGGTAGTTGGCTGGGCAGAAGCACAGCTCCACGTTGCTGGCACGGATGCCTGTGGCTGTGTCTGTTGCCATCTCCAGCACCACACGGCGCAGGGACACGGAGGAAGAGAGCTGGGAGAAGAGTGCCCGGATCTGCAGCTGCTCCAGGTTTGCCAGCACCATCATGAGCTCCTCTCTGGACACAGGGTTGTGAGTCTCTGTGTGCCTGAAGTTACCCTGGTGGGAGAAAACCTGACATTACTGGCAGGAAACATGGGCATGTGAACATCCAGCCCAGTCCCCACATCCCTGCTGCTGGAATCCCAAAAGGAATTCCCCTTTCCCCTCTGCATGGGTGAAAGAGCCCTGCAGCACCTAAAATGCTGAGCTCAAAGCAACTGTCCCTCTGTCTGCATGAGGTCTTGTCATTTCCTGCGTTACCTGAGCACTTCACCTGTGTGTGCCAACTCACCTCCACCAGCTGCAGCCGGCCTTCATGTGCCTCCCCTGGGGACGGGTAGGAACCTTCCAGGAACATGATGCTCATCTGATTTCCCTGGGAAAAGCAAGGACTGAGTCAGTAATCACCTCATTCTGCTCCTGCCTTAGCAGGGGGCCCCAGGGAATTTCTTGGGCTGCACCTTCAAGATGACGTCCGGCCGGGACTCCATGGGAATGAACACGTCCCCCCGGCGAGGGTTGGAGTGCAGCTCGTAGCGAAGGTGCCCTCCATAGGAGGAAACCTGAGGGAGAGACAAACCCCACACGTTGCTGCAAGTCCACACCACTGAGACAAGACAGAGACGGCCGTGTTCAACTGCAGCGTGGGCACATCAGGCTGCTGGCGAGGTCAGGGTGGCTCCCCATTCTCTTACCTGGTCCCCAAGGTAGGAGCTGGGTGCAACCCAGTAGAGCTCCTGGTAGGCATCTGGGAGGTTTTTGAGGTCAGCAGTGACGAGCTGCTCCCGTGGGCTCAGAGCTGTTGGCACCTCGTGGCGGTCGCTGCTCAGCAAGAGCCACCCGTTCATGTCGACAAACTGGAGGAGAAGAGCAAGTGTGGGTGTTCCAGTGGAGTTACAGAAAGCATTTGGGTGTTGATGCTCCACAAGAACAGGGCCCAGAGCAGCAGAAAGGGAATAACAGGCCCACACCTCACATGCATCCTGATGAAGCCACAGGAAAGCTGATCACCACCCCCGCCCAGCACATGAGACCCCAGAGAACAGGAAAAGAGCTGAGAGGAGGAGATGAGCACAGGGAGCCAAAGATAACCCTCCTCCCGGTGTATCTTCAGTAGGATTAATGCAGGACAGAGACCTGAGGGCAGCAGGGAGCCAGGTGGATGGGAACACACCTGAGCTGCAGGCCCTGGTGGCCCCCAGCCCCTCTCACCTCAGCTCGGTGCTTCTCGGCGCTGCGGCAGCGATCGGTCGCACCGAAGCAGAAACACTTGGTACAGCCCTTGGGGTTGGTGGCATCCAAAGAAAATGTCCCCAGGCGGCACTGGTCACACCTCAGGCCCTCCACATTTTCCTGAAAGACAAGCAAAGCTCAGCAGCTTCTCCCAAGGCCTCAGTGGAGGACAGGGATGGCTGGCTGAGTGATCAAAGCACAGTGCTGTTAAAGATGTTAAAGCAGTTCCCCAAACAAGTTTGCTTGTGCAGCACCCACCAAACATTAAATTCACCTAGAGAAAGCACTTGTAAGCCCTACAAAGAGGCTGGAGGAGGCAGCTCAGAAGCTGTTTGAGTTACTCTGCTGCCATGGAGCCAATAGGGCTGACAGCTCCCCCTGCAACAAGCTCTGACACAGGGCTGCACTCAGACTGGCCATCTCCCCCCATGACAGCCCAACGAGTGAACCCTCAAGGCCATGAAGGACAGGAGGTAAGAGTTTTTCAGGGTGCTCTGAACCCACCACCCCACAGGGCAGGCTGGCTGGCACAGCTCAGGCACTCTCCTTGTCCAACCCTGCTCCCTCTGGCACGCTGGCACACAGAGCCCCTGCCAGAGCAGGAGAGTCGAGCCAAGGAGAAAGGCACCACATGGAGACATCAGGGACTGACCTTGCAGTGACACTGCCCCGTGACCGGGTCGCACACGCTGGCTTCAGTGCCAGCCTGGTGGCAGTCGCAGCGCCGGCAGTCGGGGTAGTGGTAGTAGCCAGGGGCACAGAGGTCACACTGTCGCCCGATGATGTTGGGTTTGCACCTGGGTGCACACAAGAGCCAGAAGAGCTTTCAAAGCTTTCCTCACCCCCATGCTGCACATTTCCTCCCCTCAGCTTGCCAAGGTGTCCCCAATCAGTCCAGCAGGGACCAGGGATGCTGCCAGGTGTCCCCAGCACCAGGACAAGGCTCCCTCACCTGCACTGCCCGCTGTCCACGTCACAGCCTGGCTCTGCCAGCTCCTGCACGCCGGGCCGGGAGCAGTTGCAGTCCTCACAGCCGATGAGGGGGTGGCAGCCGAAGGTTTGGGGCTCGCACACAACACACTCCGGCTTCAGGGTGTGGGGAGGGCAGATGCACTGCCCCGTCACTTCGTCACAGAGACGAGTCCCGCAGTCACAGGCTGCAAGGGCAGACAAAGGCTGGGTTTGGGAGAGCCAGGAACCCAAGGCAAGCGTGGGGAATGGATACAGAGATACGCTGGGAGACGGGAGAACTCACGCCTGCAGTTGGGGAAGCCCCAGTAGCCGGTGGCACAGCGGGAGCACTCGCGGCCGATGACGTTGGACTTGCAGGGACACTGTCCCCCGAAGGGCTGGCACTGGCTGCCCCGCGCCCCCGCCTCGTGGCAGCGGCACGGCTGCGCCCCGTTGTTGTAGAAGAGGGACAGCGAGATGGCAGAGTCACGGCAGAACCTCGAGGACGTGCTGGGGCTGTGGGTGAGGGCGGGAGGAGTCAGTGCTGCTCATCCCCACAGCCTCCCCAGCTCCAGCCTCTCCTCCAGCAACAGGGAGAGCCCCACAACACCAAGAGCTCCCCAACACCCATGTTTGTTCAAAAAGGAAAACCCAACCAGCCCCTCCCTGCCCCACATGAAGGAAAGCGAGCTGCTCCCTCAGGAGTGTGCAGCCTGTGGGCAGCAGAGCGGGCACCCAAAGGCAAGCATCTCACTTGATGTAGAAGCTGTTGATGCCACAGCTGCTGATGAAATCATAGGACTTGTCCAGGGGTTCCTCCTGCAGGTACTGGGAGGTGTAGCTGTCCTCAGGCACCACGAGGATGTAATCCTGCAAAGCAAGGGCGAGCTCAGTGAGCCAGGCTATCAGCTCAGACAAACACCATCCAAAATTATTCCTAAGTTCACCTTTAACCTTTCATGACTTGCTGGGCCAGAACATAACACACCAAGTACTGCAAAGACCTCTCTACTGAGGTCTGTCTATCACGGTCCATCTAACCTAAAGCTCCACATGAGGAACAGCACTAATTCACTGGACTAAAACCAGGCAGAATACCCCCAGAGCACAGCACTGGCTCAGCAGGGAGGCAGTCTTTATCATCTGAAACTTCTACACATGAAGGCACGTGGGTTCCAGTTCTATCTTGCAGCCATTTATCCAAATTTTGGTCAATCTTCTAGTCCTGTTGCCTGAGAATAACAAGGGCTACCTACCCTCATCATGAGGGCTGCCTGAACAAACAATATTATGCAGGTTTAAAATATTGCTAGAGCAGAAATAAAGCTTATTCTGGATTATCACAAACTATGTATGTAAAGTAACAGCTTCAATTTCTGCCTGGTTTTGATATACAGAAGCTGCCCCTCTAAATTCTGCCCTCAATTTCACACCAGTAAGGTTGGACACTGCCACCTTCTAGGGAAGTTCAGAGACAGAGTGATGGTGGGAAACATTCCTGTGGTCACACAGTGACAAAAATCCAATGCAAAGCCTTTGGCTGAAGCCTGCCCAGCATGCTCTGGGAGCTTCCTGGAGAGAGGCTCACCAGCCACAGCTGCTTTCCCTCTGGCACTCGAACAACCACAGTCAGATCATTATCAGTAACATCCAGCACGATTTGGTCCTCAGAAACCACCAGGCTCCGGCAGCCGTAGCCATGTGGGCAGAAATTCGCACTGGTCTGACCTGAAAAGACAACAAATGTGTTGGTCTCACACGTCCCCTGAGTCCCCACCACATCCTCCCAGTTTGGAAGGGATAAGTCATTCTGGCTTCATTTTTGCAATCCCTAAAGAACCCACAGTCATCCTCTGGCATGGAAAACTCCCAGAGCTTCTGCCAGCCAGCAGCTTCCCCAGTTCCCTGCTCCTCTCACCTTGCCAGATGCGCCCACCATTGATCAGCACTTCCACGGGGAAGGTGGGGTGGTGGGGCTGGTAGAAGTGCAGGATGAAGGCGTAGCGTCCCAGGGTCTGGATCCTGCTGTTGAACACCACTGCAGCCTGCCCCAAAATGGGAGAGCACAGACAAAAACTCATGTCTGACACAGCTGGCATGTTCCGTAATTACTGCACAGATTTGTGCTCCCATTGCACAACTGCCAGCTCTTGAGAATTCAGTGAATCAAGCCCCCCCGTACCTCCACACTCTCTCCCCTCTAATGCTGTCACCTGAAAAGCTTTTCCTGGGATCCCAGAGAACCAAACAAGGCTGGATAAAGCCAAGACAGGAATTACAGGTTCAGGGAGAAGTTTAAAGCTCAGAAAATGCTAATTGATAAAGCATTTATCAACAGGTAAGGCGAATTTCTTCCTGCCCCAGCGGTCCAGCATCACAGCACCAGCAAACCAACCCATACCTGTGCCCCTACCTGTGGGGCCTGCAGGAGGATGAGCTCTGCAGTGGGGTCCATCGCTGTGGGAGGACGAGGAGCAGGCTCCACTGGCACCCCAGCTGGAGCCACATGGACAGCCTGAGCCAGGGGCACCTCTGGGGAGATGGGCAGAACCTGGGCCCCCTCCAAAACGATTGTCTGAGAAAGCTTCAGGAACCTTGAGGGGACACAGGAGCTGCTGAAAAACAAGGAGCAAACAGGGTGTGAGTATCTCCAGAAAGACAGAGAGGCTCTGGGGTCCTGGCAGAGAGGCACACCCTGTAACTCCTGGTGGATTACAACATGTGCTGCTGAGGGAGAGCTCACTACCAGCACCCCTGGGGCTCTGGGCTCAGCAGGAAGAACACGAGCCTGGCACAGCCTAATTCCTCTGCAAATGTTTGAAGCAAAGTAAAAAATTTGAATACAGCAAGTGTCTTGCTGCATGTGAACAAGCACAGGAATTCCTGTTTGGGATGACACTTGAGGGTCTGTCCCAGGAGGCAGAGCAGGGCTCAGGTACAGGACCATCAGTGTGACTCCCACTCTGTGCTCAGGACACCAGCAAGGAGCTTCACCTCAGCCAGAGATTCCTCCATCAGGAACTTAAAAAGCCTCTGAGCTTGAGGGAAACGGGACAAGCAAATGGTTTAGGAAATAATCCCATTAATGCTAAAGCTGAGGGGTACCTGAGACTCTCACCTGTTGGATGAGAAGGTGCCATGGACACTGATGCAGTGCACCTTCGGCTCAACGAGCTCCATGGTGAACTGCGCAGCAGGGATCAGGTACACTTTGTGCTGCCACACAGGAGAGACACCTGGTTATGTGACAGCCTCTGCCACTGGAGCCACAGCACCCTTGTGCCCACCAGCCACTTCAACTGCATGGCACTCACACCTCTGCTTACTGCCCCTTACTCCTTGGTACAAACCTCATGGCATTTAGAAACCCCACATATTGATGGGATTTTCTATCCTTGGCGAATCAAGGAATGTCCTCAAGACAAAAAAGGAACTGCCCCTCTGCTACAGAGCTCCCTGTGCAAGAACAGCTACTTCTCCCCATCTGCTCCCTACTCCCAGTGCCATGATCTACTTCAAAACACCCCACTGACCACGTTCTCCACTGGACTAACATCCAGTATCCAGTCCAAACAGGACTAGAAAACTCTTCTACAGGCTGGGTCCGCTCCAGCCTTTCCTCCCTGTGACCTGTTGACAGAGCTGCCCTCAGCGGGAGCCTTACCAGGAAGAAATCAGCCAGATCAGAGGTGAAACGAACAGTGGCCTCTGAGGTGAGTTCAAAAGTTGCCATTCGACTCTGGGAATCTACAGCAATCCCTCGACAAAGGAAACTGTAAGAGAAGCACACATTTTGAAGCCAGCCTTGCACAGGGTCATGACCCCTTTCTTGTCCTGCCAGCTCTATGTCCTGAGGGGATTTACACAAAGTCCCTGGAAATCTTTTGATGTTTTTTTCTGGCTGCTTGCAAGAGCAAAGTTTTCCAAGGACACCCCAAACATTTGTTTCCTACTGCAAAGGTTGCTCTCTGAGGGCAGTCAGGGTTTGACCTGTCTCCAATAAACCTGCCCATAGGTCATTCCCTAGGTTAAGGTCCCTACCGACACATCCAGCTGTAAACAGATGTAAAAGATTATTTCCTGGCAGAGGCAGGTACATCCTCCCCTGAGATGGGATGGCCACTAAAACCTGTGCCCAGCTAGAGTGGGTCTGGACACACAGAGTTCAGATGGACAACAATGAAGCTTGCTTTGTTCATGTGATAAACCCAAAAAAGTTCAACTGGAGGGGCGGCTGCCCTCACCACGGCAGAGAACTGGACCCTTTCTCCCCTGAGGCGCCCATACCTGTAGACACAGGGGTAGAAGGTGAATGTGCCCTGCTGCGTGGCCGAGTGCGGCGAGCTCACGGCGATGCCCACGGTCTGCAGGGCGTTGGTGTTGGCATATTCCACCAGCAGCACGTGCTTCCCAGGCTGGGCCACGGGCAGGGACAGCTGCACTTCCACCTGCAGGACAGAGGGATCCCTGAGGGACTGCGTGCAGGATGCCCGTGTGACAAACCAGCCTCAACAACGCAACAAACGCCATCAAATCCTCGCAAACCTTTACACGACAGACTCTGGGTGCCTCGAACAGGGCACACAAGCACACAGCTGCATGGCTGCAAAGCCCTCCTGATCACCTGCCCAGGTGCAGGTAAAGCCCCAGACAGGGAGGCAGGGGGGTGAGCGCTGCAGTGGCCGGGAGGGGACAAACCAGAAGTGGCACTCACATCACTGCCACTGCAGGCGGCCATCCGGGGGTGGGAGGGGGTGAGCTGCTCCGTGGGACACAGCCTGGGGAGCCTGTTGTCCAGCCTGCACACTGCATCCACCCCTGGCACGGCAGGGAAGCCCTCCACGGACAGGTACTTGTACAAGAGGCAGCTGGAAACGCACAGAAGGAAGTTGTGAAGTATAAAAGTTACATCACGATTATAAATAAATTATAATCACACGGTCTGGGCCCAGCCAAGCTTGCAAAAGGCTTTGGTCTGTCAGGAGGGCCAAGGAGCAGCTCTGGTCAGTGAGGAGCAAGAGACTGGACATTACAGGGCCAGGGAGAGACTGCAAAACAAAAAGCTTCTCCCCTTGCAATGGGTTTTATCCTGGGAACCACTACTGTGGTGGATGGGACAACCAGTGTCCAGAGCCCAGCCAGCCTTCCTGCCAACATGGTAACAGAGAGGTTCTGGGCAAGGAGATGTACCGAGATGCTCCAAACACTACCAGACTGCTCATTTTAAATAGTCCAGCAAAACCTGCTCATGGCAGCCGCTTTTGAGGACACACACAGCCAAACACAACCTGCACTGGGAACCCAGCCTAGCAGAGAGGTGGGCTATGGGGTCACTGGGTGAGCTGGCCCTCCAGGGTCTATGAGAAAACACAAACTGGCTGTGTCATGGATGAGGAGATCTATCAGTTGGCTTTCTGGGCCAGTGTAGGTTTCACAAGCTTTATCAGCCTCAGCCAAGAGCTCTACAAAGCAGTTTTACTGCATCACAGAGTATGGACTGTGCCTATTCCTTAACCCCAGGCCAAGAGGAGCTGAGCAAGCCCCACACAGCACAAAGATGTGCAGATCCTTACTTCTGGGTGGCCTGTTCAGGGGCTGGCTGGTAGACACAAGGCTCGGTGACCTTCAGCTGCAGGATTGGTGCTTCATAGTACGAGCTGGGCAGCAAAACCAGGTAGTCCTGGGAGGAGAGAGGGGACAGGTGTTATGCTTGGGACATTTGTCCCCAGGGAGCTGGTGAAGCCCCAGGGTGGGTGGAGCACAGGGCCTTACCAGCAGCACACCCTCTGCTTCAACAACCAGGGACCAGGTGTTGGGGTTGAGCACGAAGGGCTCCCCGAAGCTGTTCTGGGGGACAGTGACAAAGGCTGGCTCCGTGCTGGGAGCAAAGACAATCTGCTTGGTCTGCTCTGTACCTGGAATGGGAGGGATGAGAGGCTGTGACGGGACTGGAATGGAAAACCTGGGCTGGACATGGGAGGCTATGCTCAGGGAAGCAGCTCTGTGGTGCAGTGGGGAGTGACAGGTTCCCACTCTCTCGGTGCACCACAATCCCACACTGTCCTGGAACAGAGACATCCACTCTCAATCTGCTCACAACAGCCTAATGAGAGAAATAAATATAAATCACTGCAATCCTTAATGCAGATACGGGATTCTCACAGTGTGCTCTGCATCCCCAGACTGCAAAGCACAGAGTGTTGCAAGCCAAGGAGCGTTTTGCCAGCTAGAGAAGGAAAGAACTCATCTGTGAAGAGTTAATCATGAGACGGACAAAAGGAATTGCCCAGACACCTTTTTCCTCAGGGAAACTCTGACCCCAGCTCCACAGGCAAGATACCTGTTTTCTGGCAAACTTTCAGGCCCCCAAGGTGTGCTCCTGCCTTTCTTCCTGCCAATCACAGACTGCACTCGAGACTGAGACAGTATTTTAAGCTGACAGGGCAGAATGGGTGCAAGGCCTGATCCTGCTGCTCCTTGGCTCATCTGACAGTCCCACAAACTCTTCTTTAATGGATGCCATCTCAATAGAGCACCTGGAAGCAGACTGTGTGCCCGCCCAGCACTCTCAGGAGCTTTGGAAGAGCACAGGTGAGAGGGGCTCACTGGGAATGGCTGCACAGGGAGCAGATGGGATGAGAAGGAAGTGGAGAACGTGGCACACTGACTGTCCTGGTGTGGCACAGGGACATCAAGGCACAACGCACAGGGCCAGAAGCTAAAGCAAGGGCTTGTGCTGCTGCTGGGATGGTCAGTAACCCCTTCCCATGTCTGGTAGCTCTGTGACGTGCCTGCCATCGGCTGAGACCTCACTTTTCCAGATAGGAAGCAGAGGTGAGGATGCCAGGAGTGCAGAGATTTCCTTGAACTGGCACCAGGGTAGATTTACTGACAGCCTGAAGTTTCACACCCCTTTGAGACAATACACAGCTCCAACTGGGACATCTTTGGAGGCAGAGTAGAAGAAACGAGGCTGAAAATCCCACACTTGGAAAATGCTTCCCCTTTTGCAAGCCAAATTTTCCAACTTCTTTCCAGGCTGCTTGTCCTTTGCCATGTGAAGCCCTTTCCATCCAGACACGAGGTGGCTCAGCACTCCTGAAGCCTCCCAAGGACGCTGCCCTCCTGGGTCTGTTATTGGTGCACCAGTTTGGCTGCTTGCCTTCAGGACTAGAAAAATCACGTCGCTTCTGCACAAGAAGTGAAGCACTTTTTAAGGCAAATGAGCTGTGCTGCTTGCAGATTGAATACTTCCTGACTTTTGGTGGGATCCTAAAGCATGACCATGGCTCCTGCTCTTCTTGCTCTTCTGCTGTGTAATACAACTGGACATAAAAACAAGCCATATTTTCTCCCAAAAAGAAGAAAAAAGAAAAAGAAGGCAGAAAAATAATATTTTGGCATTTCAAACCTTGCATACCACATCAAAAGGCAGAGCCTGTGTCAACTCAGGACAAAGGAGAGAACTTCACACACTGATAAATCAGGTAGTTAGTGCTGACAGCCTTGTGCTGGACATTTCTGCTCTGGAGGAAGAGCTTCAGCAGGACAGTGTGGCTGTGGCATCCGAAGGGGTAAAATCAACCAGCCAAGCACCCACCACGGCCTCAGGTGTGCTCCCATGTCATCTTGCTCAGATTATTTCCCAGAATATTTGCTGTCCACATTTCTAGACTTGTTCAGACATCTTTTGGTGGCTCTTCTCCAGCAGCTCGTGGCTTGATGAGAGGACACTGCACCAGAGTGCAATGCCTGTGTGAGATGTGTGATTCCATGGCACTTCCAAGCCCCACACCACATGTGAAGCCAGCAGCCTGGTCTGGGAGAAGCACACGGGAAAGGCAGGACTGCCACGTCAGGGCACCCGGTAAATATAACCACATCCGGCTGCCCAAGTTTGGATCCACTTCCCAGCTCCTGGCCCATTCTGGATTTGTGGAAAGTCACCTCAGTTTTGCCTGGGGCACTGGGGTGATCTTGTCCTGTGCTGTACGGGATTGTACAACAGCTTTATCTCCCACCAGCCCGGCTGGTACCAGTCCTCGGTGCGCAGCCTCAGGGCTGGGCCCACCTCGCTGCTGCTGCTTTGGTAAATAAAGGGGGCTGCAAACTCAAATCAGCCTTTCCACTGGGAGAGCAGGACTAATGGGTAAAGCCATATGGAAGCGTCTTCTGGAAAGGATGATGCAGAAGGCTGCCTGGGATGGGGAGGAGGTGGCGATGGCACAGGGAAGCAGAGCAGTCTGGGATCCTTACCTCTCCTTCGTGGCTGATAAGCTGTAATTTTGCCATACACAGTGGCCCCTCCTGAATTAATATACCTCAGGATGACATGGAACAGATAGAGCTCTGCCTCCTTCACGTCTACAGTGACTCTGATTTTATTCTGCAAAAAGCAAAAGAGCACACGGGGCACACATCACTGTGGGGGCAGCTCCTGAGCGCCCACCCACTGTGGGGAGGGCCTGGCCCGCCTGCCCTACCTGCCTGCCTGCCTGCCTCTCTTCCCCCTCCCTCGCCAGCCCACGGCTCGGCTCTGGCCGGCCACCTGACACGGGCACACTTGGGACGGACACACCTTGGGGCAGGAGAAGGGGCAGAGGAGCAGTGTCGCAGCGTGGGATGCTCCGAGTTAGTCTAGAAGTGAAAAATGCACTTACAGTTGCCACAAACATTAAACTTTCCTTCCTCAACGACCGAGACCCTCCCTTCCACACTGGCGGGCCCCCGGCTGACGTAGCGGAAGACGAGGCGGAAGAGGTCGGGGGAGGTCACATTGAGAGTCACCACTACCTTGGGCTGGTGGGAGAGAGAAAGGGGAGAGAAGCAGAGCACACCTTCAGTTACCTCCACCACCCACGCTGCCAGCCCAAGCGCAGCCGCTCGGCTCACTGCTCCCAAAGCAACATGCCACAGCGCCAGGAGGAGACAAGCACACCGACCCTACCGCTCAGGGCACCTCGTGACACCTTCCCCACCTCGGGGGGACACCTGGGGCCGGCCACCGAGGGAGCAACCTGCCTGTGGGATGGGGTGGGAGGGCTGTGATGGCATCTGGAAGGTGCTGTGGCACCGCAGGGTGGCTCTGCTGTCCTGGGGCACGCACCATTACATGGGAAAGCTTACAGGATGTTGTTGCTTTTGTTATCAGCGTGCTGCTTTTGGGTTTTGTGTGCTGCAATCAGTCAAAGGTACCAAACTCCTGCCCTTGTATTTATGGGCTCTGCCCAAGTGCCTGCAGAAGAGGCTGGGAATGGAGCTGGTGCCTCGTCCTCAGGAATGTGCAGTGCTAAGGACCAGCAGGGCTAATGGACCACACAACTGACGGCACATCTGCCCTCCTCCTGCCTGGACACTGCTTGGCAAGACCCCGGCTAAGGAGATGCTGAAGTTTGACCCATTTCAAAGAGATCCTAGGCTTAAATAACCTCCTGCCCACAGGGCAAAGCTGGGGTCTGCCCAGGGAGACGTCTAATGAGGGCTATATTCTCCAAACACAGGGCTGTATTCTCAGTGACACACCATCTTCCCAGAGGAGAGCAAACTAGAAGGGTTTTGATGGTAACAAACCACAGTAAGACCTGCCAGCAGAAAGTCACATGTCAGCCCTTCTGTCAATGTCTCTTTCCAGCTCAAACACCAATACCGTGTGCAACACTGGACCTATGAGCTTGAGCACGAGCTCCATCCTTAAGCTTTAAGGCTGGGATTTTCTCAAGAGAGCCCACAGGAGTTCACTGCTTAGCTCCTACCTAAAATTCAGTGGGAAACAGCCCCTCTCTTATTTCACCAAAGCACAAAAACATGAAGAAAACTGGAAGTACATGCACTAGAGTAAGGAGCATCTCACATGGGACAAGACTTCGGAAAATCACTGCCCTGCACTCCATCCCCAAACACACACACACACTTTCACAGAGGCCATGCAAAAGAAACCAAGGAGAGAAAAAGACTCAACAAAAGAAACAGCTTCACTTCAAGGACTTACACAACTCCAGGTTAGCATAAACCATTGTTACAGCAAACCAGCTAACATCAAGGGCAAAGGCTGAAGGGTAACAACAGGTCCAAGCTGAAAACGGCAGCTGAGGAGGAGATACTTATTTTTGGAAAATGGAGGAAAGGTTAAGCAGAGTTATAGGAAAGTGCAGAGTCAGTTGAAAGAGGAACAAGGAAACTGAGAGACAGTGTTTATAGACATCCCTGAAAGTAATCACCATGCTACCACCTTTGTCTAAATAGATTAGGATGTCACGGGATTCCCAGTTTAGGATCTTTCCTCTCATCAGTCTATGCCACCCCCAGCACTACAGGAAGTATCTACACAAACAGGCTATATATACACTGTGCTGTTTATGTTGGCCATCCTGTGACTTGGGGGGTTTTCAGGAGCACTCGGGGTGAAAGATGTGTGCCAAAAGCACATCAGGCCTGCACCGGCCACATCCTCCCCACGGGGAGCTGGGCTGCAGCCACAGGCGTACCTGGATGGAGGACATCTGCGCATATCCTCGCCAGCTGAAGCCCTCGAACTCCAAGGGGTTGTAGCCAAAGCGCACAGCCCGGCCGGCCGGCGTGGTGCCTTCCTCCAGCTCGAATTTCAAATGGTGAAGATCAGGGAAATAATGGTCCCGTGCTGGTCTGGGGAAAAGAGAGAGCATGGTCACCTGCTGGGCTACCTGGAGGGGCGACAAGAGGACCCCTCCGCCAGGCACGCGGCTGACGTGACAGCAGCCCGGCGATGAGGTCCCCGTCCCTGTCCCCGTGGTGGCAGAGGCCAGTGTGAGGGGCAGAGCACGCCAATGTGCAGCTTACTGGGTACAGGTGGGCCCCCGAGTGCCCTGCCGGCAGCGACAGGCTCCGCTCCGCTCCTCGCAGGAAGGCCCCAGAGCTCCACCGACGTCGCACCGGCAGCCTGCGGGGCAGGAAGCGCCTGTTTACATTCCCGCCGCGCTAACGAGCTCCTGGTCGCTAATCAAAGGCACATCCCCGCGGGCCGGGAGCCTGGGGCCACTATTTTTATTCCATTGTATCCGTTTTCGTATTTGGCCCCGGCCCCACTTGGATGGACGCTTCTTCTCCACCTCAGCGCTGAGCTATTTCCAGGCGGCTGATGGAGCAAGGTCTGCAAACCCTCACAGCCGGGAGCTGCAGCCCTGCCACCAGCCACAGCCTGCTCCCTCTTCCCAGCCCTGCCAGCGCTGCGTGGGGTGGCTCAGAGCAGCCTGATCTCCCCTTCACCCTTTCCCATGGACAGATGGAGAGCGGCCAACCCCCCGTATCCATACCCACCCTCTCCCAGCAGGAGGAAGAGGCATTGCTGCAAGGATGTGACCAGTGGTTCAAACACGCCAGTTTCTGGTACCCAACGGTTACCTTACCTGGCTGCTCACTCCCCAGCCTGGCACACCTGCGTCCAAGGGCAGAAAAGCATGACCTCAGGGTCTCCAGACCCACACTAATTCCCAGCCCATGCTCTGGGCTGTGGTATAGAATCACAGAACCAAGGTGGGAAGAGACTTGTAAGATCACTGAATTCCAACCATCACCCCAGCACTGCCACTGTAACCCCTAAAGCACTTAACCACATCACCCCAAAAATGATGACCCAAAACAGAAGGTGGGACACCTCTTGCCCCTTTTCCCCAAGGTCACCAACCAGCCAGTCTGTGCAGTGCTGTCAGTTCTTGTGGCCCCCTCACCCAAACACATCATAGAAGGGTTCACCTTGGCAGCCAAAGTAATTTGCGTTCTCCATGTTGAAGTAGCCATCCCTGCAGGTCGAGCAGAACTGCCCACACACGTTGGCTTTGCAGAAGCACTGCCCATCGCCCTGGGAGAGAAGCAGGCATGGAAACTCATTCCCTCCTGTTGCTTGTCATGGCTAAGCTGTCCCTCAGTTATTTGGGTTCTGGTCTGAGACACTGCAGAAGCAGCAGTCTGAGATTCATGCTCCACATGGCTTCCTGAGCGTGGGTGGGCCAGATAAGGGCCAGATAACTTAAATTACCCAACAATGCAGGCAAACAAAAATCCAGGCATCCTGGGACAGACCCAGAAATATTTAGGTGCCTAATTTATGACAGGTCTTAATCCCACATTCTCATGCAAGCCCAGATTGTGGTGCAGGCGCTGAGAGCTCAGTGTTGGGGCCTCTCCAGCAGCTGCTGAGAGAGACAGAGCTGGACACTCCCCACACAGCAGACTCAGAGGAGCCTGGAAGCAGAGAACAAACCCACCTGCCGGCACTCCGCGATTCCGCTGACCGTGCCCTTGGTGTCACACTTGCAGCCTGAGGAGAGGGAGATGAACAAGAAAGCCAGGAGGTCAATCAGCTCCTGAGAAGAAGCCTGGTGGGGTCTGCACCCACCACACCAGAGGACACTGGTTGGGGTGAGAGGAGCCAGGAACTGGTCAAGTAGCCCTGCACAAAGGGCTCAGATTTCGTTTTGGACAGCTACTCTGAGGACACAGCTACCAAAGACATTTTGGCTTTTCTGCATATTTGGCCATGAAAAATTGTCTGCAGGAAGGGCTGAGAATGGCATAACTCATTGCATGAGCCCTATGTTTCACCCCAAGCAAAATGCTCCAAGCTCCAGCCTTTCCCCTTTCCACGTGAGGGTCACCCAGAGGACTCCAGCTTTGGCACATCCCTTCTGGGTGAAGATGGAAGGAAGGCCATCACTTCCAGTCCTCCAGTGATGCTGCTCACTGGCTTGGGTTTGGCTCTTGCACCATGGAGGGGACTTTTGAGGGCTGTGCAAATGCTGTTTCCTTACTCAGGCAGCCATAGGGGTTCTCTGGAGTCAGGTTCCAGTATCCAGGCTTGCATCTGTCACAAGCTGGGCCTTCAACGTATGCCCGACATGCACAGGAGCCCTGGGGAAAAGCAGGGGGAGAAAAGAGCAGGTGAGAATTTGCAGCACAGTGTGAACATGGGGTCTGCTGCTCTGGCTGAGCTTAAGGGAGGGCCTGGTCCAAAAAGAGATAAAGTGGATCATACAAAGTGACCTGCAGGGGTTGTGGCAGGTTCATTTGATACTCACTGGGGCCAGCGAGGGATCTGCAGTCTCCAACCCTGCTGGGTTACAGGAGCCCACTAGAAGAGAGGGGTAAAAGAACAAATTTATAGCGCTAGCTCACCCCCTGGCTGTCCCTAACTGGGGATATTTCTCCCCTTGCAAAGCTTTTGGGGAGTGACAAACACATCCACCAGCACCCAAGAGACTGGAGTGCCCAAGAGCAGTGACCACTGGACTTACCTTGGCAGTGGGGGAAGCCGTAGGCGCCAGGCACGCAGCTGTCACAGCGCAGCCCTGTCACCTTGGGCCGGCAGCTGCACTGCCCCGTGTCCTGGTCACACGTGCTGTGCAGGGACCCCTCCCGGGAGCACTGGCAAGCTGCAAGAGAGGGGAGAGAACTGCTGGACTGCCATTCAGGGCTTCCCAGCAACAGCCTCTTTTGTCTGCCTGACCTTCACCAAAAGCAGCCAGACACAGGGATTATAAATAAAATTCTCATTCTTTGCTTTCGGTTAAAACCACCCCAATCTTTTAAGAAAAACAATAGAAGTCTCAATGTTTATCACAGCCATTCACATACATTTACGTGTATCTCAGAGGCAGGGAAGAGTTTTGGTTGAGGGGAAGGGGTGTGATCTCGTCCCCCAAAAGTCAGTCTCCAGTGACACATCAGACCCTACAAAATCCCAAACATTCAAGAGCAGCATTTGGCCATCAGGGTCTGCCCTGTGGATGTTGGACATGGGCAGAGAGGGAGGGCAGGGCGATGGTTCCACAGCTTCTGCGTGATCTGCTGCCCATGAATGCACAGAGATCCCAGCACCCTATCACAGGAAAGGTCAGCAAGCTGCCAGGGAGCTGCCCATGCCTCCCTTGCCCAGCCAGCACACCTCAAACCCCTGCCCAAGGAGACATTCCAGGCTGACACCCCCACACTGGCCAACAGCAAAAAACTGCTCAGGAAAAAAAGAGATTTAAAAAAAATACAAAAAATTCAGGTGGTTCTTTTCTTTCCTTGCTGTGAGTCTTCCACAGCTCTGCAATGTGGCTATGGCTTTATGAGACAAAAAAAACAGTGACCACTGGACTCCTGTGAGACCATTTCATCTCTGCCTCCAGCCTCTTCAAAGGCATATTTGCCGGCATCAGCATTTGGGAGGAGTGCTCTGCCAGCTGGCACGGCTCAGGAGTCCACATTTAGTACTGTGCAAGAGGGTGATGATGCTCTTTTGTTGCTTCAGGGAAATTGTATCACGGATTACTTTTTAATGAGCAGTAAATTCTTGCTGGGAGACATAAGAGTACATCTGGCTTCCAGTCAGGACTGCTGACAGGGAGGAGATGGGGACACTGTCCAGAGCTGGGGACAGCTGCTCAGAGGAACTGAGGCTGCAGGCACCTGCCACAGGATTGCTCAGTCCTGGCACCAGCAGCAATAATTCCAGGAGTGATGCAGTGCCCAGGGAAATGGAGAGGATCAGAGAACCATAAAGGTTGGACAAGCCCTCTAAGATCATCATCCTGGTTCCTCCAGCACTTCCAAGCCCACCACTAAACCATGTCCCAAAGTGCCACATCTACACAGTTTTTAAAACCTCCCAATGATGGTGACACCACCACTGCCCTGGGCAGCCTGTGCTAATGCTTGACAAATATTCTGGTCAGGAAATTTTTCCTAATACCCAACCTAAACCTCCCATGGTGCAACTTAGGGCTGTCTCCTCTTGTCTTGTTACTTGGCAGAAGAGACCGACCTCGGTCTGGCTGCACCCTCCTCTCAGGTGGCTGTGGGGAGCAGCAAGGTGTTACTCACGTGTGCAGCTGGGGTATCCGTAGAAGCCCAGGGCACACTGGTTGCAGGTGTGTCCTGCAAAATTCCCATGGCACCGGCACTGCCCCGCTGGGCTGCAGTTGTTGTCCGCTGCACCCCGGGAATCGCAGGAGCAAGCTGTAAGAGCAGGACTCTGATGATCCCTGTGATCTGAGGCCAAGCACTGCTGTCTGAACCATCATTCAGCCCACCAGGAATTAACCATTTCCATCAGAAAAAATTCATTTCTTAATCCCTTAGCAAATCATGCAGCATTTCCATAGCCATACCAGGAAAATGCCACTGAGGGGCTTAAGAGCCCATTCAATGTTCCCCAGCAGTTTAGTAGGTTAATGCACTAAAATGATACACAAAAAGGAATAAACTGAGACACCAGGTCACAGCAGGGTTGTGATGAGGAAGTGTGACTGATAAAAACTGCTTTGCCTTCCAGGCTTTGCTACGATCCATAACCTCAAAACAAGCCTGCCAAATTCACAGTGCAAACCACATGGATTTGATATTGAGAAACACCGAAGCCTTGCAAGAACAGGTATGATTTTCAGAGCAGCAGGAGCTGAAGGTTAGGTGCTCACCATAGCAGTGGGGGTAGGAGTGGTACCCGGGGCTGCACTGCTCACACCGCGGCCCTGCAAACTCGGCTCTGCAGAAACAATTCCCGGCGGAGTCGCAGCCTCCCGGCAGCGTCCCGACCGCGCTGCAGCCGCACACTGCAACACAGAAACACCAGCCACCCTGAGCTGGCAGCATGGGGCACAGCTCATGGCACAGTGCCTTCCTCCTGGGCTTCTCACACAGGCATCAGGTGCTGCTCGAAGTGTTCAAACCATCAGTCTCTGCCCATGGCACACATTCTCCAAAACACCCACAAAACCACTCTGCAGTCCTTCAGTCCCCTGCCAGAGGACTCTGGCTGTGTGTCCCCACCCAGGCCCGTCAAGGACAGACACTCACACTGGCACAGAGGGTAGTTGAAGTAGCCTGGAGCACACTGGTCACAGGAGCGTCCCTCAAATCCTGTCCGGCACAGACACTGCCCTGTCTCGCTGTCACAGGTGCCATCGTACTGACCAGGGCCAGAGCACTGGCAGGCTGCAAACCAACAAGGGCATTAGTAAATAGGGTTTTTTTGTCTTTAGCCCTCCCAGCAAAGGAATCAGAGCATCTGATCCTCTGGGAAAAGCATTTTCTGGAGAAAACCCGGGGAACAGAGCTGGCAGCAAGCACGCCTGGCCCACAGCTCATGTCCATAGGGAATTCCTCAAGAGCCCCCCACAGCTTGGGAGGATGCTGGAGGGTCAGGGCTGGGTGAAAAGCAACAGCAGAAGTGCAGAAGTCATGGCAATTTGTCACTTGGAAGTGAATCCGTGGAACTCCTCCTCCCCAGCACGGCTGGAGAACAAGGAGAAGCCCAGCAGGGTGAGCCTGGGGACGCTGCCTGGCGGGTACTCACGCTGGCAGCTGGGTCCGTAGTGGCCTGGGGCACACTGGTCACAGTGTGTTCCCTGGAAGTTGGGTTTGCACACGCACATCCCCACCCGAGGGTCCTTCCGACAGGCATTGCCTTCTGTCCCGCCCGCGTAGCAGTCGCAGTCTGCGTGGGGACACACAGCACCGCACACGGCTGTCAGCTGAGCTCTGAGGTCCCACAAGGACATGGCAGGAGGTGCCATGAGGCAACTCAAACGCTCAAGAATTTGCTTTCATAACCTTACTATCAGATAAAAATGTTTTAACCAACCCACGCCGGGCTGGTGGGGCGGTCTCAGCAGCACGCTGGTGTGAAGGTGCAGGGTGGGCACAGAGCAAGGCGCCGGGCAGGGAAACGCTGCTTCCACAGGCCCAGAGCTGAGTCAGTGCAGTGAGGGAATAACCAGAGCCTCTGGCTAACCAGGGAGAACTCTGGGCTTTCTCTCTGGTCACTCCGTGCTCAGTTGCACCCAAGACCTTTCCACTTCCAGGGCAGGGTGTTCCAGGCACGCAGCACCAAGGCTCTGAGCGAGCCCTGCTGTCACCAACAGCAGTGGTGTGGGGTGCTGGGCTGGGAGAGGGAAGGACAAACATCATCCAAAAACCAGAGGGAGGGGGACGTGGGGAAATGAGAAGGGAAGTGAGAAATTCCAGCTCAGGAAAGAAAAAAACCTGTCTGGAAGATACAGACTTAGAAATATCAGAAGGAAGGAAAAGGTTATCTGGAGTGTGCTGGGGAGCATGAGACAGGGGAGGATTCAGTGGGAAAAGAGACAGAATAAAGCACAAGGGAGTAGATGAATCAAGAGGAGTGAGTGTGAGGGAGGAGGGAGGTGGAAGGGAGCAGGGATGAGAGCATGGATGAGCTTTCTAAACAACACAGGAAGCGACACAGAGCGAGTGGCTGCCCGTGCACGACCCTTCAGAGGTGCCCACAGCAGAGCTCCCAGCTCAGCTACAGCCCCTCCATGGCCTCTGGGGGAGGCTCCTCACCGGGAGGGCAGAAGGAACATCCCCACATGGCCTGGACCCCAGAAAAAAATCACACTGTCACGCTAGAGTTTCCATACCTATAAAAAGGGGATCATAAAACTTCCTCTCCCCCCCAACTCAGCTGCTGGTTGCACTCTCCTAAAACCACTCAGGGCTGTCTCATACAACATATGTGCCCAGTAAGCTGAAGAGCTGATCTTGCACTGGATGGGAGGTATAACAGAAATGACAGCATTGCCAAAGCATCAGGGAAAATTGCACTGCTTACTTATTATCTGTCCTGCAGGCAGCACTTGTTCTCCAGTGTCGTTGTGAGAGAAAGCTGGAATGGCTGTGCAGAGAAAAACACATTGTACAGGTCATCACACACACTCAGAGAAATCCTGATGGACCACCAGGGACTTGACAACCCCAAAACATGGAACAAAGCACACATGTGGAACATGGAACAAAGCACCCACGTCCCACTAAACAAAAATCCATTACAGCCCTTTTTGGCCTGTCTTTCATAAGAAAGAGAGATGAAACTCCAGCCAAATGGGGAGCTCCTGTTGACTCTGTGCTCAGAGCAGCTCAGCTCTGGTGCAGCTTCCACCCAAGCTAAACGTGGACTTGTGCCCACCTTAAAGAACTCCTGGGATAGGAGAGCTGCATGGCATGGGGAAAGGACATTCCAAGAGCCCCAGCTGGAGCTGCTGGCCCTTCCCACAGCTGCTGGCTCTGCAGGCTCCCAGGTGTGAGCGCGCACTTACGGTAGCAGTGGGGGAAGTTGAGGTAGCCCTCGGCGCAGGCGTCGCAGTGCTCCCCGGTGTAGTTGGGTTTGCAGTAGCAGCGCCCGGTGAGGTCCTCGCAGGTGCCATCGGTGAAGTCAGACTCACAGTTACAGCCTGCAGAGAGGGACAAGCCACCAGCTTGTCACTGACTGAGGCCTCAGACTGCCTGCAGCAGGAAAAGCTCTCAGCCCAACCCTCCAGAGTGCCCTCCCCAGTGTCACCAAGCCCAGCAGGATGTCACTGCACAGGAGTTCACACTCACGGTAGCAAATGTAGGGAGAGTCGATGGGGTGGTCAGGGGATCGGTAGTATCCAGGGATGCACCTCTCACAGTTAATGCCAGTGGTGTGATGCTGAAAGACAGAGGGTTAGAGAGGCATCAGCTCCTCTGCCTGCAGGATTCACATGCCAGATCTACTAACAGCTCCAGGTTACAGAGGAAGCAGCGCAGGAGCATCAGCACACTGAAGACCTAAACCTGCTCAAAATTCTACACACACTGACTTGGGAACAAAGCATTTCCT
This sequence comes from Bombycilla garrulus, assembly GCA_013400315.1. Lineage (NCBI taxonomy): Eukaryota > Metazoa > Chordata > Aves > Passeriformes > Bombycillidae > Bombycilla > Bombycilla garrulus. The sequence continues at coordinate 1,382,807 of VXBU01005400.1, forward strand.
GCCAACTGTATCCTCCCATAAACACAGTGGGAGTTTCAGGTTCATATCTGACCTTGAGCCCATTTCACCTCCTTCAGATGTTAAAAAGTCCTGACCACTTTGGGGTTGGAGGACAGGAACAACCGTTTCCTCCCAGCAGGGAAGCACAGCCAGAAGTTTCATGCCAGTGCATGAATTAACCACATCACAATCACCATCACCTTGGGAAGGGAAGAGCTACTTTCCCACTTTCACAGAGACTGAAGATTGGCATTTTGGTGGGCAGAGAGATATCCCAGAGCACTGGGAACTAGGCAGGGAGTACACAATGTGCTGGGCAGCAACCTGTCCCTCCCAATTCCAGTGTCTCAGCAAACTAAAGCTTTAGGAGGTAGTGGCACCACCAGGGAACAGCTAGAAACCCACGTGCTGTTCTCATTACTGGTGCACACTCCTTTAATCCACAGCAAAGAGACTAAATTTCCAGGCAGAGACCTAATTTAGGTAACAGAGGAACTTGGTGGAGGTCCCAGCGAGGCTGGACTCCAGGCTGACCGCAGAAACAAACACAAACATTTGCAACAGCCTTTTCCAGAGGAGCTCTTCGGGCCTACCTGGCAGTCAATGCAAACACCTCCCCCTTCAAACTTGTCCTCACGACTCCTGCTGGCTTTGTGCCGATCCACCTCCGGGTCGTAGTAGCAGTCGTAGGCATGGCCATTGCAATTGCAAGCTGGAATACAAAGAGATGGGAGCTAAACCACCCGTCCTCAGAGGTCCTTCAGTCAGCAACTCAAGGTGTCAACTCTCCCTCCCAGGTCTGATGGGTTGCTTTTCCATGAGGGAAGATGCCTGAATGCATCTGGGGGATTACATGATCTCCCAAGCTCTCTGAAGTCTTTCAGTTCAGAAGCACATAAGCAGCAACTCCTTCACAAAGTCTGGTCTGCAGTCAGGAGAGCGCAGTGGGCACAAAATCACAAGGAAAATATGTGCAGGCGTGTATGGGCGAGAAAGAAAAATTACCACACTGTGGGGCCTCCAGGAGTCTGGTTTAGAGAGCAACATTCTTGCCTCTTCTATCCCACCCTTGATAGAGGTGAGCTATAAAATCCAGCACCAGTCGAGGGGGCTTTACAAACTCACAGGATTTAAGATCCTTTGCCACCCTGCGTTTCTAAGACACTGTGTGGGGCAGCTCTGCGCTCTCAGCACAGCAGAAATTCCACTGTCGGCACTGACCAAAGGTTTCTTTAGACAAATAAAGATGTCCTGTACGCAAACACATCCAAACCTAATTCATCTTGCAGATGGAATTGAGCAACGAGGCTTGCCTGCACGAACCCTTGGACACACAGGAGGAACTGGAATGCAAGCAGAGCCAAAGTCCCACGTGGACCTCGGAAACCTCCCCGTGCGAGCCTCACCTGAACACCAACACCTGCTGTGCAGAGTCCTCTCTGCTGTGCCACTGCTCCCAGCCCACCCAGCCCCAGCCAGTCCAGTGAAAGCTTCCCTGCAGCAGGGCACTGGGCTGTGCTGGAAGGAAGGGAGGGCAGCCCAGCTCCCACTTACGCTGGCACTCGTTGGCGCTGTCGGCGGTGGCGGGCTTCCAGGGGAACTGGTTGTAGCCGGGGCAGCAGCGGTCACAGGAGCCGCCACAGGTGTTGTGCTGGCAGTCACACTGCAGCCTGCGGGGACAGGAATGGGACATGGACAAGGCTGGGTGGTGACAGGGACATGTGGGATGGGGAGCTGCTGTGTGACCCTGCTGCGCTTCACTGTCACTGATCTGGCACATGAACGAGTGGTATTTGCCAATCACAATATTCTGAAAAAGGTTTCTAAGGCTTTTTTTTCAGCTTTTAAATTGATTTATTTTTTTTCTGAACCAAACACCAAACTTTGCTATTCCAGCTGAATTCTTTCTCTTTCTTCTCCTCCACCATAATTCTTTTCTTTCTTCATAGGGAGACAAGGATAAGAGAAAAATCAGTGTGCCACTGTCTAGCCAGTTCTGCAGAGAATAAAACGTGAAATGGTTGGAGGTGGCAGTGGCTGAAACTGAACTGAAGCTGATTATTTGAGAGAGTGTAGCGTGCTTCAGGGACACAAAAATGTCCCCACCACTGTGCAGGGGCAGCATGAAAGGGAAAAATGAGAGCTGGAGAGGGATGGGACCACAGAGGTGCTATCTGCTCCTCCAGGTCCACCTGTGCTGCAGGGAGGAGGGTGTGAAATTTGAATTAAGAATGTCAGAAATTTGAATTAAGAATGTCTGTAGGTGCTGGCCCCACGCTCCCTGCGCTCTGCACCTCCTGCTTCCCAGGCAGGGCTGTGCTGGGTAAACAGGCGGCTCCGGAGGCGCCAGGAATCTCGACAGGCACCCGGTGGATCTGTCCCTGCCCCACCACAAGGGTGATTCATTAACGTCAGTGACATCAGCCCCAAAGCCTCCACTTAGCGCAAGGCGATTCCCATCCAACACAAATGCTTTCTGTTGTATTAGACTTATGGATAATACAGCATGTTCCAGCTTTTATCTGTGCAATTACTCATTTCCCCTCAGGGCCAGTCTGCCACTCCCATCTCTCCCTCCTCTGATGCTTTTCCATTCAAAAGCAGTGTGTTTAAAAATAAACGTATTTTTTTAAAACGTTAGAAACAAAAGGAGCAGTCATTCAGGGTGAAGTGTAGGAGTGCAGACAATCTGCAGTGAGCTGAGTGCCATCGTTTCCACCTACATGTACTTTTAAGATGTGCGACCTGCAAGTCTGTGTATCGTGAATTGCCAGACAGAGGCAGCAGCACTGGACAAGGGACCTCATTTAAATGAAAATAACGGGATGATGTGAAAAGTTTGGGGGAATGCAAGCAGGACCTACACTCAGCACGTTTGCTTCAGGCAGAGGGGCTGAGAGCAGACGGTCATCTTGTCTGGTTCAGCCCTTCCCCTGCAGATGCCACGGGACACTTGGCTGCAGTCAGCTCTGTAGGCACTCACAACGCCCCGTCCCTGCCCACATTCACAGGCTGGGCTGCAGCTGGCAGAGTCCAGGCATGAAACTGAACCCCTGGCTGGAGCTTAAGTGGCAGAAAACAGCGCTGAAATATTCACTAGGAACTTTGCTCTTCAAGTGTTTTGCAGACCCAAGGGGAAGTCTCAAAGAGAGGCAAACCTTGGCCATGTCTGGAATGCAACCACCCACAGACCTCTCACCTGGCCAACTACCACTCAGCACTTGCAAGGAAACAAAATTTTATGGTTTCTTTCCATGGCAGCAGCTGGAGATCAAGATTAAGATCTATATACATACGTGTGGAGAAAGATGGTCACTGAGTCAGGGAACTTATAAACCTGCTGAGCAGTGCTAATCTCCCGACTGGAGGACGTGGCTCCAGCCACACACCCCAGGCTCCTTAACCTTCAAGATGTTTGAAAAGTACTGGTTCAGTTCCCAGAATGCAAGAAGATGGCACTGCATGAGTAAAGATGCTCATTTCAGATGGAGAAGGAGGTATTTATTTAGTCTCTGCTGTTCAGAGCTGGCGATGACCTCTCAGAGAGCTCATCTATCACGGCTTTACAGCACCTTGTGCCGAGCCTGGGCTGCTAATGAATTACAGACAAATGTACATAAACCACAGTATTTAGATGTTTCACTGATTGAGTATACACAAGGAAGAAGAGGGAGCGGCTGTGTTCACATAGCACATATTTCCTGGTCATCCTGCCGTAAGAAATGAAACCGCAGTCTTCCCGCTGGAATTGATGCTCAATAGCAGAGACTAAACAGTTTCCACAGAGCAGCTGTGGCAGAACTGAGAGCAGCACACAAACACTACAGCATCTGGATTTGGCTGGGACATCTGAGGAGCACAATCAAGAAAAAAAAAGAAAAAAAAAAAAAAAGAAAAAAAAACAAAAAAAACCCCTTCCTCTGTTTCTGACTGTATGGAGAAAAAAGCACCTGGAAGAAGAGACTGACAGATGGCACAAATGGTGACTTCCCCTCCAAATGGGAAAGGGAAATCTGGAGCTCAGGATCCAGCAGTGGGAAAGCATCACCTGTGGATGTGCCTGTGACCAGCCAGGCTGCTGCTGTCCTGGTGCTTATCTTCAGCATCAGGCACAGAAGGAGCAGCTGGACTCTCTGGCTGTTTCCCCTCTTTTTTGTGGCATCTGCGACAGGGCAGTGAAGCCATGGAAACAGTTGCTCTTGTCAGACAGATGCAGAACCCTTGCAGGGTCCTCCTGAGCTCACTCAGCCTCTGTTAACAGACAAATCTTGTCTGGTTTCTCCAAGCCAGGTTCCTGATGATTTTTATCTCACTGCTCCAAGGGTTTGCCAGGAGAAAGGCTTGTGCCTCACCCTGCTGATGTTCACCTTTAAACACGAGAACATTCCTTCTCTCTGCCTAATTCAAGCCATTCCAGCTCAGGGCAAAGAGAGAAAGCTGTGAGAAGTGCAGAGAGCCTTGAGGAGGCTGTACCTGCCCACAGGCCCCTGCAAACTGGACCCAGATGTTCTGCCAGCCCAACACAGCTGGATGTGCAGCCTCTATACCTTGGCACTTCACACAAACTTTTCTAAGCTGCACAAATATTATCATTTATGGCCAGGAAGTCAGCTCATGGACATGCTTCATCACGTCCTGAAGTATTTGCCAAGACTTCTAGCTCACCTCACCTGTATCAAAGTGCTCATCCTGCCTTTCTGAACAACAGGCACAAGAACCATGGGGATGTGCAGGAGAGAGAAGTTAAAATGAGCAGCAGAGACCTCCCCAGCAGGCTGAGACTGCGGGATTTTTAACAGGGCCAGGCCAATCCACATCCCTTTATTTGCGTTTCCTTGCCCAGTTGCTGTCAAATATCGGATTCTGAAGAGGCAGGACATGTGCAGAGGGCACACTGCTGAAGACATGACAAGTTTCTGGTGGCTGGGCACTACAGACATCCCCAAGCTGGCTCTGTGCTGTGTCAGGGCAGGAGGGCTGGGATCCTGCCCAGCAGTGCCCACTTCAATGGGAAGGCTGGACACAGCTGCTGCCAGAGCCTGGAGAATGGCAGCACTTCATCCATTACTCATTTTCCCAACTGAAAGTATCAGATTTCTGCTGACTTGCCTGTGCTCCTGGGCTTGCTAAAGGGTACAGCAATGCCATGAGAAGATCTATTTATCCTGCACCTTTTCCTGCTGTATCCCAAAAGACTTACAGCTGTTATGCTCTGACTGTACAAAGTACACAAGTAGGAAATGTTTTCTCCCTCAGGCCAGCGTGCTCTGCTCTGGGTGAAATGCAACAGCTGCTTACCAACATGTGCTGCAACATCAGAGAACAGGCTGGGGCCAAGAGTGAAGATGCCAAATGCATCCAAATGAGAGTGGAGGGGAGGAATTTCAGGAGACAGAGACGGTTGCAAGCAGAAGTGGCACTGAACAAGAATATCCAACATATCCCTCCTTGCTCCTTTCCCTCCCTTCTTGGAGAGCCCCAAGCCATTGAAACACCCAAGAAAGGTCCTGGCATTTCTACATTAAAGAGTCACTTGTCCCCATGAAGCCTTTTTCCCCAGCACACAGGTGCACTTTGCATCCAGCAACACCAATGTCTAAAAAAGAAGGAACTGTACATTCAAATATTTATGAACTTCCTTTTGTCAGAGAGTTTGGCACACACAGGCAGCCTTGCTTACCAATACATCTTTGTTTTAATTCTTAACAGCTTTAACCTTGGCTGGGACTCATTGGAATTTTATTTTAGACGATCCAAAAGTTCTACATGATCCTGATGAGAATGAAATACAAGCTCCCCTCGTCCAGCTGAATCTACCCATCCCTTTCATAAAGGCAACATTCAAGCTGCAAACAGATGGCTAGAAGCAACACTTCCATGGTCTGAAGCAGCTCTTTGGCACTCCAAGTTGCCAAGGCAGATGGGAAGTTCCATTAGCCAAAATGTAACCTCTTTACACTCTTGTTCTTTTGCGAAGAGTTGTTCAGATATGTACATAACCAATCTTTGGTTCTTATGAACAGAAATGGGAAGCTGTCTCTGACTTCATAGGAGACCATCTATTTATGAGAGCATTGCTCCAATGCTTAAGAAGACACATGGGAAGCAAGAGACTTCTTTGCACAAGCTCAGAAATGATCTCAGAACTTTGATGGGAAACCTCTCTGCTCTACATCAGTATCCCTCCTTCTCATTCTCACACTCTGCTCCAATGGGATGGCAAATCTGTGGTCAGGGAAACTCGCCCAGGGAGCTGATCTGGCTGAAAAGTAGTCTGACAAAATGTGTGATTTTTGCTGCTTTGTCTGGGGCAGTTTCTGCTTCTTTCTCAAGGCAGAGACATGAACGGCAGTGAGGCACCATTTCAAGCTCAGGAGAGGACACAACTAACACTGGTATCATCTTTCATTCTTAGAACAGTAACTCAAATGCTTTCACACAGAACTGGGGTTCTGCAAAAGGTACCTGTAAGGGTCGTTGGGGTCCTTGGCATCGCAGACGTCGGCGTGGCCGTGGCAGACACAGCGCCCTCCGATGCTGATATCCTTGATGCTGTAGTAATACTGCAAAGCACAAGAAAAGTTGGCCATTACTATTTTTACAAATCAGATTCATAACCGTTCTACTCAAGATTCAGCAGGACTTTATGCAGTAAAATGATGTGTTGGGATATTTCCCTTACAGTGACACTGCAGGCTGCACTATCTGCCTATGTAAGATCCACCACCTCTAACAGAGCCCATCAGCTATGAGTGGGGGGCTCCAGAAAGCCACAAGTGACACCAAGAGGTGTTTCCCAGTTTCACATTGTTGCTGACTTCCAAAGCAGCCTCCAGCTCCAGCCACAGCAGCATCCACTGCAGATGCCTTCAGCTTTAGGGAGTGCAGGACAGAGAGAAAATCCCCACAGGCAACACCCAGAGTGTCCTCTCCCCAGAGGTGGCTTGCACAGCCCTCAAACAGCTCCACCTCAGCAGCACGAGGCACCAAGGCCTGCCTTACCCTCCTTGTGACCGTAGGGTCCCTCAGAGCTTTGCCCATCAGGTGTCCCAGCAGAGTGTTCGTCTGCAGGAAGCGCAGCCGGATGTTGGTGGCTTTGGTGAAATTCCGCAGGAGAGGGGAGTAGGAGAAGTTCATGGCTCCTGGGCGCCCGTTTACCAGAGAGACAACAATCTGTGAATTGGAGGAGGGAAAAGGCCAGGTGGGATTGGGCATTGAGCAACCTGGACTAGTGGAAGGTGTATCTGCTCACGGCAGCAAGCTGGAACTGGGTGGTTCCAACCCACACCATGCTGTGAACCTGTGAGAACAAATCTCTGTAATCCTGTGGGGTGGGAGGAAATTAATCTCTCCCTCAGCTGAACCCAGTGATCCAGATGGCTGGATCAGTTCTCTGTCAATCTCATTTGGTTTAACTGAATCCTTTAAGTGGTATCTGAAAATTGAGAGGGAGCCCATTAACAGGAGTACCAACAGCCACTGAAAACCCTGGAAACTCCAGGGGATGAAAACAGGCAACTGCTCACCTCCCCATTTTCCAAAGGCACGATCCGGGAGTACTCAGTGGTGCAGATGGCGTGGTCATCCCTGGTGATACGGTCCACAGTGTGCTGGCCAAACTTCTCAATGCAGTCCCTCTTGGAAGCTGTTCATCAACCAGAGACAAGAGCAGTAAGAGAAAAGGAACAACTCCCAGCCCTCTATGGATTTTCCCACGCTGACCACAGGAGAGATGGGTGTACAATCTTTGTTAAGCATTTACCACACAGAGATTGCTTTGTATCATTAACTCTGTCATGGCTAAATATGTGTCCTGCACTAAGGGAGGGGTCACTCTAACAGTAACAGGCAGAAACCCCCCGAAAGGTCAGAATAGCCACTGTACCTACTGCAACCACCTGCAGAGAAACCCACCTCTCCATTTTGGCACTAAGCTCACAGTTTAACCAGCCTGAGATCTAACTGTGGTCTCAACCTGTTGCCTTGCTGGCAGCGGATTTGCTACAGTGCTTCCCCTGAACTGCAGAAGGGCTCTTGGCTGCCAGGCCTCTGCTCCTGGTGGAGGAGCTGCACCATCATTTCATGTGGCTCCTAAACTTCCTGCTCAGTCCCAAAGCCAGCACAGAACCCACAGCAGGAACAACCACAAGCCACACTCACTTCTGGGACGTCTCCCACCAAGGCAGGGCGGACAAGAAATCCTCAAGCCATTGCTCTGCCTCTCCCAAATACTGCAGGGCCCCTCCTCACACCTTACTCTGAACTCTGCTCTTAAACCAATGCCACAAACCAGAAATGCCAAAGCCACCAAGAACCGCTCCTTGGGGACAGCAAACGAGGCCTCCTGCCACTAAGTGGCAATGCAAGGCTGGATAAAGTCAGGGAGCAGGCATCACCAGGCAGCCACTCCGCTGGCCTGGTGACCTGCTCAGGGGACACTGAATGCCAAGACTCTCCTTGCAGCTACAGGAATGCCCTGGCTTCCCAGTATGGCTGCTCCTGCAAGTCAGGCACCCTTGTCCCCAGGATGGGTGACACCCCTGTGCTGGCAGAGCCAACCAAACCACTCCTGGGGCACTCAGGGCCTGACCGTGCAGGGTGGTGAGCACCTACATCTACCCATGCAAAAACCTGCACAGTGCTACTCCCAGGGTCTGCTCCCTCAGGAGGAGCCTGGACAAAGGCTGCTGCTCCTTCCCCCTCCCTTTTCACCTGTGCCAGGAGCTCACAGCACAGCGTGCTGAAGCAAATGTCACTGCAGTGCTCCTGAGGGTGTTTCCATGGGGAGAAAAAGGAATAAAAGGCAGTCAATACAATCAGCTGCTCCTGCCAGCACTGCTCAGCTCACACAGGAAACTGAAGGGGAAATGTTAACCCAATTAATGGGAAAAATCCTCCAAAATCTGTCTCAATGTGCCTCCAGAAGGCAGGTCCCCCATTCCATGTGCTGCATGGCTGAGCCAGGCAGAAGGAACAGCAAAGGGGGAGCAGAGAATTTCTGCCTCCCTGTCTTCACCTCTGGCTTGCACCCACCCACACCTTGTCTGCAGAATGTGGCCTTGCTCTGGGAAACACTGTTTTGGCAACAGCAAGAGCTCAGTTGCATCCACAGGAAGATGTGGAAATATTTAACATCAGGTCTCTGGCCGCCAAGGTTTGCTTCACCAGGTGCTTTTTTAAAGGCAATTTATTTTTAAAGCCCCGGGCAAGGAACCTGTCACCACTGGCCTGAGATGATTGATTTCCAGAGCACTGCCGTGGCTGCATGGAGACAGGATGCTCAGCCCAAAGAGCTACTCAGGAAAACCAAAGAATGCCTCCAGTTATTGCAAAATCTGCACGACCATGTGAGCCAGAAGCTGGGCATTCTGAGCTAGAGCAGAATAACCCACTGGCCTTAAACTTTGGCAGTGCTTTAGGGAAACAGACAAGGCCAGAGCCTCACCCAGCAGTCACTTCTCCCTCCTCTCCCTCCAGAGCTAGGCCCAAAAGCACCTTGGCACCTCCCGTGATGAGCAGCTCGAGGGACAGCGCTGAGCCAGGGTGGACAGTGCCACAGTGTCACCCCTGGCAAAGCTCACTGGCAGCTCTGAAGAAACCCTGCATTTCTGCCAGCTGCTTTTAACCCTGGTACTGACCTGGCAGTGTTTTTGTTAGACCACCTACAGAATTCCCCGCGATAAAAATAAACCTCCACAGGACTTCTTGTGCTCGCAAATCTGACAGGTTTTGGAGCAGCCACCCCTTTATTTCCATGGGAATTTTCCACTGGGCTGTGTCACTGCATGTCACTTCTCCAGGGGAGTGGTAACAGGGCCTCATGTTTTGGGAGGGAAGGGGACTCCAGATGTTGCAGCACTGCCACTACACACAGGAACACAGCTCCCTGTGCAGCTCCAGACCACGCAGGAACACGACTGTAATGGGCCCCAAGAGAGGCTTCAGAGCTGGCAGAGAAATTCTCAGAGGGGATAGAAAAAAGCAAAGCAGGAATTTGACAGCAGTAATTCCCTACTAGGACACAGCAGAGAGAAAAACATCCGCCCCAGAGAGGAGCTACCACGGTAAGGCAACACAGTGGTAATATGTCTGCAGCTCTTTCTTGCACAAGAGGAGGCCAGAAATCCAAAGCACAGCCTGACAGGTAAGCCAGAAATACGAGCCTTTAGGGACAGCCCAGGGCAAGGCCTCTGAGTGCTCCCAAGTCCTTTCTTGCCAGGTTTTAAGCTCTGGCTGTAGATCTTAACTCACATCTTCTCCCAATTACTGCTGCTGCTTCTGGGAGGAGCTGGTGGTTAACAAGTTCCTCGGCATCCGGCTACCCCAGAGACCCTCTGGGAGAAGGGTTTTGTAGAACCAGCTGTTTCTTAAGGTTTTAATCAGGGAATTGGGAAGCCAAATGCACAGACTGGATCTCCGTCCCAGCCAGCTGTCTCTGACCCCACCTCACACAGCAGCAGGACAGCGGATCCCTGCCCTGCACAGCCTGCATCCAATCTCCGGTACTGATAAGCACAAGGGAATGTTTTCCGCATCCAGACTTTTCTGTGATAGCAGCCACTTGGAAGCAAGCTGCTGCTTGGCTTCTGGAGGAGCTGAAATACAGTCTGGGATGGCACAGGGAAGAGACAGAAAGAGGAGGGCAGGGAGATGATAAGAAATCTCACTTTCAGGCCTGGATCAACAACACCCAACTGCAGACACTGGTGCCAACTCTGGCACCCCCATACACATCATGACAGTGTTTTAAAAAACACATTTAGTACCAGAGAGCAAAATGGTTCTTCTGTCTTGAGGAGCATTTAACCTTCAATTCTTGTAGCCTTATTGGGCAGATGAAACAGAAGACATGTGCTGTGACACAGGAGCAGCTCCAAACCCAGCCCTGTATTTGCACAGAGGTCTCTTCACCACAGCATCACTACCTGGCCCTGAGCTGCAGCCCCTTGTCATACTCACAGGCAAAATACTGCCAGGGCTCGTAGGTGAGGCCAAAATCAGTCGATCGCTCCAACACCCAGAGGTCAGGACGAGGGGAGTTGGCAAACTTGATCAGGACATACGCTACATGGAAGAGCTGAAAGAAAGGAACACAGAGTTAGTTGGCTGCTTGAGGCATCCTGAAAAGCAGAGAGAACTTGGTGGGATCCAAGTGGAATAAATGAGCTGGCACTTTGCAGCTCCTGCTGCTCACAAGCAGCCTGTGGAGAGAAATCCTCCGTATCTAAAGGGATGGTGATAGGACACGGCTGCTGCAGAGAGCCAGATTAGGAGCTCAGCTCCCACTGAATGCAAACACAGCTCAGACTTTGTGGCTACAGGCTGTACTCAGGTTGAGCTGGCAGACACCTCAGGCTTAGCCTGAGCAGGCTGCATTACAAACCAGCCACAACGCTGCCCTGGGGACTTGGCTTTTGGGCTGTTCTTGGGTAACAGGTGACACACTGGCCTGCCAGCCAGGGAACATCCAACTGTACCTTGCAGACAGCACCACAAAATCCTTCTTTCTGCTTTTTTTTAAGGCATTCCACATACCAGCCCTGCTCCACCAACACAACTTGTGTTTTGAAGCCTGTTCCAGAAAAAACCCAGCACAGCTCCTCTTCCCCAGGTGCCACGGGGAGAGGAGAGCAGGAGACACACTTGGCTCCAGCACAGCTCCAACACCGGGCTGCTCCCATTTGTCTGGACACTGACATGTGCACACACACTCCTGCCAAGTATAAAACAAACCTAGTCTTTAAAGAGCTACAATGTCAGGGCTAGAGAGAAACAAAAGCCCCAGCAGAATTTCCCTTCCCCGGCTGGCACAGGCTCGCTCCAAGAATCCCCACTCCATCATCCTGTCACAAAGTGATATTTAAAGGCAAATAAAGTTCTCTTATCAGAGGAAATTCCTAATGTCAAAAACAACCCAAAAGGGAGTTTAGTGCTTGAAAGGCAGAGATTTATAACCCAGGAGTCCCTCCTCATGCAGAGCTGGGGCTGTATGAGCACACAGCTCCCTAAAGACTGAGAAGCATCCAGAGGGACATTTCTGCAAGGGGAGGAGAAGAACGGCTCCGTGCCCTTGCAGGAGAGCCAGAACAGCAGCCAGCACCTCAGCCCTGCCCTGGCCACACGCAGCGCTGGGCCAGAGGACGCACATCAATAATAACGTGCCTGCAAAACAACCCACAGACTGGGCAAGTAAAGGGCAGAAGAAACAAGAAAGGTATTTAAATCTACCAAACCATCTCTAAAGCTTGCAGGGGTCAGTCAGACAATGGGCCTGAGTGCTGGTGTGCAGATATGGAGCAAGGGGATGTGGGTACTGGGTGCCCTAAGGACTGGCACCAGCTCAGTTCCCCCCTCAGCAGGACATTGAGGCAAAAAGCTCCTCAGGATACTCCCAAATCTCTGAGGCAGCTTCTCCTCCCTTACCAGGGGGATTGGTCTGGTTCCCATTGCAGGCTGGCGACACCTGAAAACACACCTGGGTGCAGACTAAGGGGATGAGAGAGATGCTCAGGGAGGAGTGAACCAGATCCAGCTGGGAAACCCACAGGAACATCAAGCACAGCCGGTCAGAGGCTGTTCTCCAGCTGGGAATGGGCAGGGGGGTGGGATTGGTCACCACTCTCAGGGTTTGCACTGCTGAGGACTGGTGCCATCCAGAATAAAGAAACTAAAGTGGTCACCCAACTCAGTTCTCTGCTGCCAGAAGACTTTCAAGCCCAGCCAAGGGGGAAACAGGCATCCATTTCAAAACCTGAGGGAAAACAGACCTCAGTGCTGCCCTAGTTCCTCTCTGCAACATATGTGTTGTCAAGGCATACAAGACTAAGCTTTTTTCGAGGAGCATTTTTTTCTGCCTGCTTACCCTCACAGCAGAGCTGTTATTTGACAGTAAAGCCCAAGAGGCTTCAGCTCGGGCAGCTGCTTTCTCTGCAGGACCAGTTCTTACAGCTCAATATCTGCCTCTTGGCATGGGAACAGGGCTGAACACCAGCCTGTGAACTTACACCTTCCCTCTCCTCTGAATCGTCCTCCAGCTTTATTCTGCAGGGAATAAATTAATGCTCCTGCTAGAATCTAGCACTGCCTGCAGCTGGACAAAATCCCCCGTGACTCAAAAATACCTGTACGTGTTCTGGCCTCAGGCACAGGGTATTCTCTGCTCTGAATGAACAGCAATCACAAACACAAATTTAGAAATGTGAGGGGCATCCCTCTCTTTGTCCTTTCTTTTTGCAAAACCACTAATGAATTTATTGCCAGTAAATCCCACGGAATTTCTAGGGAGTCCCTCTCTTTGTTCAGCTTTATGCTGGAACGAAGTGTTCCTAATTAAATGTCCTGCAGTCCAACCGCTCGCACGCTTCTGGTTCTCAGAAGTCCCCTCCCCCTGGAGAACACGGATTACCATGCAAGCAAATTGGTGCAGCTTTTGCCCAAACAGTGAAATCTGACACAAAACCAAGCCGCGGGCTCAGTGATTCACAGCCAGAAAAAAACCTGAGTGCTGCTGCTTGCAAGCTCTGGTGTAAATGTCCCTGGGGCAGGGTGGGGCAGCCACAGGCTCCTGACCCCTCCCCGGCTGGAAGAAGGAGGCAGAGAAGGTTTTAGTGCATTTTGAGTTATGGGACACACACACACACTGGGCACTGCGGATAAATCTGTGTCCATGCTCGCTGGGAGTTCTCTGAAAGGCCAGTCCCAGCCCCACTGGCAGGGTTCGATGTTCAAGACCAGGGCTAGCCCACCTTCATCTTCCATTCCTGCTTTTCACAGGAAAGCACAAGAACCTCTGGGTTCTTGCTGGATACGTCTGGATCATCTGCAATACCTCAGCTGAAAGACAGGGCAGGTATTTGCCTCAAAGCCAAACACAATTCCTCCCTCCATACCCAAATCCATCTCTCTAGCACTGCTGTGTGCTGCTGCTGCTGCTGAATTTTGTTCCAGTTGTGACCGCAATCCTGGGATACAAATAAGCCGGCCAACACTGCACAGCCACTCCCCTTCCAGCATGGAAGGGTCATTCCTAATGGAGCACAGAAAATATTCAGGAGTCTGCAACCACAGTGACCCCAAACCTGGAACAAGACGCATGTCCTGGTATTCAGGGGGATTTTTGTCCAGTCTGGCGAGTTCCCTGCCCCTCCATCCAACATCCTTATCTTGCAGAGTATCACAGCCTGGACAGAAAAAAAATAACAGCAAATTGCCTGTTTCCAGTGCATCTGCTGAGAAAACTCAGATGCAAAGATGGAGCAATAACTAAAAATAGAGCTGGCAGAAAAACCAGACTTTTCATTCCATGTTTAGTTCCAGTACAGTTCTGCCCAACCAATATTGCAAGGGAAATGGTTGGGGTTTTTTTCCAAAGCCTTTATTTAGCTCCTATTATCAGCCAGATGAATAAAAAGCTCTATGCTGTCAGCCACTTTGGACATTTTTTCCCTTCTTCATGGAGAAAAGAGGTGAAACACCAGACTTGATGCTCATTCACACTTGTCTCTAGGCAGGCAGATCCCTTATTCTCCCCACCTCTGAAAACATGCCAGGTACAGCTCAACCTTTGACCAGCCTCTGGAATGCTGTAAAATGACTTGCCAGCCAGGAAATTCTGACACTACTTTAATTAGGAACCAGATTTCTTTGAAAATAGTAACATCTCTAGATACAGTTGATGTTGCTGTTAGTGGTTTTGAAGCAAGTTTCCTTAGTAACAATCACCTGCAGTTGCCCAGGGCCTGGAAGGATGGAGTGAGGGCTGAAGCCAGGAGAGAAGACAGAGATGAGAGCATTTCCTTCATGTCCCACACTGCATCATCCATTCGTGTCTTTAGATAGCAGGCAGCTTTATCCAGCACCAAAATACCATTAAAACAAAATCCTGATTCCTGCCCAGTGTGACAGTGCAAGGACTTAAAAACAGATTCCAGAGAGTCAAGAGAACCTCAGCTGCTTTTGGAGCAGCACGTTTCTCTGTCCATTTGTTCATCCACCCTTCTGTGTGAGCAGCACGTGATGGCAAACTCACACATCTCATCTCTGTTCCTTTCCTCAAGACACTGATTGCACTTTTCCAGCTCTGGGAGGTACATGTGGGAAGAAGATAACAAGCTGGAACAGGTTTTTATCCTGTGTTGCTTTGGTGAGGGAGTTCTGGGGAAGTCTCACTGATACTTCCAAGGCATCTCAAAGCCACACAGAAGCATTCAATAACCAAAATAAATCTTCACATTGTTGTAATATTGACAACTACGTTTTCACCAACAGCAAGAGGGATTTTTTTGGTTCTGGGATTAAAAGGTCTGAGCAGGCAGTGCTGGCTGGGAGCTAAACCCAGCTCTGCTCTTGGCCCCGGACCCCGCAGGAGGAGTTTATACAGCAAACCACTCGCTAATTTTCCACAGGACAGATTTATTACCTTTGGAGCTGACTTATGAAAATAACGCCATGCAAAAACCAAGCAGTTCACGTCTCCCTAAGCACTGCCCCATGCCCCTGTGGAGTGTGTGTGGGGATTGCATTACCAGCACTGCTCCTGCCCTTTGGGATTTCCTGGGAGGATTGGACGGACCTGCTGAGTAGGTGCAGCTCAATGCAGGGCATGGGCAATAACTCTCACTGCTCAGGGGCACGAGGCCTCCTGGATGCAAAGAGCAAAGGTCTTCAGGACATCCTCAGCAGGCACCTGCAGCGTTTTGGGGCGTTCAGCACCCAGTCTGTGTCACTGCACAGCAGCTTCAGACACCTGCAAAACCCAGAAGCAGCAAAAGCAGCAAAAAGAACTGCTATGGAAAGTGTGGGGAGGTGTTAATTTACTTTTTCCCAACTTCAAAAAAATCAAACGATTTTACTCCCTCCCAAGCCCATCCATCCCCCAGGCACTGCCTGGTCCACTGCAACTACAAGCCCACCTGGAAAACGTGGAGATGTCAGAGCCTGGATGGGGTTAGCAATCCACAGTGCCAGGGAAAAACAGCTCTCTGGGAGCACAGGTCACCTCTGTCCACAGCCCGGGCGAGTGGCTGCTCAGCTGCCACAAATCAGCCTTGGAAACGCTCGGCAGCGCTGGCAGCACATCACTGGCACCAGCTAAAGCTAATAACGTGCCTTTTTGTGCACCTTTTATCCCCACAAACAAATATGCAGGAGGTGGAAAAGCCCTGGAAAGGCACAGAGCTTCTGACTCACTTTGAATTTCTCTATGTCAGTGATCTGCGCCTTTTGCAGCCTTTGCCTGTAATCATTTATTCTCATGGAAGCAGTGAATTTACTCATTAACAACTGACTGTGCCCCTGCTGAGCTTCTGTGGTCCTACAGGAGATTTATTTCACCCTAGCCCATCCATCAAAATCCTTTAATAAAATCTCTCACATTTAGTGTGTGCTTACTTTTTATTCTCAATCACACAAGAACTACTTCAACCCTTCCAGGCAGCAAACAAAGGTGCTTCCCCTCCAAGTGGGCACGGCTTTTTATCCAGTCATTTTTTCATAAAATACTCAAGTGCCTGAGAGCAAACAAACCCCACATATAAAAGCACAAAAGTCACTGTTTGAAAGAGGGGTGTGCACTGAAATATGCTTTGCCCCCATTTTGCTCTTTTCCTCACAGCAACTCCTGGCTTGTTCAAGTATGTCTGTGTCTCAAATCCTCACTTCTAAAAATTATGTTTTTCCAAATTATTCATGAAGGATTACAGGGTTCTGAATGAGAAGGTTCCCTATGCTTGTATCTCAAGATTTTGACAGCCAGGCTTTAGAAACAACCACCCATCCCCTTCACAGGAAAGGACAGAGGTGCAAAGTGGCAGCTATTAAACATCTCCTTGGGCTGGGCAGAGAGTTGAGCACTGAGACTCAATTTTGCACCAATCTATTTTCAGGTTTTTTTCTCAAAATTCTGGAGTTTCACTGAGAGAGAGCAAAGGAAACACTCTCCATGAAAACACAGATTCAGAGCTACCAGCCAGCATGAAACCTGCTCAGTGTCACAACAAGCAGCAGCAGCAACCCAATACTTTATGATGTTATTTTCTAAACAGTGCCTGTTCCCTCCCTAAGCAGCTTGGCTTAGGTGAACAGCTGATGGAGCATTTTCCACAAAGGATTTTTTCTTTAAACACCACTTCTGAGAAGGATTTGGCTCGTCCACCCGTTTCACACACAGCACTGCTTTATCTTCACAGCATCCTCCTGCACAAGTTGTCCTGCCCCTGCCAGTGCCACACACACCTCCTGCCAAAAATCCTTGGGGGGATAAATCTGCAGCACCTGGCACATGGCAGGGCAGAGCAGTTCCATCCTTGTGGCCTGCACAGTGTGAAGATCTGGACAGCCAAGGTTTAGAAATGACCTCCAACGGGGCAGCAGCAGGAACCCGATTCACAGCAGGCTCAGCCAGCTGGCGATAAGGAGAGGCACAAAGGGACATCCTGTTAAATCCCTGCCTACCTGGAGCCGCAAACAGCCACAGGCGCAGCGTTCAGGGATGTTGAAACACCAACCTGATGTTCAGATCCCTTCTGAACTCAGATCAGCCCTTTGTGTGCGCCCAACAGCCACCCAAAGGTCACTACAGCCAGACTTGGGTAACGTGAGGCATCAGGGCAGAGCAGAACTGGGCAGGACAGAGGGGGATGGCTGGAATTCCTCGGGATGAGGCTCCAGTCACTTACAGAGAAGGACTTTGCCCACACTAGCCTCTCACTGTGCAGTAGGAGATTCCCTGCGCTTGACTGACATGGCCTTTGCAACTTTCTACGTGGCTGGGCAAAGGGTTAAGTAACGCATTAAAG
The DNA here is from genome assembly GCA_013400315.1 of Bombycilla garrulus. Taxonomy (NCBI): domain Eukaryota; kingdom Metazoa; phylum Chordata; class Aves; order Passeriformes; family Bombycillidae; genus Bombycilla; species Bombycilla garrulus. The sequence goes on from VXBU01005400.1 coordinate 1,400,602, forward strand.
GCAAAACTTAAATATTTGTCTTTTAGCCCAAACTTGAGCTGCCACACCCTCAGGGAATGGCTCAGTGGATTCCCCAGTCCTTGGGCACCCTGTAAAGGGGTACAAGCACTGGTGTGCAAGGCCAGCTCAGCCCAGGAGCTGACTGAGGCCAGAGGACGTGGAGAGGGTCAGGTGCCCCACCACAAGGTCTCCCACCCTCTCCAGCTGCTTTAATCCTCCTGCAAACACCATCAGAAACCCAGCACAGAGGAGGCTGTAAAGAGGCCCTTAAAACTTCCTGGTGCTGCAGAGATAAGACACCAACTATAACCACATTCAGGATTTCAGGTCCTCAGACTATTTACCTTGAGGTGTCAATTGTCCTTGATGGTTAAATGCTTCTAGAAAGCTTCTGGGTATGTGTGGGTATTTTTATTTCTTTTTTTTTTTTAAGGAGTGGTGTGTTCTGGGAAAATATGTGAATTAATAATTAGCTGGCAGGATTAGTGGCAGTTCATATCAGGGTCTTTCTTCCAGTAAAATATAGTATTACATGAGAAGAGGGATAAGAAAAAAAGTGACTCAAAGGGAAAAAAATTCTTTTACAGAGACACAAAGTGCCCTGATGGCCCTCACTGTGAAGAGCCTGGTGCTTGTGCTGTGCTGTCCAATGTGCAGAAGTGAAAAAGCCGAAGTTCCTGCAGGCAGCCTCATGCAGACAGGTGAGCAATAAGCAGGTGTCCCAGGAAAACTTGGTATTCTAGAGGAATTTAACTGAAAGTCACTCAAATACAGCCAGCTAAATAAATCCAGTCACCTCCTTCATGAGAGAGAAAAAATTCACATGGTTCTCCAGGCCGATTTTCAAAGGGCCTTAGGTCCACTGCCTTAATTATCCTTCCTTGAACTAACAGGAGTTTGAGATGAATTTTAGCAAAACTAAAAGTACACCATAGCAGAAACTCTGGTAACCCCAGAACATACAGAAAAAAGTGCCTTCCTATAAATAGAAAAAGCGGGGAATTCCAGCTTGCTAACACTAACTGGTGTGCTTGCAGCCTAAATCTGAAATTGCTAAGAAAAAAGCTGACTTGAGGGATGTCATCTGACTGCAGTTATTTGAGACTGTGAGAAGCAGTCTCTCTTCAGGGAGCTGTCACTCCACACACAGCGAGAGAAGGGTTTTTTGTAACTAACGGGAAAGAACTGACTCAGCTCTTAATGCCAGATCGACTTTGAAAGGAAATAAACACATCTCCTCAAAGTACCCCGTTCCACCATGGCAAATTCTACACAAGGAGCACAGCTCTGTCCTGGGAGGAGATGAGCAGTCCCCCTGTGCCCAGGACAAAGGGCTCAGTACCTCACACTGAGCTCCAGCATGGCACTGAGCTGGAAATGAGCCTTTTAAGTCCATCTGAGTCATCTTCCAATGCCCCTCTTGACATGGACAACACTCCTCAAGAGCAGCTGATCCCAGCGCTGCCTTTGCTCAGGGAGCTCTCTCACAAATCTGGATTTCAAGGACATCAGCCGGGTGCTTTGTGAAGAAGACTAGAACAGATAGGAGACATGAAGGAGAGGATGGCACTGCCATCTCCCTACATGGCTAAAAAACCACGATGCATTAGTTCTTGTGGAGAGAGTACAGATTTAGAGACAAGCCTGTCCCTCTTCTCTTCCCCAGTGACTGGTCACTGCTGCACAGCAAGCACAGCTGGGAGGAGAGCCCAGTTCAGGCCCTTCCTTACACCAAACTGTCCCAGCAGCTGTAGAAATGGTCTGCAAGGCCTCCCTGGGCATCTGCTGCTGGGACAGAGAGGAATGGGCTCAAAGTCAAGAGCTGTAACACTTGCAGTAACGACAGCCCTGCCTGGTACCTCCTGTTTATCAATGCGCAGTCTAACAGGGCAGAAACTACGACCTTGAGCACACGGAAAAGAATTCCATTAAAAGTCCATGTTCATTCCTCTACCTGCCAATGACCTCACCACGGCGAGAAGATTTCACCCAGAGTTCATCAGTCGCTGCTACTCGTCTTTCTCGTTTCCCCAGAGAATCATTTAACAGCTCTGGTTAATTTGGTTTGAGTGTTCCCCCAGCTGCCTGCGTGCTGACACACAGGGAACAGCGTCCGCAGTCACGGATTGTTTGCTTTTAAAACATATAGGAGGAATCCGTGACTCTGGCAGCGAGTGTGATGAAGCCGAGCCATTAAACCACGGCACATTCCAGACCCAGATGTATGGGCACAGCTGGGGCAAAGCGCCGGCCCACGCCCGGACAGCAGAGCTCAGAGCCTCTGCTGGGCTCAGGTCTCCTCCTCCTCCTCCCTGGAAGGAGGCAGAGGGGCTCTTCCCACACCTCCTCCAATTCCCGTTCTTACAAGCCACCACAACACGGCCTGCAAGCTGCAAGCCATTCGTGCCCTTATAAATAAAAGTCCAGACGAAGCCTCGATGGATTTGTGAGCAGAGCTGCCTCTCCCAAGCTGAAGCTCCCACACAACCAAGCAGGAATTTCAGCCTGTACGGGCCAAAATTCCTCAATTTCCTCCAAACAGCGACTCACTAAAAAATCTGGTCTGACCTCTCATACCACTTCATTTCTTCTGCTCTGAAACTAAAACGTGGCACAGCCAGGACATTGATTTTTGCACCATTTCTCTACGGAAGCAGCATGGGCTGCTGAGGATTTGGGAGTACTAAGGCAAATTTGTGTGGCAGATTTAGTGGCACCTACGCTGTACTGCTGATGTTAAATTTATCAAACCCTGTCTGTGGGTAAATTACACCCCAATAAAGATGGGGAGCCTACAGATTTGGAACCCTTGAGGGCATTTCAAGCCAAGCAAAGAAACTGGCAGAGTCACAAAGGAGTCTGCCTGGTTCTTAGTTTGGGTTCAGCCTAAGAACCAAGGTCCTGAGAGATGTAATACTCAGCAATTTTCAAAACCATCCTTCAAGAAAGGATTTTTGTTTGAATGTGTCTTAAAGCCCCTGGAGCCAGTGTGACCCTGCAACCAGTTCCTGTGGCTCACTGCATCTCCCCATCATCACTCTGCCTTCAACACCTCCCAAACCCAGGCATTCAGAGAGAGAAACCTGCCATGCAGACAGGAAGGAGACCTCACTCCACAGGGTTAGCAAAACTCTAAGATATAACACCAACTTCCCAACGAGCTGGGGTGGGAGGGTGCAAAACCAAGACAAAATGCACAGTGATTAATTTCTCCTCGTTGTAGAAGTGTCAGATACCACAGGGCAGATTTGTGGAACAAGAATGCAGGGGAGGAAAAGCTGAGGAGGGTACATGAGAAACCTTTTGATTTAGGTCAGGTATTAAGAGCAAAATCCTTTAAATGGACCAATAATAATAAAAAAAAAGTGAAGTTATAGATATGATGTCATACAACTCTGAATATAATGAATTGTATCTAACAGGTTGTGCCAGTTAAACTAAAAGCTGTCTCAGGTATCTCACAAGCCAAGGCTGCGCAGAGCAGTTGGTGGGAAAAGTAATAATCCTGAATGGCCAAAAGTTCAAATTTCCTTGAACTTTCCAGTCTGCCAGTCCACCCATATTCTCTGAAGTACATTATCTCTGCATGCAGGGTTTACTCCAGCCTTTCATTGTTGTCTTATCTCCAGCCTCTTCCTGCCCCAGCTTCAAAAAGAACATAGAGCATCACAGAACAATATGAATGAGCTAAAAAAAATTTATATATATGTATATATAAATACCAGCCCAAAATCTTCATCAGCCTGGCTACCCAGCACACTTGGAGAGGCAGGAGAGGGTTTTGCATGAAGAGATGAGGAGGAATAATCTCTCCTGGCTGGTGGGGACAGGGTAACTACAAAATTCCCCCAGACCAGTCTATTTGCAGCCCATCAGTAATGTCAAGCTAGGCAGCATCCGCTGGGATCACAGGAGCAGGGAAAAGGCAAACACATCTGAATTATGTTTGTGCCAGGAACATAAACTGTGGTTCATTCTCGGGTATGATGGACTAAGCAGCTTATCTACAACTCACATTGCAAACCTTGTGGACAACAACCCTGCAAGCAGTTGATTCCTGCAGTTGTACTTGTGAGAGTGCACTGAGAAGTGTTTCCCAGGAGCTGGAGAAAACAACCTTCTCTGTCTGGCTGAGGAGAACATGTCCCAGAGAAGACCTTTCCCCTGGACAGCATCCATGCATGACTTCTAGGAGAAATCCCCACATGTCAGACCAGCCAGACGGATCCCAGGTGGTGGGCAGCCCTCTGCTGATAGCACAGAGTCCACACATCTGCACAGGACAGCAGTCAGGCAGCCATGAGATGCCTCAAAACACGCCTGAGTTGTCTCTCTACAATATCCAGGACAACAGGTCCTGCAGCTCTTCTCATCCAGTTAAAAATAAAAACACCAAAAAGACAAAACACAAAAACAAGCCAAAAAGCCCCAAACTGACTGGTCCCAGCACCTCCCACACAGGGCTTGTGAGTCAGATCCCAGGCTGCTGCTATGGGATTTCTGCACAAACCTATCTGCCCAGGAAGAGCACGGTTATGACACCAGAGGCTCCACTGGAGACTGACATAATCTCCCGAGATAAGGCTTGTCTGTGGTGAAAGGAAATCGCTGCTGAGTTTCAAAGCAGAGCTCCCTTGTAAGCACCTTTCTGCACGGCCTGCATCGCTCCAGCCCTGTGGGTCAGTGCTGGAGCCGAGGAGTAAATCACTGGGGTGGGCTCAGGGCCAGCACAGCCGGCAGCAGGGACGGCTCTGGTCTGCTGTGGAACAGCCCTCCCTGGGACCCGCTTAATTGGGCCCTTTAGACTCGATTTACATCTCCAAAAGAGGCCACTGTGCCCCAGCACTATTTGCTCATTGAAGGAGCAAACCCAGGAGCCCCATCCATCAAAGACTGATGCTAAGGAAGAGCAGTAACCAATTAGCAATCTCCCAGCTGACTCATCAGGGGGTTCCTGAATCCTGGATGTGCTGCAGGGTGTTCACCTACTCTGACTACACTGAAAGTCCCTTGAAAAGCAGCTTTGAGGTCATCCAGGCTATTCACATTTTGGGCTATTTTTACGGCTCCAAATTATGTCGGGATATCCGGGAAGACTTCACAGATTTAGTCCCATTCCCACAGAGTTCAAGACCAAATTGCTCACAAACTCATTTTATCCTCAAGGGTTTTTTCTTAATGCTTGGCTTATACCCTCCTGCTTCTACTGGTATTTTAATTCGTTAAAAAAAAATCTTATTTTAAAGTTAAAATATGCTGCAGTTTTTGTGGTAAAAGCAGATATTTTAAAGCATTTTCCATATTAGGAATAAAAGTCTAGAACCTCTGAAAAGTCCCATCCTGCCTTTCCCATTAGATTTGGGCTGTTGCCACAGAAAATGTGAGAAGCAAAAAGAATGGAATAATTTTTAAAGGTACACAGGCAGGAGAGAGCACAACAAGGGATTTAGGCTCCAGGTTAGGCTTTGTAGAGATGGCAACTACAACACCAACAGTTGCATTACAGAGGGTGAATGGCCCAGCATTCCCATATGGATGGGACCTGTGCCTCCTGACATCCCCCAGAGGACACGTGGGCTACGTGAGAGCTGCCCAGCCCAGGTGCAGAACAGGGATCACAGCAGAGACCCAGGAGAATTCCCAGCCCGGTGAATGACCCACCTTCCCCCACCCACAGGGCTGCTCCCTCATTTCCTGTCAGAGAAAATTTCACTTTTACTTTCCAGCTCAGCTCTTCCAGTCATCTCCTCTCCCTGTTGGGGCTCACGCTGGCTCTGACTCCTTCGAATTTTAATCAGCCCACAGCATTTTTGCTCTTTATTCCTTCCACATTATGAATTATCGCCTGCAGCATCCACCAGTGCTGTTCTGCTCCCAGAACTCCTTCATGGATGCACCCTGATTAGAGCACCACTTCCACGATTAGGTCACGGCTTGATGTTACCATCAGTGACAGCTCCCATCTCCATCTCTTCCAAGAAAATCCCCTCAGCTCTGGACACTGTCACAGCTGTCCCTGGCACCTCCAAGCTGGCTGCAGGGCCTACAGACAGAAACTCCTGCAGAGGCCCAAATTTATCTGCTCTAACCCCATGCACCTTCTTGACCAAAGAGGAAAGTATGTGCCAAACTTTGAAACTTAACCACCTAACATCAGCTGGAATTAGTGCAGGATGATATCCTGCAATTTTCAGATTTGTGGAAGGGCCCAGGCCATGCTGGCCATGACCACTGGATGCAAGCTGGAGCTAGGACCAAAGCCAGTGCTGGCAGAGGATGGAGTAATCCACGAAGCTGGAATTCACTCCTCCTCCTCGTAATCCAAAATAGCCCCATTGCTGGCTCATCAGGCTCAACCCAGAACTCAAGTGCTTTGGGGTCAGATGAGGAGAAAGGAATTGCAGGAGGCAGCTTTAAGTGTTGATTTTAAGTGGCAGTGCTGGAAAGTTAACACAGAGAGGCTGCTAAGGATTGCTGCTGATTTCTGCTGTGGGGCTCGGTTCTGGAGGCAGAACCAGACACTTGGTTATGGAATCTATAACCCAATAAAGTGACTGCACACAGGCTGGGGACAGCTGAATCCCTGCCTGTCCATCGCACTCACTGCTGGGGCTGCTGCCCAGAGAACAAACCACACTAACTCACTTGTCCACAGCATATTATGTTGTGAAATATTTATTGCCTCCCCAATCGGAAGAAAGAAACATTTCTCTCTCGGACATAATGAAGAACACATTTCCAGCACTTAACAGCTGGAAGCTGGAAAGGTGGCCAAAGAAAATCCCTAACTATTTTTTTTTCCTTTAAAGTGAGCATCTGGAAAACTAATTTCTGGGGAAGAAGAACCTTCCTAAATCAATTCAAAGAAAGAGTCAAACTTGGTCACAATTTACAGGCAGGAGCTGATAAGATCATATAGTGAGTGCGATATCAACAACATGGTTTTTGTCTACCCCTGTCAGCTCGACTCCAAGAGGATGAGAAGAGGCTGTTTTTATTTAATGAAATGCAGCAACTCATGCTGGCAGAGATTTTCACTATGATTTTGATCAGCCACTGAAATATTGGGGAGTTTTTTAATCTCCACCCCACATCCCTTCACTCTGGGTGATGCTGACATGTCCCCGACCCCCTGGGATGACAAGTGAGGTCCCTCCACTCCCTCAGCTCCAAACTGTCCCTGGAGTGGCTCCTCCAGCCTGTGTCAGCACGAACACAGGGACTAACAACTGGTACACGTGCTTGCAAGCAAATCACTGCTTTGCCCAGGCCAGAGCCTCACAATAACCCTTCCAAAGGATGAGAGCACCCCCATTCCTCTCCTTGCACTGTTAACACCATTTACCTCCACACCCTGAGTGCACCTCGAGGTTTGGGGGCAGTCACTGATGATGTTGCACATTATCTGCTAAGGAAACCCTGTGCCACGGCTGCATCACCACCTAAAGTTGATGCCAGGCTGCCCAAATCTGCCCCTGCTCTGGGCTACAGAAGGTCCTGCTGGATGGGCACCCCCCAGGCCAGTGCTCCTTGCCCCCACACCTCAGAAAATCCTGCTCTGGATGCACTGAGTGCTCTTCCCAGCAGCACAAGCAGCTGACAAGAACAGAAATGCTCCACTTTGGATGAAATGTCTGGGAAAATGTTTCTCCTCCAACTTTCATGGCAGGTCTGAATTCTTTCGGAGGGAGGGCTAATGCGGGATGTTTTTAAACAGGCTCTGTGTTATCGTAACCAATAACAGGAAATTGATGGCTTGCTATGTGGTGGGACACGAGGCAGCCCCCCTGGGGCAGGCTGCTGACTGTCCCCACCACGACTATATCCTGTGAGGGCTGGCACTGCTGCCTGCCGAGCAGAGCCTGCAGAAAGCACCCAACACCCCTCAAAGGGCCAGCAGAAGATGTGAGGAAAGAGGGAAGGCAGAATCCAGAGCCAAAGCCTTTCCAGATGCCCCAGCCCATGCCCTCTGTGTCCTGGAGCTGTGGGGCAACTGAACCCTGAAGCCTTTGTCCAGGTTTGGAGCAGCTATGCTGAACACCAAAGGCACTTCCAAACACAAAAAGTGTGCCACATCCCCTGCCCTGGGGACAGGCAAAGAATCCCCTCCTGAATCCCTGGCTGCCACATACCAGCCACTGGGAGTAAAGAGGCTTCTGGCAAATTCAAGACTTCTCTTTGAGAAGCAGGGTTAGCTCACGCTGTTCTGCGGCATTATCCACCCCAGCATGGGCCCGGGCTGTGCCAGAACAAACAGCACATCAAATAAACAACACATTAAGACAACGCACGCTGCGGACACGTGTGGCCACTCTGCTCTCCAGCCCTGCAGCTCAGACACCCCCAGCAGCTTCACCCTGTGTCCTGTAAAGCCCCACGTTCCTCTGACCTGCCCCAGGGCTGGTCTTGCTGCTGGCAGAGAAGCTCAGCCCAGCTGCAGCAGCCTCCCTTCGCTGAGGACTGATGCTCTCAGCACAGCCCCAGCCACCCTGGGCAGAAAGGGTTTGCACACGCAGGAGAAAGAGGCCAGCTGCAAAGCACCTCACTGTAAGGGCTGCTGCTCCGTCAGCACCAGCACTAATCCACCTGCTCACATTTCTCACACCGAATTTCTGGCTGAGGCAGCAGCCAGGACGGGAGGAAGCGGCACAGCCCAGACCTCCTCGAGCCCATCACCGGTGTGTTTCAGGTCACACTCCTGACCCAGTTCCAAATCCGGGCAGTTTTTATTTGCAGAGCACAGGGAGCCGCGCCGCCGGCTGTGCACCTGTCACCCTCTCCCTTTCGGCAACCTGACCTGGGGCCACCACACCATGAACACGCTCACATCCTGTCCCAGCCCCGGGGACACTGAGGCACGCAGGGCAGGAACGCTGAGCCGCACCAAGACTCGCTGCTGATGCTGGGATGGGGGAAAATAAACCCCAACACTGGCACCAAAGACAACAGCCCAGGCAGCTCATGTTTCCTCCTTCCCGGTAGTGTAGGGACATGGTAACTGATCAGTCCACCCTCTGCAGGAATCCAAGTCCTTATCCCCACTCCCTGCCCAGAAAATACCACCAGGCGTGATTCACTATCCCTCAACACAAGAAAAAAAAGGATTGGAACTTGCATACTAGTTATAGATACAGCATAAACAGGGGATCACAAACTCAGCACGCCTGCAACACCCAGTGCATGTCCTCACTGGACGTGTGTGCAACCATCAGCACCACAGGCACAGGGAGTTCCTCTCCATCAGGCTCTGGGACTTGCTCTGATTCAGGCAGGGACAGAGCACATCACCCCACACTGCTGCTGAAATCTGGAATCTGCGCTGCTCCATGGAGCCAGAACCAAGGACATAAGGCTGGTATTTTGGAGATGGCAGTAGAATTGTTGTAGCATATCATGCCACTAAGAGATTAATAAAAGCTTTTATTGATGGAATATCCCAAAATACCTTTAGAGCACCCAAATAACTTCTAACCTTTACTAAACACTCTCAGTTCTTCTGGAGGCAGAGTCCTTCAAGTGCAATTTAGCAATGAATGCAGCCTTGTGTGTAACAAACACCATGGGGTCTGCAATAAGTGGCTGTTGGGAAGAAGTGGGATCTCAGCAGGACAGCAACCTGAGCAGGTCTGGCTCACGAGCAGACAGCTGTACTCCAGGCCACAGGAGGCCACTGTACTGTAAGTCTCTGCTCCCAAGGGGAGCTGTATAAATATTTTCCAGGATAAACATTTGTAAATAATGTCTTTCAACACGTCTTAAGTACAGATTCTTGATCTCCTGTTTTCAAAAGAATCATCATCTTCAAAGGCAGGGAAGCAAAGCATCGCCACAAGCCATGCAGTTTGGCACTGGTCTCCAGAGCTGCTGAGGTGGGTGTTTGCACTGGATGTGTGCAAACCAGGCACAGCCAAAGTCTCCCCTGTGACGCCTCCCAGCCCCGTTCCCAGGCACAGGGAACATCACCCTCACAGCCTCCAGAAATCAGATCCGCCTGGGGAAACCTGATCGCCTCCGCTCCTCTGCTGCTGAGGGACACGGGTCACATTCTGCCAAGATCACAGCACAGCAGACTGGCATCTGCCTCGGAGCCTCACGGTTCATGAAATCAATATCCAGGCCACGGGAGTAATTTTGTCTGCTCCACTCTTTGAAGAGTTCCCTCCCTTCCTTCTCCCCAGTCACAAAACCATGCTCTGGGTGGTCCCTTCCAAGACTGTAAATTGGCTTGTTGAAAGCCTTAGCAAAAGAAAGGTCAGATGCCTTACAAACACAAAACTGACAGTGCTGTACAATTACCCAGACATTATTCCAAGGACATGCACATCCACACAGCTGCTTGCACCACGGCAGGCATTCTTACCTGATCCAGGTGTACTCACATTGCACAGGTTTCCCCAACACAGCACCTGCAGATGCAGGCTGGTGCCCTGGCTCAAACCTGCACCTCTGGGTGAGCTGTGGAGCTGCTGCCTTCCCTGGGGATGGCAAATTCCCTCAGGATTTCACCATCCTTATTCTGATGGTTGTAAAGAAGGACAAGGGGACAGAGCAGTGACAAGACCATAGATACACCTGACAGCAACCTGCAAGGCAGCTTTCCATCTTTGTCACCTGCAAACCACACGAGAAACTGTAATTTTGGACTGCATTAACACACTACAAATCCCACTGCCTAAAAAATGAAGTCAGCTTGCAGAATCCCCAACTGCCCAGCAATTTGAGAAAAACCAACTGTCCTACAGGTGCTCTCAGCCTTGCCTGTTGCTGTTAAGCCACACAGCATCACTGCAGGGCCAACAGGCATTTACAGCCCCTCCTGGTTCCCTGCTCCCACAGCCCAGCCCTGGGAAGGAACAGAGATAAGGGGAGTGCTACAGAAAACACAAGGGCTTAAGAAAGCTCTGATTTAGTGGAGATAAGAGGTCTGGGTGTACTCACACGCCACTGAAATAAAGACCACTGCTGAAAGAAGGGCAGGCATACGGGATGGCATGTGTCCAGGGTGGGGGCACAGCACAGGTGTGTCTGACTTCAGAGGTTAAAAACCAAGTTTTTAAGCAATAGCTATATTGTCATTCTCGTGGCACCACATCCTGATGAAATAAGTCCAACTGGCCCTCATGGAAGTGGCTCTCTACAGAGGCCTCGTGGATGTCAGAGGAACCCAGAGTGGGCACTCACACATTTCAGGCAAAAAGCAGCACAGTACAAAATCCACAGAGTAGAGCAGCATCCTCCCTCAACCTGCTGAAGGTGTGTGAGCCCAGCCCCACCAAAAGCTCCCAGCACACTCCTCTAGCAGGTGCACAGAGCTGCTGCCAGAACTGCTGGAGAGCCTCCTTTAGCAACATGACACACGAACAAGGCTCTGGGTGAAGAAAATAAAGGATAAACTGGATAGAAAAATCACATCTGCAGACACAGGGCTTGCTGCAGCAAGAGGCAATCCCATCCCTGCAGCAAGCTCAGAGCCAGAGGGAGCCTGCTAAAAACAAAACTGCAACAACTGGGGCTCTGCAGGGTCCAAATGAGCTCCACTCTCCTGGCCAGTAACTCCAAACCAAGCGTTTCAGCTGCCAGCCCCAGGGATAACACAAGCCAGGAGTAATAGCTCAGCACAGCCCTTACTCTGAGCACACAATTCCCCAGGCTCCTTAACGAGACACACTAATTTTTCACACTGTTAAGGGGAAAGCAAACAGCCCAGACATTTCTGTTCCTACATCAAGCTCTCAAGCACATTTGCTGCGTATCTTATCAGCAGCTTCAGCAGCCTTTCTAAGCTGTTTCAAGACTTTGGCCTTCAGAAACCTGGAGAGGGGGTGGAAAAACCCTCTATTCATTCTTAGCAAAGCATAGCACATTTTCAAGAGGACATTCCTACCATCCAAAGCAAACAAATGTTCCCAACTGTACGTTCTATGGGTTGTTTGAGTTGTAGCAAGTAAGATCAATACAGGTTCACTGCACAAAGTATTTAAATATTCTTAGAGGAGTTCCTGGGCCAGTTTAGAACTAAAAGGGAGAAGCCAGACAAAAGAATACTTGTCTGTGCTTCAGACAGCTTGCAGGCTGGTTTTTACACCCAGAGTTTTACAAGCACAGCTCCATCAGTCAGGGCCCACAAGCTTGTTGGGACGGGCTCTCCAGAGCGTGCTAGGAGCTGCACAAATCTGGGACCTGCTCCATCCAGACATCCTCAGCTCTGCAGTACTAAAAATAAAATTTAAAAAAATACTATAAAAGAGCTATAGTGACCCTTTTCAGTACTGCCAAAGCCTTGCTGATTTGCTAAGTTTGTTCAGGAAGCCCTTGACTAAATCAGGGGCTGAAAAAAGAAACATTCAATGCCCTTCCACAGGATACAAATAGGATTTTGTGCTTTGGATGAGACTTGAAACAGCATCTGCTTCTTCTGTGGCCAACAGTGAATTAGATCTCTGAAATTCCCAGTTTCCCAGGAGGTCCTGGGCAGGGATGTCAGGATCTCACCAAAACACAGTATGTACACAGATAAATGCCACCTGATCTGCTGTGACAAACAGGAGCCAAATCTTGTGTCCCACAGGGAACAGTGGGCACAGCAAGGTGTCAGAACACAAGCCCAGGTGTCAGGAGAGCAAGGAAGAGCTGTTTCACCCTCTCTATACAACACCCCAGTGCCCTGGACATCACTGCTTTGGCCACAGCAAGGAGTTAAGTCCCAGACACTTCAACTCACTACTTTCCTTCCCATTATCAATACAGCTCTGAATTTGTGACAAAAACGACTTATGCCTTCATGGAGCACTTGGGAATCAGACAACACACTGAATGGTGCAAGGTCAGCCAGCATCTTCACCACAAACTGAATCCTACTAAAAACCCCAGACCTGTTGCATCTCAGCTCTTAATTCAGCTAAAAAAAAAAAACAAACCCAAGACCAATTTTAACCTTGACAAGGCAGAACTTGTATATCTGTGACACAGCAATTTCCCATCAAAGAGAGGATTTCAGACCCAGCCTGTCTACAACCTACCCAAGTCCTCATTTTCCTTGCATTTATGGGATTTAAAAAAAAAAAAACAACCCCACAAAAAACCCAAACACATCATACATTTCACTTCCAGAGCAGCAGGAAATCCACTCGAAGCCGCATGCCAGTTTCAGCTCCAAGGGTTTCCTTGGGCTGTTATCTCAGTGAGGAGGAGAACAAAGCAACCTTGGCACCAGGCCACGCTACAAGAAAGTATTTCCCCCAATTCCCTGGGATGAAGTGGATATCCTGCCACAAACCTGCGCACATGGGAAGGGTGAGGAGGGGAAGGAAACGGAAGAGGACGAATTAGCTAAAAATTGGCATAACGTGAGAGGTCTCAGCTTGCCACCAAAGCCCATGAAAGGATTTTCATTTTAAATGGCCAAGTGCCAGCAATGAATGACTCACACAAGTCAAGCCCAAGCTCTCCAGCACCCAAACTGAGTACACTTAAATTCTCCTCCGTTGGATTTGGAAGGGCATATGGCTGTTCAAGCTCTGACACCTTATTTCTGTCAGGTTCTGAACCCAGTTCTTGGAGGCAGTAAATGCCTGTCTTTGCTTCTATTTCTTAGTTTAGCATTTCCAGGGCTAAATGTTTTTGGAAAGCCCCTCTTGGATCACTGGCAAGCTCCAGATTCCACATGTACCAAGATAACCCAGCTCCAACAGGAAAAGGCTCCTTTGCATCTTTTCCAACAGGAGACACCTCCCTTGACATCTCCCTTTTTGCTTTTCTGTAATTCCTCTGCGTGGTTCCTGCAAGCCTTGACATTGCTGGGTTTAAAGCCTGGTCGTTAGCAGATTTCAACAAAGCCAAACCCGACACATGCAAGCAGGTTTATTCTTCTAAAAATCTGCATCCCAGGCGTGCACCACGTTAGCGTTTGTCAGCAGGTTTCCCCACCATGACACGGCCATTCACAGCCCTGAGCTGCCCCAACAGCAGCACATCGCAGGGTCACAGCAGGATTAACATTCCCCACAGCACTGCTAACACCAGCACAGATCTGAGCTACAGTGTTTGTGTGGAGTTCCTGCTGCTGCTCAGACCTGCAAGCCTCACAAGATTGTGTTTGTCCTCACAATCCCCCCAGGACCCCCTCGTATTTCCAGTCCCGTTTACAGAAACTCTATAAAGCAAGCCTGCTCCAAGGCAGAAAATGACGGCTGGTAGAGAAAGAAATAACCAAACCTCTTCCTGGAGTCCAGCCAAAATCCTTGTGCCCACTAAGTTTGGGTGGATGCAGACTTGGCAAAAGCCTGGAATAGGATTAAGGAACAGCTTTAGCAAACAGCCAGGACAACAACAGTGAAGTCATGATGAAGCCAGCAATACAGATTTCTGTTTGCAGTCATGAGTCTGTGTTTACAGCTTGCAACTATGTGCAAATACCAGAAAGCCATTCTTTTCCTCTTCCCATCGGGGCTTGGCATCATGCACATTTGGCTAGATCCAAGAGATCATGGTGCATCATCACACATTTACAGCAGCATGCCAGCTGGATTTTGGGCACAGGGAATGCTCCAGTCCACAGTGACTGGAACTTGCAGGAACCCATAAACAGAGCTCAGCTGAGTGTGTGTGTGAGGCACAGAAAGAAATGGGAAAGAGAAACTAAAAAATAAACTGAGGCATTCTCAGCTTGGCTGTTTGCCTGTCCCTGCACGGGTTACACAAATAACCACTGGCAAGCCTCAGGAGCCCAAGCAGAAGATGCAAAGTGATTCTCAGGCAGGGCACACCAACTAGAGCAAGTTACAAACACGAGCTTTGCCAAGAAATCCGCTCTGTCAAAGACAGTTTACAGCACACAGCTTCATGGAAAAAGCCATCAGTGATATGCAAATCTTCTAAGATAAAGGCAATTTCTCCTAAAGGAAACTGTTCTAACTTCCAGATAATCATGTACACCGTACAACAGCAGAGCTCAGCTGGTTTAACCCTGCTGGCTGAACCCCAGCTGCTCCAGGTGGAGGTGCTGGGATCAAGAGGCACGGTGCTTTCTGCCACATCATCTCCCATGAATGTTTTGTTGTTTGACAGAGGGAAGGACAAGAACATCAAACCACCATCCTAACACTGTTCTCCAGGAGCTCTGACTGACAAGTCCTGGCAAGACTTGGTGCAGCAGCAATTGCCGGCGCCGTTACCTGCTCATCCTCTCCTGCCTCTGTCTGGATGCCTTGCACAAGGCCTGGGGCCAGGCTGGGGTGCCTGGGGCAGGCAGGCAACGTGGCTTCCTGCACTGCACAAACAGGAGCTGGCACCATCCAGACCCACCTTCCATTAGCAGTGACCTCATGCTAACAAAGGCGTTTTTATAGTTATGCTTGGCAAGTCCTTCTGTGGAGAACAAAATGTCATTCCTTTCATTCTTGTCAGAGTCTCTGGTGACCAAAGAAGCCCCAAAAAACACAGCTCAGTCCTTGCTTTGTGCAGAGTCATCCATGTGTCACTCTCAAGATTTTGTCCTCTTCTTCCCTGAATCTCCTAGTGTGACTCATTCCCTTTCCCATTTCTCCTCCCTAAGCTCCAGGATGCCTCCAGAAGCAAAACCTCAGTTACCAGGTCTCTGTGAATAAGCCACATTTCCCTAATCAACTCCCACTAATCTAGAGTTTCTTAAACCACTTAGTAAGACTCTTCCACCCCAGCACACCAGGCATGTGCCTTCCCCTTGTGTCTTCCTACTGATCTCCAATTTTATTGCTATCAAACAGGAAGCAGTGTACTATTTATTGCACTGCCTGGCATTACACATAGGAGGGGAGGTCTGGAATTTGAAGAGCACTGAATCCAGAAAACAGGAAACGACTGAGGATCAAGGCTGGGCACAGCCTGAAGGCCCACGTTTATGACTATAATAAAAGGATAAGGCAGAGATGAATGCAGGGCTGAGCCAGGCTTGGTAAAGCATCAAAAGAAAGGTGCAGAGGGCTAGAACAGGCTTGAAAGAGCAGAGAAGCTGACTAGGCAGATGATCAAAAGTGTATTTAGCATCCTCCCTGGCAGCCCTGTGGCTCTGAGCCAGCACATAGCTGTGCTGGAGCTGTGGAGGGCAAGGACAGCTCCTGGAACTGTGCCCCAGGAAGCAGGAAGAGCTCACTTGAGGGGCTTCCCATCCTGACCAGGACAAGCGTCAAGAACTGAACTGGCTGTGCAATGGCACAGGATGAGCCCACACAAAGAGCAGGGCTGGCAGTGACTCCAGGCTCACAGCCCTCAGCTTCAGCACTGGAGGGTGCATGCAGAACACGAGTTCACAGACACATGAGCACCACAGGGCTGAGGGATGCTCTCACTTGCTGAAAAAGTGACAGGAAGAGGAGAAGGGCTGCACAGAGCCAAGCCAAAAGCCTGACTCAAGAAATCATTCTCTTCTGCAACAGATTCTGTAGTGACTGGTCTGGGGCTACACAGGCTCCTGCACGGAAAGTGACTGAGATAAAATGCAGTTTTCTCAATCTGCAGGTGGGACAAGCACAGAAATGCTAAACCACTTACTGGGACGGCAGCAGCTCTGTGCCAGCGCTGTGACCCTCTCTGCTTCCACTGGCTACAGTGACCCTCCCAAAAAGCTCCCTGTGACACCTCTGTGACAGAGAGGAAGGAAAGCACCACACAAACAGGGCCTGACTCAGGCGGTCCAGCTCCGTTTTAACTCG
The DNA here is from genome assembly GCA_013400315.1 of Bombycilla garrulus. Lineage (NCBI taxonomy): Eukaryota > Metazoa > Chordata > Aves > Passeriformes > Bombycillidae > Bombycilla > Bombycilla garrulus. The sequence continues at coordinate 1,417,290 of VXBU01005400.1, forward strand.
CCTGGCACAGCCACGCACGGCCCGGACAGAGCTGACCCCGAGCACGTGCACCCACACAGCCCCCTCGAGGCACACTCCTGTTTTCCAGCCCAGCCAAGCACACACTTTGCAGGAGAACAGCAAGAAATTACCAGGCTTGCCTTCCAGCTGTTCATTACAAACTAAAGCCTCCCCTACTCCAGCCTGACCTCTCCCCAGCCCACGCTCACCCCGGGGCTCTCTCCTAATCTTTGAAGAATCCCAGGGAGTTGAGAAGGAAGGGACAGCCTGGAGGAAAGAAGCAGCTCCACGGCAGGAGACCTCACCGTCAGCCTCTTTGTTTCTCATCACACCAACGTTATAAATAGGCAACAACACCTAGGGAGAAACTAGAGTGGAAATCTTGCATGCATTTCTTAGAACCAGCAATTATCCTTTCATCACTCATTACCTGGAGCTGTTCTTGGGGGGGAGGCTGAGGCTTATTTTAACACCTGGTTCAGGTCTAGGCAGAGCAAGCACAGCCTCTGGGAAGATTAAGCTGCTGAAGCACAAGGGTCATTTGTATGAGATGCAAAGGACAGGCAGAAGCAACCTCCTCGAGGCCACAAAAGGTGCCACGACACTGAGTGACCTGCCCAGAGCCGTCTGCTCTTCCCTGTGCTCACAGCCTGGCAGACGTGAGGCAAGGCAGGTATTTTGGGAATCAGATGTTACAAGTGAAATCCCTTCCACTCTCGGCACCCCTGGAGGACTGATTTTAAGCAGTACTGGATCATGACTTGAATAAACATAACACATAATTAAAATTCACGTGCCACCCGTGATTTACCGACACCAGTATTCTGCACATCTTTTCCCTTAACAGCAACCAACAAAGAGGAAAGAAATTTCAGCCTTGGCTGCTCTGGACCCTGAAGCTTGGCATCCAATTTGGCAAGGCTGTTTGAAAAGCAGAGGATGGGTCTGCTCTTGCTGCCAGAGGAGACAGATCCCCACTTGATTAACAACCAGACACTCCCTTCCCGCTCACCTGAGCGGCTCCCACACAGCCCTTGGAGCCAGGAATCTGGTGGGAGTTGGCACATGGCCCTTCTCGACCTTTCTGTGCTAAGAGAAAGCAAAAATCTCACTTTATTAGAAAAAAAAAAATTGAATAACTGCAGGTCCAGGTCAGGGGAACTGCTTTGAAGAAAACAGAAGAGACTTCACAGCTAAGTTAATTTAAACAATAAAGTGTGAAATAAATTGGGAGAGAAGATCCATCCCTGGGCTTGGTGCCAGTCCCAGTGCTGCACACTCTCCCAGTCACACCTTTTCTGCCTTTTCCAAAAGCACTACAAATACACACTGTGCTTCCATTCACATCCATGGCAAAGGACAGCAGCACTGCCCACGCTCTGCAGTTAAATGTGAGCCACAGACCATCTCAGATCAGGGAAGTTCTGCAGCCTATAAACAAAGATCCTGATCTACTTTTGAAGGATTTTATGGCAATTGGAGAGGACTCACAGGAGAAGAGACCACAGGCTCAGCTGTTCAAAATAAAAAAGATTTCTGCTCAGCCTACTTAATGTGCTTTATTTTTAATGCTGCTTTTGCTCCAACAGCCAGAGAACAATTTGAAGAAAGAATGTCTTTGTTTGAGATTTTACGCCCCAGCCCTTTATTTAAGGTGCAAAAGCTCACAATAAATGTCACTAAGCTCTCCTACCCCTTTCCCACAGTGGTGCCCCAGCACAGAGAAGATCAAGTAGGAGCAATTACCAAACAGTTACTCCTCAGCAGTAACAGAAGAAAAACAAAACCCATGTACAAAAAAAAAATCTTAAATCCTCACCCATTCTTGGGTGAAAAACACACCAGGCAGGTAAGGCAGCCTGTAGCCCTGAGAGAAATGGGCACTGTGCATTTTCCAGGGATGTGTGCCGCAGGAGACACACCCAGTGAGGGGAAGGAGAAGAAGAGACTTGTTCAACTTTCCCCTGGGTACAGCAAGAATCAACAAGAGTGCCCTCAAGGGAAATGCAAGCAGCAGCTTCATCACCCAGAGGCTTTAAGGGCTCCCACAGCAACGGAAATGAAGTTGCAAAAGGAGAAGGGTGAAAAAAGGGAGACATTTAAATGGTTTTCAGCTGAAAATGCCTGGATGACCATCACCTCTACCCCACATCAAGCCTAGGGAAAGCAGCCTCTAGGACATCATGTTTATTCATGAAGAACTCTGAGTGTTCTCTTGGGATTTCATGAGTTGACTCCCTCAAAACTGATTTTCCAATTAATTAAGCCAGGGAATAAACATCAGATTCATCTTCACATTGAAGGCATTTGCTGAGAACAGGGAGATGAGCCTCAAACCTGTCAGTCTGCAGGGATTTCCTTCCAGCTGCCTTTCAAAGAGGGCTCCTGAAGCCCTCCATCAACTAAATGAAAATAAACGGGAGGTAAGAAACTGAGGTGAAAGAAAAATTCAGTGTTGTTACAAACAAGGTGAGAAATCGTGAGCCTGGCCCACAATTCCTTTCATTTCCTTTCCATCTCTGTGAATTACCAATAAACACAACTTTTTCTTTTCCTCCTTCTAAGCCCAAAGGGAGCTGCATGTTAAGGAGTTCTGGAGGTCTCCAAAGGAGGAGGTTTCTCTCCTCTCCTCAGCAGAAGTGAATGGATGTTGGTGTCTCTGTCAGGCACTGCCCAAGTGAACACCTCTGGGGTATCAATCAACACCCTCTGCAAAGCTTCAGTCTGAAATCCTGCTGTTCTCAGTGTCACCAGGGCCAGCAGACCAGGCAGGGGACATGGGGGCCGCTGCCCAGCCACCCTCTCAGTGCAGTAATTCACCTCGAGCAAGCCCTGGCACGAAGCTCCTGCTCTTGCATGACTGCAAGCATTCCTCCCCCAGAGTTTATCATACAGCACCAACTATCCACAAACATCTCAAGGAAGGGCTGGCCTGGATTCACCTTCATGCGAGGAAGATGTCAGGCTCTGGCAGGGAGCCAGCCATTCATGTTTCTTTAAACTTTGTCAGCTCTGACTCAAACGACCTTTTGGGGGGAAAAAAAAAAAAGAAGAATCTTCTGTCACACCCCTTCCTCCCCCTCCACCCACTGTGGTACTCAATCCCAGCAGGATCACAGGGGACAGCCCATGGTGGCTGTGAGTCACGGTGTCCTGTCCCTCTGCAGCAGAGGCACGAGCCCATTTCCAGCTGGCCTGGAGGCTCCAGGCACCAGAGGAAAGCGCCTGGAGCTGAGCAGCAGCACTGCAGGGTTAAGAGCCTCCACCACAACACGGACCTTTGCCCTCCAAGCCAGGTAGGGCAGCCACTTTTTGGGGTGTTGACAAATCCAGATTGTCCAGCAGCAGCAGAGTCCTCCCAGCACACAGCACCCTCAGTTGTTCTACTCTCCAAATCCTGAGCCGTGCTTCATATGGTGCCATGATGTACTTTACACCAAATTTGTGCAGTGACACAGCCATTCATCCCAAATATACTGAGCACAAGGTCATGATTAAAAGCAAGCAAAAAAAAAAAAAAATTCCCTCTCCCTACTCCTCAGCATTTCCTAAAATCCATTTAACTCTCCTCCCTGGAGCTGTTTGTCACATTTCTGGTGTTCACACCTGGGTCTGACACGGAAACTTTCAATTGCCTTTTCCTCCTCTTGCAGCCTTTCTCCCCTCACCAAATCTGAAAAGAAAAATCACTCCTCCCCAAGGAGGCAGGAACAGACGAGGTACCAGCAGGAGCAATTCCCATCCAACCCCCAGCAGATAATCGGGGACAGCCCCTTCCCAAGCCATGGGGGTGCCCTGATAGCCCTGCTGATGAAGCCATTAAGATTAGGCTGCTGCTGGCACTATGACGTGAGGAGAGTGTTCAATACCCTCACACCAGCTGGGTGGCCAGCCCAAGCCATTCTGGAACTTATTTGCTGGCTGTGAATATTCCTCCTTCTCTCCTTCCCACAGGATTTTAACACCCCTGTGAGGAGAGCGAGTTCCCAGCCAGCAAAAAGCAAAGACCAACAGGCTGCTTAATTAACTGACCCTCTCCCAGTTGCCACAGCCTCGCCAAAGGCTGGAGAAACCCAATTCCAGCTGGTAATTAAACACTTATGGCTGGAGAGGGATGGAGCCAGCAGGGAAGTGCAGCAGCAAAGGAAGGGGCTGACACCACAACCCCCTGTGCCAGCCCCTGCGGTGCCCCAAGTGCCATCAGCACTCCACTCACTCATGAGCCCCCAGAGGGACAACAGCTTCTAGTGGCTGCGAGTCCCTTAAATAAATTAAACCTTAATTGGTCCAAGAGCTCTCTAGACTGATACACAGAGCTAGGAGAGGCTTTGTTTGCCAGACCAAAAAAAGCCCTGCTGTCAGACACGCCTGTGAGGGTGTTGATACCTGCGCAGTTTTCACTGGTATCCAAGGAGTTCGGGAAGTCTGGCTGCCAGGTACACAGGCCTGATCCTGCACTTGCCCTGCTGACCACATTGAGTCCTGAGAATTTCTCTCTCTTCTATCCTTTCAACCAGAGTCAACTTCACAAGGAGGAAATTAGCGATTCTCTAACATTTAATCTGTTTCTATTGCCTGACCTACCAAAACAAAGGAGTTAAAAGCAAAGAACTGACTCTCACCAGGAGCATAAACAGGTTATTACAGCAATTACGTGCAGGAAGGCCGTGTATAAAGGAGAAGCCACTAAAACCAGCTGAAGTTTAGGCTTGGGCTGCTCCTGGGACCAGCTGGGTTTACGACGTATTGCAAAGGTGACAGGGAAATGGCGGGTCTGTGAGCCCAGAGAAAATCCACACCAGGTGAAGCATCTGCCACCAGCACCACACATGCAAATTCTGGTACCAATCCTGCAGAAATGACAGTGCAGTCCCATCTCCCTGGGTACTGAGAGCAAACAGACCCAGAAGAGGGAAGGTCAACACAGACCAGCTCAGTTTTAACAGTACTGAAGTCCTCCCAAATTATTCCAGGCTCTGGCTCCCAGCACAGCAGCTCTGAAGGCTGCAAGCCCCTAGGTGAGCCAAACTCAGCAGCTTGCAGGCACACAGTGCAGCTGGGTTGGCTCTGGCCTAAAGCCAGAAAAAGCTGCCACAGAGAATGACAAAGAGGAGCAGAAGCTCTGAAGGAAAGCTGCTCTTTGAAAATCCCTCTCCAGAGAAGCTGTGAGCCATGGAAAAGCCACATTGCAGACTGGCCCCTGGTCACAGTGCAAAGCAATCCACCCACCAGCACCTCCCTGCCAGCTGGGATGTTTCTAAGAGACACAGCAGATGCCACCTACGCTGCTGAGGGCTCATCTCCCCGTGTGCAGCCCCGGGAGGCTTTGCCCACACAGCTCTCGTGCCCTGGGCAGTAGCAGATATTTCACTGGTGCTGGCACAGCACAGCTTCAGACAGCTGGCACTCATGGAGAGAAAAAATTTATGAAGGGTGGTTGGCAGACTCCAAACGAGTGCTACAGCAAGGCAGGGAGCGGATCAGAGCCAATCCTGGGGAATGAAGTGTGTGTTTGAGGCATCTGACTGAAGGGTATCATCACCAATACAGCCTGGCGATCTATGGATGTAAATTTGGAGTCAGGCACCTTACAAACTGCAGTGATAAATGAGCCTTTACTCTAGCAGAGAGAGTAAAGATCCACCTGTGAAATCACTGTAAATTCTAGCATCCAAAAAATCTCAAAATCCCTGCAAAACAAAGCAAATTCCCAAAGGGGCCATGACTCAGGCCCCAAAAGGCTGCTGAGCAATCACAACAAACAGGTTTCCTGAGGGAGAGGTGAGCTGTCCACAGCTCCAAAACTGCCCCAACCCACACTTCCCAGCCAAGGAGGTCCCACACTTGGCCTTTGGGGCTGCAGGACTCATAGCAGAGCTTGGGGAAGCATTTCTGGGAGGTGAGAGCCCATCCCTGCCTGTTCATGGGGGCACATCAGTAGATCCCTGCTAAAGCATTGGGGACTAGAAGAGCAAAATGTCCCAAACCCTGAACGACAAGGGCTGAGGCCTCCAGGGAGCAGAGCCCTCACACATCCCCTGTCCCAAGGATGGAGGAGTTCCCCCATCCAACAGCTGGGGCAGCAGTTCCCCACAGAGCAGACCCACATCCCACAGCTCCTCAGGCCCACAGTGCCTTCCTTCCTCTACAGCTCCAGCCAGGACATCATCTGCTGCTCCCCTCATTTCCAGAGGGACATTTTGCAGACGAACAGGAGCAGCAGAGGAGGTGGCAGACAGGGGGCTGGCAGCTCTGCTATTACAATGGCAATTTCCTCTGACTTGCCACCGTTAGAGACCAAACATACATTGTCACCCTTTGTATTTTACAGGAAGGCCTTCAGCACGGACTTGCTGTTTTGTTTTTTTTTTTTAAGAGTTTTAAAGTTTTAGAGCACAACCTTGCATTTCTCAGGGCTGTATTTTCCCATTTTGGGGTGAGGCCTTGCTGGGCCCCACTTTGAGAGGCAGGTACCCTCTAAGGGGAATGGCACCTACATAATGTGATGAGTTTCCACAAGTGACTCAACTTCTAGGGAAGATCTAAACAGTAACAACAAAGAGCACAATGTAGTTAATATTACAAACAGGCAAGAGGGTCTCCCTTCCCTATTTTAACCTAAGCCTCCTGCCCTGTCATTAAATGAGTGGATTTTGCTCCACACTTCCAGCAAGGTCCACGAAAGGATTTTAGAAGCAGAAAAGCAGCTTTTCACCCCACAGTCTACAACATAATGAAGAAAGGATTTGTGTTACCTGTCCAAGGTCCAGGGTGACGTTGACCTGGTTGAACTCCAGCCCCCGGGAAAGAGGGGGACTCTGCCACCATCGCTCTGTCCCATCGATGGCATTTGTGATGGGGTGAGCCTTGTTGCTGTTGGCAGAGGAGCAGATGTCGCAGTACTGGCCCTGGCAGAAAGCACAAAAACAACATTAACTCTGGCCAGAAAAACATGGTACAAAGCAGTCAGGTATCACAGCAATTCAGAAAATATCAGGAGTAAGCCTGCTAATGCAAATCAAGATACGAAAAGTTTTGTTTGCAAAAGTGTCGTCTACACCAATTTAAAGTGCAGATGTAAAAAAAAATTTACATGAAAAGGCTCAAAACCCCACAACCAGCCAGCATAGAATTTGGGCTGCTCAGAGCAGCATCCCTTCTGATTTACAGGTATGCAGTGAACATCAACAAAGAACCCCAGACTGAAAGGACTGGTCACCAGAAGCAGAGGAAGGAGTATCTGAGGGAGAAGCTGCACTGCACTGCAGTGGAGAGCAGCTGCTCAAACTCCACGGTCAGCAGCTCCTGTGCTGAGGCTGCCACTCACACCCACCCCGCCGAGCCCAGAGATCCCGACCTGAACCATTCAGTCATTTCTGTGCACTCACACTGGCAGCTCCTCAGCCCAACTCCCTGCAATCTGTTGCTTGTCCACCTATTCATTCCACAATATAGTTCTTTCAGCTACATTTTCAAGCTTAGCCCCGCAGCCAAGTTCCTTTTGCTGATGATGCTGCAATGCAAGGCACAAAGGGACAGCCCCAGCTGTCAGCTGGCCAGGGACTGCCATCACTCCTCTGCCTCGCTTTTGTGGCCCGGGTGGTTTTGTCAGCTCCATGGACACGATGCCAGAGAAAACAACCCCGCAACTTTAACAGCACCTCCTGAGCAGGATCAGACAAAGACCTGAGCTGTTAGGAGCAATTCTTTCTCCCTCATTAATAGACAAATGAATCTGACACACGCTCAAAGAAACCCGAAAGCCCCCCGAAAACTGGCAAATTGTTATGTGGAGCCACTGTTGTGTCACTTGAATTGCTGCTACAAACAGGCTGGAAGGGAGCTGTGTTAGGCAGTTTTCCTTTTAAAGGCACAGCTATCCCCAGGCAGGAATGCTGCCCTTGCCTGTCCCAGCTGCAGCCAGCGTTAATATTACACCAGGTACAAAAATCTCAAGACAGGCAATCCCCTTCCTGCCCCTACAAGGCTGAAGCAAGACAGAGCCACCGCAGAGCGTGTGATTTTCCAGATGCTCCAAATTCTGGAGGAATCTCAGTGCAAAGGAAACAGATTTCACAGCATTATTCCCCACTACCACACGCTTCGTTACTTGCAGACAGTTATGCGATACAAATTATCCTGAACAAGAATACTTTTAAATTAATTCCTCTAGAGATGTGAAAATAGAGATGGGAAAGCACAAGGCCAAAGAAAAGGGGAGCTGAAACCATCCAGGTAACCCTGACATTCATGCAGGGAGCACTCAGTGTACAGGGAGGTCACAAGGCTGGTTTGGACATGCTCTGAGCCAGGAGGGAGAGCAGACCAGATAAAACTGACCCAACTCTTCAGCTCAAACCTTTAATGGGAACCGGTGCAACAGGTTGTGTGGAAATTTCTGCTGCACAACACACAACACTGAGGTGGTGAGGGGGGGGGAGTTGAGGCAAGGTTACAAAACAGGGATAAATAACAGAAAAATGACGTGCTTCCATACTTTAAATTCTTGCCACAGATGTAAAAACCATTCTGAACCCAAAGTTCACATTGATGGGCGACAGTTAACTCAAGCTGAGTAAGAGGGGAGTAAAAATTAGGATCAGCTGCTCCACATTTATAATGCTGCTGTTGTCCCTCCCTGGGCAGACTGCTGGGCTGGGAACACATCAACAGCTGAACCAGGTTTGCTGTTCGAAGTGTGATTACCCTCCCTGATGCACCAGTTGCTCATTAGTTGTTTCATTAGGGCCAGACCTAAACCTGACCAGAATAACTTCCAGCTATTTGTATTTTAGAGCAACTCGGGCTCCTGCACTTTGTGTCAGGTTCTCTACAGGGAAGTTCTGACATCAGCAAGAGGATTTTAATTAAAAAGCAATGGTGAGCTGCAGGCTTAGCAGAGACTGCAGGTTGCCAGAGCAGTAGAGGCGTGGGCACTACAAAGGTACGGTCAAAGAAAGAACTTCAGCAATGCAAGGAGTCGCAGGGCAGCTCAGAGAACATAAAACTGTCACTATCAGAGCAAACTGCAGCGAGGGGAGATAAGGAGGAGGTTTGAATGAGGGGCAGCTTCCAGAGACCTGCAAGGCCTAATCCTGCTCTGGGCAGAGGGAACTTTGAAGTTTCCCCTGAACATAAAGACAAGCCAGGCACCCTGCTGGCACCTCTCTCAGGGGACACAGGTGGCTTTGTCCCAGTTTATCTGGCCCTGCCATGACCCAACACCAGCTCCCCTCACCTGATTTATCAGAAAGTCACAGGGAACATGGGGCTGCTGGGGATGAGGTAAAAAGGGCAGGAAATGGGGTGCAAAAAGGACTGTTTCAGAAAAAGTGCCTGCTTGCAAGCTGCTCCCAGGGTTGTCCCTGCAGATCAGCTGCTCAGAGTTAAGCAGGTGCTGTCTCCCCATGTGTCTTTTCTGTGGGCAACAACAACAACTTGTTCCAAAACTGTGTTTTCAGCCACAGTTAAACCACTGAAATCCAACACTATCATCGATGTAAACACAGAAGAGACACGTACAGAGGGATAGAGCACCAGTTGTCACCGGGAGCACTGAGAGCCCTGGGCTGAGCCAGATTCCTTCTGCCACACAGAGCCACACACCAGAGACACGACACGGGATAAAGAGGCACCAGGACAAATGATCACTGACACTGCAGCAAATCAAAAGAGAATGCCACTTAATTCTGAGACATTCAGTGAAGAAACAGCTTCAGATTTCATCTTGATCAACACCTGGAAGAGTGAGAGGGTCAGAGCTCTGCTCAGGGCTGTCATTCAGCATGCAAGGCAGAGCTCTGAACACAGGGCTGGGATGAAGACAGGCTTCAGAGGAAGGCACAAGCAGCACTGCCTTGAAATCAGCCAAATTTATTTTATGTAGTTAAATTCTGAGGTCTACAATTGCTTTTAATTAATGCCAGTAAGCTGCCTCACTTACACTCCTATCTGGAATAATCACCTCCAGCCCTGCCCCACCCTCAGGAGCAGTGCACCATCCCTGCTGGATTTGGAACAGCCCCGGGGCACACGGGCGGGATGGGAACACGAGCACACGGCTGTGCCTTTGCAGACTTGTCTGTCTCGGAACACAGACAGTTACAAGCACCTCCAGTAAAGCTTAAACAAAAAGGAAACCTATCATCTCTTGTCTACCTCATCCTCAGAACATTATCATTAAAGCAGGGCTGACCCACGCTGAGGAGTGAATTTGACAAGGGAAGCAAAGCTCCAAGGCAAGTCCCTTTCAGCACACCTCAGCATTGCTATGCCTCATACTGCCAGACTGAAAAGCCCCCCACAGTTGGAAATGCAGTCTTCTGCCAAAAAGCCCTGAATAAAGCAAAGGAAACTCCTTGAAAAGGTTTACAGCCTTCCCACAAGCTGTGCCAAAACTACTGCAAGTGTCTTTAAGGCAGCATTACTTCAGAAAACTTAATGATTATTGACATTTTAAGACCATCGTGTTTAAAAGTCAGTGAACTCCCTTTTCTGAATTCTTCTACAATGTCAAATTAAACCAGCAGAAAACAAGAGAACTGACTGAACTAATTTATTAGAGGATTGTATTAATGTTTATCCTAGGTTTTTAACCAAGCAAATGTCCCCTCACCACCACAGCACGTGGATGCCTCTTGCAGGGTCCCATGTGGCACTTTTCCAGTGTTCCTGATGAAAACTCCTGATGCCACAGCCACATCACACACGAGCAGTAATGAGCAGGTGAATGAAGGAGAGAAGGGACTCTGGGCTGGTGGGACACGCAGGCAGCGAGGACATGCATGTGGAGCTCATTATTGTTGTTTCAGTCTGCTCAAATTGAACACTTCCCTCCCACCTCCCTCCTTGCTTTAGTCACCGGGTGGTGCCAAGACCCCTCAAGGGGATGAATTGGGAACTCTGACCTCTGCTCTGATGCCTCCTGTTTCCTCCCCTCCCTTTTAGGTGCTGCCTAAGGAGCCACTACAAAAGGAATTTTCTAAAGCTTTCAGACTGAGTGAAGCCCTCTGGCCTGGGAAGTGGGGCTCAGATCAAAGCCCCCTGTGCCAGAGCTGCACAGGGGACAGGAGGGGGTCGCTGCAGAATTCACAGCTCAGGAGCTCTGTTTGGCACAGGGGGATGCTGGGGCTTCCCCCCAGAACTGGTACAGCCTGAAGGGTTTATTTCAGTCACCAGCATCCTTAGTGCTGCGGGTCATGCTGAGCGAGCAGGGTGGCCAGAGCACAGATGGACACATGTGGAGTGATAAATGCACACCCACATTTGCCAGCTTTTGCAAGCAGCCTCATCCTCCCAGTTTTACTTGGCACACCACTCACATATTTGTTTGCAAGTGCACAGAGCAGCAGTTACTTCTTCACCTTTCCTCACTCCTTTGCCTCACTGAAAGCACAATTACTACATCGAAGTCCCTGTAAGCCTCCTGTTCTGGGACTTCAGGCAAAGCTTCTTCGAGTTACACCATTTTACAGCGCAGTGAAGTGAAACAACGCTTTAAAAGGTGGCAAAACTCAGAGGAGGACACGTCAGGTTTTTGCCATCCAGTGACATCTTCAACCATTTATACTACACAGACAGCAAAATTCCGTGTCACAACCACACAATAGCTGGAAAATTCCTAGTGCAGCACTAACTCAGGAGAATGTGGCCAGAATGAGAAAAATGCTTCCGAGATGATTTTGTAACAAAGCCAATCCCCCACCAAAAGGCCGAGAAAGGCTCGGCCCGAGGAAGTGACAGCTTTGCTTTGCTCATCCTTGTTGCTACGTACAACAGGGACAGCACCACTGCTTCACTGCAACAGGTGAGTGGCACCACGACCCGCACAAGCAGCACGCAGAAAACACTGAGCAGCACCTGGTGGCTCCACGGCTGGCTCCCGGCTGCGAGAGCATTTCAAATCAGAGCTGCTCTTCCCGGCTTGGGCTGCCCTCAGGGGGGACACTGGGTCTGGAGTTCCTGCAACTAAACCTGGTGTTTTACAAGCCCGTTTACAACCGTTCTTTCCTCCCTTCGAGGGAGCCAGAGCTTTGACGCTGCACTGCAGCTTTTACCGTCTACATTCCAGGCTGCAAGCTCCCTCTGGGCACCTTAAAATGGGACCCCTGAGATAAGTCACCTGACATTCGCTTGTAAAATGCACTCTCGTAACTTTCCCCCCTGCTCATCCCAACGCCCCGCCGAGCACACGGGAACGGCCGAGTTAAAACACATCAAGGTAAATATTATCAGTTCAAGACACATCAAGGTAAATATTATCACATTTACCGTAACGATTCCCTGACTACCAAAGGAAATTTGGATGCTGGTTTGCCTGGGATTTTATCAGCAGAAAGAACCCACAACTTTAAAAAGAATACCCCGAGAGCCCAGCAAACCCGCGATTCGTGTGAGCGACTCCTGGCAAGGCTGGGAGAGAGCCCGAGCACGTGCGAGCCCCGGCCCCGCTGCTCGGGGGCTCTGGGCAGGGGGATGCCCCGGGACCACCCCTCCCTGAGCCCCCAGCACCGACCCGGCCGCGGCTGCCGGTCCAGCGGTGCCCGGGGCAGTCGGGGATGCGTGGGAACACACGCGGAGCGGAGCGGGGCCCTGCCCTCGGCGGCGGCACCGAGAGCCGCACAAAGCGGGGCTCGGAGCGGGGCAGCCCCGCCGAGGATCCGCCAGCCGCCCGTGCGAGCGCGGGCTCCGTCCCGTCCTCCCCCGCCCCGGCCGTACCTGGATGGTCTGGTTGGGGTCCCCCCCGGCCACCGGGCCCCCCACCAGCTTGCAGTACAGATCCTCCACGGCGCGCCGGCTGCCCGCGCCCGCCGCCTCCTCGCCGCAGGTGGCGGTGGCGGAGATGCGGGTGCCCTCGGCCAGGTTGAAGTAGGGCGGGTGGAGGCTGTGCCCGTTCACATCGCTGGGGAGGGAGGGGGGCGGCGGGGCGGCGGCGGGCAGGGGCAGCAGGGACAGCAGCAAGGGCAGCAGGAGCCGCGGCAGCAGCGCCCGCCGCGCACCGCCCCTCTCCGCCGCCTTCGCCATCTTCGCTCGGCGGGGCCGGGCAGCGCTGCGGCACCGGCTGCGCTCCCCCCGGCTCCGCTCCGCTCTGCCCCTCTCCGCCGCCGCCGCGCTACTTCAGCCCCGGCTGCGGGGAGGGGCCGTGGCAGCCCCGCCGCCCCGGTTAACCCTTTACAGCCCCGGGCACCCCCGGCCCCGCCACCCCCGTTAACCCTTTACAGCCCCGGGCACCCCCGGCCGAGTGGGGTGAAGCGATGCCGCCCCCTCCCAGATAAACGGGGCCGGGATCCCCCGGGAACAATGTGCCCATTGTATCTGTGGGGCTGCGCTGCCCGCGGCGGCTCGCTGGTGTTTTAGTACGTTAAACTCCATTAACCGATAGATCGGGTTATCTACAGGAAAAACTCTATTACTAATTAACAAAACAGAGGAAGCCTTGACCAAACCCAGTTCGCTCTCCTCCAGGTATGAGAGCTGTGGGTTCTCGTTTAATTTGGGAAGTGAAGAGTTTTACTTCCACTTTCCCCGGAAAGAATGGCTTCGGGGAAATGACTTTACCTTCTCACCTAAGGGGGAAGTGTGATAAAAAGCAGCTCAGCGATAACCCAGCTTTCTCCCATCCCTTCGCTGCCCATGGACAATCCCTCCGTGGTGTGACTTGCAAGGACACATGCACTGTCAGTTCTTTAGATGCTGCTGGGGGGGGAAAGACATTTTACAGATAAAAACCTGAACATAAATACAGAGCAATACATAAACTAACTCATCAAACCACTGCTTTGATTTTCTGGCAAACACAGACTCTTAAAATCCAAGAATTAAATAATACACGCGAAATGTTATGCCTGAACTGGACAAGACTGCATCTTTAAACTAGAACACAGCAAGAGACCAGGTCTGGACTCCACACAGTTGGATTGCTGCGATATTTGAACCCCACAAGAAGCAAAACAAGCTCTTAAGCATGTCCAGGTCTTTACAAGAATGCTGCTGGGCATTTGTTCTTTGCATCACATCATCCTCTTTGTTTCTTATTTTCTGTGGACAGCCTAGGAGGTACCACTCCTCTTGGAAAAGCTACTGTCTTAAGTATGAAAAGCTTTAAAAAGAAAAAAATCAAAACCAAACCCCCCAAAACATTCTGTTGCATGTGGCTCAAATCTATAACTCCACAAACTGAATTTCCACATGCCGTGTAGCAGCCAGGCTCTGCAATTACATCGATTTCAGCACTTTCAGGGGCTTCTGAAAGATCCCTCTTGCTGTATCTGGAGCACTGTAAATGTGTATATGCACCTACAGGTGTGTATACCGGTTTATTGTCAGGTTTCCACAGGGCTGTGCGGGCAGGGGGGCACTCGCAGCCCTCGGGCAGGTGCTGCTCGGGAATGCCGCTCCCAGCACCGCAGGAGTGCAGGAGGAGTCCCGGTGCCATCGGGAGCATCCAGGGCCAGCTGTTCCCCGGGCATCACATTGTCGTGACATCAGGACTTGTGAACGCAGGGCGCGGAGAGGTGCCTGGTTCCACATGGTGAGGACGCACTGAAGCACGGCCGCCAAGCCCATTCGGTTAGAAAGACTTCCTAAAGCGCTTTCAGACATCTTTTAACCCCTTCCTGCTTGCCCGCCTCTTTGGAGACTTTTCCCCCCTTTCCCCGCTTAATGCAAGATCTTATCTCTCCGCGGATGAATGTATCCTTTAGAAGCTAAATAGAACCTTTAAAAACAAATTCTTATCAAGAGAACAGACAGTCTTTGCCCTTTAAACCGTGCTTGAAAATGGGTACGTTCCTCTGGGAACAGCCACCTTTGAAAATCGCTCTGCAGTAATCGTTAACTAACATGTTCATGTGGGGGAGACCAATACTCCACAGGACAGGAATTAAAACTTCCTTCAACTTTATCAAACGCCGTATTTAATTAGCTACTTACACCCCACGGCACCTGTAAATACGTAAAAAGAGTTAACAAGGAAAGCAGGGCATAAATTAGGAAAATAACTTTCTCCCACCCCCACGAGAGTTTCAGGGCAAAACACTTGGGCCAGCCTAATATCTGTAATCCCTCTAGTGGTAATATAATTAATGTGCCTTCCAAATGCAATTAAGGAAAGTGAAATCACAGTTAGCACGTGGGATTTGTGGCACAGACTCAGAAGCACCACGCAGAAAAAATGACCCTTCTGCAGTCTGAACTGGCCTCCAGCCGACTGCAGAGCTTCTTTCAAAGACAGCCTGAAGACTGAAATCATACTTAGGTTACCTGTAACTGGGGAGATCTGGAGCTTTCCAAGAAGCAACAGAAATAGTTTAAATACAGAGCATTCTGAGGCTCTTTTTCCAGCACAAAAAGAGAAAAGACAGAGGATTTCTAACATTGCTGAACATTCAATTTAGTGGTTAACCAAAAAGTTGAGGTTAACAACTTAAACTCCTTAAACTCCTTCCCTGATGCCATCTCTTTTCAGCCACACTCAGGAAAAAAGGTCATATTTACTGATATGAATGGATATGAGTCCCATCTGGTCTGACATCTCATCTGAGAGTCCCCAGCAGCAAATGTTTCCAGTGAAAACCCCCCTGGGTGGGCAAGGAATACTCTGCTCCCAGAAAAGATGCTGCCTGATTTACAACAGCTAGAACCGAGCTTGAGTAGTGAAGCCTTTCTTCCATTTAAGAGGTTTTTCTAAGCATAAATTTCAACATCCCTGGACATTTGCCATTCCTTCACTGCTCTGATCCCTCTTTGAATTTTACCAGTTTCTTGAGCCTTGCAGTGGTGCTCCTTGGCTTGGCTTCACAAAGCTGGTCACAGTGACATGCTCTCAAATAAGAGGTGTTGAAGCAGAAAAGAGTTTTCTTTTTAAATCAAATCCACTATCAGCGAATGCAGAAAGAATTGGAAAAAAAGAATCCAGCCTGTAGCATTCCTACTCCAATCTTCCCTGAGCCTACATGTAATAACACGACCTCAGCCATGCTGTTATCCATCTGCATCCACTAAAGGCATCCGAGTTTCACTGAAGGTTTTACTTTTGCCTCCCTAAAAAACTGCAGGACCATGAGGATCTTGCCCAAAGCTGCCACCAGAAACCACAAGCTCTTTCTTCAAGCAAGATGTAGAGTGACAGAAGAGCTTAAAAGAAATTTGAGAACAAATTCAATGTATGGGCTCCAAACAACTTATCTCGATGAGGGAACCCAGTTCCTAAATCTGAACAAAGGTTCTGCAAATTACAAGTGAGAGTTTTCCTGTCTATGCAGACCCTTTTAACCTACAGCGGGAGCACAGGGAAGCATCCCACAGCCAGAAGCCAGTAACTCAGCAGTGACACAGACACATTCTGCTTCCTGTGAATAAATTCTCTGGTTTTATCTTGTCTGTTACACAGAGAAATGTAAGGAGTTCTCCTCGCTCCAGGGAAAGCAACATATGGCCAATGGAGAAATGGCCATTTCCTTCACTTGCAGTATTTCCTACCAAGGCACCACCCCAGTGAGAGCCATCACTGGGAGCAGGGCCTGAGCCAAGAGAAATAAGTGAGCATATGGTTCTTGTATGGTGTAGGGTCAGGAACGTGTTATCTGAGGGAAGATTTAATCATTTTCCTGCTACCCTGCTGCAGGCTGTGTGAAGGAAGGTGTTTCCTGAGCTGTGCTCTGTGCTGACCCAAGAACTTCACACCAAGCTCACCATTCATAAGCGTGTTGTGTCTTGACACAAATGTGTCAGGAGCAGCTACCAGGAGCTAAGATCTAATTCTGCTGGGCTGCAGTTGGACTAACACAAGCCAGAAGTGCAATCAATATCCTTCAAGCACATCTCCAGCTTTATCATTTCACAGTCTCCACGGGCTCTACCTGAGAAGGCTGTAAAACAAACCCACAAAAGGCATCAGCAGGTCCCGTGTGAGGTTTGTGTGGGGTTTGCTGAGTGCACAGAGGCTCGGAAAGGAGCTCCCCTCCTGTTCACACAGACCCCCACATGGACAGTTCTGCAAACAGCCCCCAAACAGGGACCCAAAGTACATCTCCCCTGTTTGTTCTTCAAACTGACAGCTCAATTACAGCTTTTTACACCCTTCTGCATTGGGGCAGCTAGGGCACAGCTTGAATCTACAGTGGGAAAGGATTGGAGAGTTTTGTTGAAGGCATGAGGAATTTGAACAGATCTGCCTTGGTTTCTCAGGCTGGTTCTCATGAACATATAAAGCCAAAGGCCAGAGGGGATGACCAAACTCGTCACACCACCATCTGCTGTAGTCTGGTTTAATAAAAGTATTGCTGGTGCTGGTTTTGCCATATTAACAGAAAGAGTTGAGACTGGACAAACCAGACCGGACTGATAATGTGATTCAATAGGAAGCAACCCTGGGGAAGACATAATTCTTTGTATCCTTTTTTTTGCAACTGAATTACTCCATGTGAAAATGCAACTCCCTAAAACTGCCAAGTACCAAGGAATATTGGCAAGAGCCGGATTAGGACGCATCTGGAATGAACAGTTATTTTTCCTCTCTCAGTGGAATTACTTTAATGTGTTTTATCTTTGTTTCCTTTATAGTGTTCCTCCCTTAACATTTATTCAAAATTGAAAAAGACTGTTTTGAGACAGAGCTGGTCAATTTGCCATGCCCAAGCAGCACCTTTTAGTTAAAACCAAAAGGAACAGACATCTGTGTTTTGTCTGCTGTGGACATTTTCACCAAGAGATCAAGAAGATTCATAATGTAGCAGGACATGTTACTCTACACCAGAGAATTCAATTCACTTTAAGGTCAGTCTGTACCTTCCCTGTAATCAAATGGTTCCAAAACCCTCCCAAAGCCAGAACAGGTGTTTCATTCATACTGTCTGTCTACCTGGCAAGAACCCAAATTCTTTCTTTTAAAGCCTAAACTCTGTATTATTCTGGGGCACATGGAAAACATACGTAAGTGCTGTCTCCTAGGCACGCTTCGGGCTCGGTCATCAATAGCTACGTGTTTTTCTTTGCACAGCTCAAACAGGAACACAGCTGCTTTTATGTTAATAACTAAATCATGCTTTAAATGTGCCACACAGCCCTGCCTTCAGCCAGAAGGGCCCTGCAGATTTAACGAGCTGACATGTCAACAGAGATCAGTTCACCCACCAGAAAAGTGCAGCTCCTCCTGGGGTGAGCTTTGGTAGTTGTTTAGCACTGCAGGAGGACCAAGAGCACTGTGTCAAGTTGAATCCACGGAGGAAGCAGGGGGATGAGGGAATGTGCTCGGGGTGAAAAGCAGAGCAATGCTGGGGTTACAAACCCGCTCGAGTGTGACTGAGCCCTGGGGGCAAACACACACACACACACTGCAGACACACGACAGAACACGCTTTTGCTCCTTGTCTGAAAGGTGGGACACATCCAGCACTGCAAATGGGGAAACTGACTCAAGCCTGACTCAGAGAATAGGACTTCTCCTACTATGTCACTGTAACTTCTTTGAATGCCTGGAAGTTCATCCTCCCACAGATTACTTCACCCGGGGTTGTTTCTGTGCCCTGTGGCTATGTGCTCATAAATACTCTTCAGGCACAGGCTCATGACATACCCTTGTTGGCTTCCACCAACATCATATCCAGTTTTTCAAAACCTATGTGGAAATTACTGGTAGCAGATAAAAACCCAGCAGCACTTCTAATCTCTGTCACACGGGATGGTTGTATTGCCATCCTGTTGTATTGCCATTTTCCTATTAAATCCTGCTTCATTAATGAGAAATAATACACAGCTAATGAAAAGTGTAATTAGGAACAAGAAACAGATCCCAGCAGCTGGCCCAGAGGAAAGAACATCTCAATCAATATCCCACACCAGCAGGTGCCCTTTTATTTTCACACGTGTTTTCCCAGAGGAAGAGGAAGCCCTGTCCAACACACGGTGGCTGTGGCTCCCCGAGGGAATCAGCAACAGCTCTTGTGTGAGTGACAAGGAGCAGAGTTAGAGGAGGTGCACAGAGCCAGCACACACAGGTGACAGCCACAGCCCTAAGTGTGAGGGTGGCACTGTCCCCCAGTTTGGGGACACCAGACTGTCCTGGTGCAGGTTGTGCCGCAGCCACTCTGAACGGAACCTGGCACAGCTCTGCTGCTCTGCCTCTCCACACGTGTGAGGATGAGTTCATACCTGCATTTTCCATCTATTTCAGAGCTGGAAAGAGGGAGATTAGTTGCTACCCAAGACTCTCCTCAGGGCACAAGGCAATGCTGGATGACAGACGGAGTTTAGCTCCAGCTGCGCATTGTGGGCTCTGCCTATGGGAAATGCTTTACCTTTTTTTTTTCCCCTCTGGGATACATTCAATCCAAGCACAATATTGACAATCAGCTCTTCTCTCTGAGATTCCCAGTCCTAATCCACGGGACTTGCAGAGGGCAAAAGCATTGTAATGAAATATTAGCAAGAGTTGCCTTGGTAACTGCCCAGATGAAGCCCTCTTATATTCACTGAAGTCCTCCCAGCGTGACTAATACCTCCTGGGCTGTAGTTACACCAGTCTGAATGTCCTGAATGCATGACCAAGTCAGCAGAGCAAACACACTGAAGTCCCATTTATACAGTTATGGCTTAATCTGATTATTTGTAGTTTGACCAAGTGCAAGAGAAATTTGTGGAGCTTCACTCTACAACTCCTCACTTTCATCTCACCCCTCTCGGTAACACAGGCCAGGCTTTCCCATTCTGCAGTTTCTAAGACAGAAAAGCCAGCAGCTTAACAGCTGAGTGCAAATTGCAGTCATCTGTTAGAATGCATTTGGTAACATTTTCTTTATCCTGTTAACCTTATCAGAGAGCGGAACACGTGGGGAATGCTGAGGGCCTTCATGCAATGCAAAGTAAGAAACACACACAGATCTCAGCAGGCTTCTGCCACAAAATCCAGGTCTGACCAAGCCTCCCAGGCTCCCCAGCACTGCAGGCACACTGCTCCCCATCTGCTGTGAGCAATCTGAGGTGCTCAGATACGTGCTGCTGACCATGTACAGCTTAAGGCTTGAACAAAACCAGAAATTCTCTGTTTGAGCAGGTGCCTGTGAAGAAAGCTCTGGATTACAGCCCTGCTGTCCCCAGAGCACTCTCCCACCCACAGGGCACTGACAGCAGGGGACACTTCAGTTCCCTTATAAACTGCAGCTGGCAGCCAGACTACCATCACTGCCCCAGGCCTGGGCTTGCCCCTTGCGCTGGCTCACTCCATCCCCACTGCCCACCCAAGCCTTAATTTTCATTTTGTGAAGCTCCTTTCACAGCCAGGACTGAGGATTTATAGGTCCTGGAGAGAGCAACTCAGTGAGTGCCCTGATCCTCATACTCCTCACTTTTACTCTTATTTCTGGGGAAAAGATTAATTTTCCTGAGTGGGATCAGGGCAGAGTGCCTGCAAGAGAGGAAGGCTTGCAAGAGCAAGAGTTGTCATCGTTCACCAGCTGACTCACACACTAAATGCACATCCCAGGCTGGGAGCTCTGCATATCAGGGATATTTGTGTCTTTCTTTAGTGTTTGTGCAGCACAAGGCAGATTTCACACCTGTGTCCACCATCGATAAGAACAGCCCATGGTTTGGGCTCCCTATCAGGAAAAGATCTTATATATTTCCATTGTCACAGCCATTAATCTGAAATCTAAATTACTTCCTATTTGGGAAAGCATCTGAGTTTTTTTCCATGCAGATTATTCCTACAGTAGCTTAATAGGAACAGACAGCTGTTTTGTGCTTAAAAATAAGTTACTCCAGTAGGAAAAGGTAGCAAATAGGAAAATAGGAATAGGAAAATAGGTTTCTCCACAACAGAAGAGCAATGAGCCTGTTTCAGACATCACAGAGAGAGATGGTGCCACAGCCAAGAACTTAAATTACATCTGAGGTTCAAATCCCTTCACTACTGCTTCCCTGCAAGACCTTGGACACATCACTTAACTTTTTGTTTCCCTCTTTACATCAACTCAAAATGAAAATGAGTAGGGGGTATGACAAGAATAAAAGCTATAAGATGCTCAACCATCCAATGTTGGTGCATTTTTAAATATGTAAAAAATGGATTTAACAGCTAAGCCCTGCTTGGACCCCATAGGTCCAACAGACTTCAGTGAAAATCTCACACATTCTCCCAGCCTCTTCACCTTCCAGGAGCCCAAACAGCACGCACAACAACTGATGGCGTGTCAGGGTTTACACAGATCAGAAACACAATGAGCCCTAAACTCAGCTCCAAGCGCTGGTGAGTGGAAAAGTCATGACCAGCTCTCATCCCAGGGCAGCCTGAGGGGCTCTCCAGGCTGAGAGCTCAGGAGGTTGCAGTGAAGTGTTTCTGTACAAACAGCCTTGCTATGCTGGAGAATCTCGGATCGTCCCAGAGGATGAGCTGAAGTGCAGAATGGCTGCAGCCCTGGAGGTCAGGAACCCTTTTTCATACCAGGGGGAAGCACTTTGGGGTCCTTCAGTGCAAATCTTTGAGTGCAGTTTTCCAGCCATAACACTTCAAATGATGCAGCTGGAAACAGAATAGAGAGTAGTCCTGGGCTTGTTCTTTGGCTACTGGTTTTCCCTTGCCATAACCTCCAATTTCCTCAGCACTTTAGGGAAGGTTTATGTAGTGCATTACCTTTGTAGAGTCCAAGTAACCCAAGAAATCTCAAACTCAAATGCCTGGGTTTGCTGGGATAGATCCTATTACTGCTTTTAAATGCTTTGCATTCATATAAAGGATGATATTTTAAATAATGAAAAAAAGAAACCTCATAATCACAGCCAGGCTATTTGTGGGAGGTTTCTTCTCAGTTTTCAAAGATCCTTGAAAAGCTGGCAAGGAAACCAAAAGCTATTTTACTTTCTTTAGGAGCACTAAAGGGAAAAAGGTACTTTGCGGATTAGGAGATAAAAATTACAAATAAACTGTCTGATAATTTTATAGTAATTAAAGTAATTAACTTGATTGCATGCTACCATTTTGGCTGGCTTGGGCTTTTAGAATCTTATTTAAAGGAGCCACATCATTAAAGAACTTCAGATATGGAATTACTGCTGAGAGGTATCCACTCTGGATTGATCCATAGCTCTGAACTCACAAGGACTCCCAAGATGAAAGCCATTTGGAAACTCCTTATGTGATTTATGAATAAAGTGCCTGACACCCTCATCCTCATGGCAGGGGGTTTATTCCTTGCCTAATGAGGGGAAGGTCAGGCCTGGCACGCTCGGGGTGGAAGCAGAGAGGGTATGGGCGTGTGCCCGTCGGCATTCCTGCTCTTCAAGGATGAGGTATGAATCGAGGAATTTAATTAGTCCTTGCCTGCTTCTACTGAACAGCTCTGGAGGGAGAGATGCAGAGACAGTGTAATAAGGAGGATATGTGATTTGCATGCTAATAAAGGCACGCACACTTTCTCTGGACAAGCCTTGACTTGATACCAAGATTAGAACTTGCACTAAACCCAACTGTGTTCCAAAGTAGGCCTGCCACACACAGCAGCAGGCGTTTCACAGGGGTTTAAAGTTAATTACATTCTGTTCTGCTCCCGCTCTTTAATGTCTCTCTGGCTGTTCCCTGGCCTGCAGCTCCCTGGAAAAGCAGAGTAAGTGCTTTGGGGTGTTTATCAAATCCTTATTATTACAGGCTTTGGGAGAGGAAGTGTCAGAGTCCCTTCTGCTGTTTGTGGATGGGGTTTGGGGCTGCAGGGAGTGGAGGGGACCTGCTCCCCACACAGGAGGGACCAAGGCTGTGGCTTCACAACGTGTTGTCTTTGGCAGCAGCACTGACACAATCAGTTTTTTGCCTTTCTTCCCCTTCTGGTTGTGCCAACAGAACCATTTGTGGAACCAGGTTGTGAACTGACCCAGCTATAAAAAGGGGTGTAAACAATTCTTTTACAGTTTGTTTTTCTAAGCTCTCCTACCCCATTTAAGGAATAGCCCTCCCTGTGAGACTGCAGGAGTCAGGCATCTGGAAGCACAACTCTTTCTGTGCGAGGCTGTTAACACAGGTAAGCCCTGCAAGCTGCTGAAAGGGACGTCCCGCTCTTGCTGATTTAAGACAGGAGTTCCTAATATTAGGAGCAATGATTTATAGCCAAGTGGAGTGTCATTAGGCCAGAACTGAAAGTGATCCATCCGCTTTGCAGGAGAGAGACAGGTCAATGCACTTAAAGCAGAGTTTTTAATTCTTAGAGCACGCATAAGCTGTGCTGTTTCAGCCAGCCTTACAGATCTTGTCAGGGCAAAATCCCAAATGTTTTGCTGGAGTAGTCTGCAGCCAAATCCAGATTTTCAATGGGGATGGCTGAGTTTGTCAGGAAAGATAAATGAGCTGCAGTAATCAGCAGCAAAAGAGAAAAAAAACCCAAAATATTTTAAGTGCTTATCTGGAGTCTGGATTAAGTCCTTGATTTTCATGAGTTTCCTACGTGGTCTTGGAAGGACTTCCTGCCTGCACCCCAGTTTCCCAGCTGGAAAGCAGATACAATCAGACTGCAAAGTTATTGAAGTAAAAGACTCTGCAAGGATAACAGGAAAAAAACTCACCAACAGCACCAGGCATCAGCAGAGGACCCAAGGCAGCTGGTACCCACTGCAGGGACAAGATGGCAACAGAATCTCACAGGACTTTCAAAGCACAGCCATGTTCTCAGGGAAGATTCTGGGTGGTCTTTGATGCAGCTTACATTGATAATTTACAATAAAACACCATCTTGGCAACATACCTGAAACACCTTCCTACTAAATGAAAGCCTGACTTTGTCCCTGGAGCTGTTCAATCTGACACAGCTGCTCTGAACACCATCCAAGGGCCCTGCAGAGGTGGGAGGTACGTGGGAAATCCCTGCAGAAGTGTAGGTGAAACAACCTCCTCATTTCCCCCAAATCCCTCAGCTCGCATCCCAGGCAGGGTTCAGCCACACCACAAGTGCGTGGGGTTGGGTTTGTTCCCTGCAGATATTCCCTGTCCCACCGAACCACCTGCACCAGCTGGGCTTGGGACCTTCACCCCAGAACCCCATCCCATCCCAAAGGATGGCACCATCTCTTGTTGAGTGCATTTTCCCCTTCCCCAAACTGCCTTACTGTCACCAACAAGCACAAACTTAATTTCAAACCCAGCAAATATTCCACAGTCGCAGTGGGCTGGATTTTTCAAAGGCTGCAGCTGTCGTAACCCAGTTCCCAACTATTCAATTTTTGGGAAGATTCACCTTCACACTTTTTAACCCCAGAGAGTTTCACAAAGTGTACTAAAGGACCGAGTCTGGAGGTTTTTGAGAGATGTGACTTGCAATCTGCATTTGTACACTGTAAAATGGTTACATTTTAAGGTAAACGATGAATTTCTGAAAATCAGACGTGCAGCACGAGACACAAGATCAATAGCTGTGCTTGGAAATTCTGCCTGGTGTGCAAAAGATTGGGGAAAAAGGATTCCACGTGGATACTCTGATATGTACAGCATGACAGAGAGTTGTGTTCTGCAGAGAGCAACGATGCTTTGGAGTCAGAACTCCTTCCCTGAGAACACCACAGCACGATCTGAGCCAGCAGCAAAGCCCCAAATTCTTTGACAAGTACACACATCCTGTTGCACTGCCTCACAACTGCGGAAATCGGGGTGAGCAGCCGTCATTTACACGAGGTTACAGAGAATCCATGCCAGACTTCTTTAGAAATACTTGAAAATCCTCCATGAACATCTCCAGACAGCAAGTTTGAAAGGAAAGGAGATGAGCTGGGGAATAACACAAGCCCCACCAAGGAGAAGGAATCCCTGCAGAGTTCCTCAGGAATGCAGAAAAACCTTACAACTCTTCCCAATATTTTTTTCTACTCTTTTGGTGATTACTAATCTTTATGGAGTTTACATTCCATCTATCATTTTTATAACCAGAGATCAGAGAGGGATTATGACTGGGGGTTGCAAAGCTATTCACACAGAGACCCTGTTTATCTAAGCAGAGAGAGCAGCTCTTCGACTTTAACCATTTATAAGGTGGCAGAAGCACCATCTGGGACATGTTCAGAGCTGATTTGTTGTCCTACGCCAGATATTTAGGTGGTGCCATTTATATTTTGTCAGAAGCACCTCTAGCACACAGCAGTCAAAACAAAGACATGCCCCGGCAGATTGTGATTTTTACATCCAGTTCACATCCAGCTTTCCTTTTTTTTTTTTTTTTTTTTTTAAATCAGCATCAATAATTGCATCCCTTCTTCCACACTGGGAGTGTGCTGGGAGCTGGAAGTGCTCTGACGATGGAGAGCTGTGACCCCAGGACCTCTGGCAGTCATAATTTAGAGAAGTCACAATGCAGATCTAAATTCATACTAAAGGTCAGATCATCCCTTGGGGGCTCGCTGCGGCCGCAGCTCGGCTGCAAGAGAACTGGGCTGCCCAAATTGGCCAGAAAGGAACAGAAATGCAGCCCCCCTCAGCTGGATTTGGTGTGTCTCAATCAGCCATGCCTCGGATGAAAAGGTTGGTTACTTAAAATGCGGCTGCCACCTCTTAATGGTAACAATGATGTTTGAAAAGGTTCCTTTGATCTTCAGCAAACACTACAAGCCCTGATACCAGAAATACTTGAGCCACCCAGATTCCACTTCCCTGAAGCTGAGAAGTTAAAAGAAAAAAAAGATTAAAAGGAAACAAACACCAACAAGCAAAACAAAACAAAAAACAACAAAAAGAGGAGAAAGAATTTTTAAAAACATAAAATATCTGTAAATATTCAGTGGCTAAGAAATGAAATTGATTCCCTGATGCACAGCAGCATCCTCTTAAATATCAGGGAGAACAGTGTCTGCTTTAATCCATAAACTTCCATGTAATGAGGATAAAGCAACTGATGAAGGGAAGGATAAGGGACCTCAGGAGACTTTTTCGAAGAATAGGGGGTTCCAGGTTGCAGCAGAAAGGGAGAGTCAGGGATTTAATGCTTGTAAGGTCATAGTGCAGACTTTCTGAGGAGTGGGTTTTTCCCGGTATTTCCTTGCAGACAGCCCTGATACCTTTGAAGTGCTATATAAATTATACAATAACCACGAAGAGTGGGGCTTGCTGGCCTGATAGTGAGTCCTTTAAGTCAGTACTTTACCCTAATTTAAAGACCACTCCCTCTGTACACGCACTGCGTGTTACTTCAAAGGAAGCTGGCACCCACTCATTTCTCCTGCCAGGTGTGTTTTTTATCTCTGCCTAGCTCTTGTTTCTGTGGGCATCTTGCAGCTCATACCCTGTGCAGGCACAAAGCCTGCCCAGCCCACCTCCACTCACTCCAGCAGGGTGGGATTGGAGCTTTCCTGCCTCTGCACAGCCAGGAATGGGCATGAGGCTCTTCTTTTGTGCTTGGCTCTAACATAAACCACTAAGAGAGCCTAAACTGCTCTAAGATCTGGAAACCAGGATTAAATAGAAAATCTGAACATCTTGACTCGACGGGGAGAGGAAGAGTTACGTAAGAACAGAACCTGCGCCTCAGCATTTAGGAAGGAGATGCCTGCTTGCAGGTCTGGGAGGGGCTCTGCATCCCACTGCGGTGACCAGAAAGCTCCTGAAACAGCTCTTAACCACCCTCAGCATGAGCAAATCCAGCACTAGAGATCCCTCCTGAGAAAAGGGTCTTGTGTGGGTTTGGGGTGCAGTGCCAAGACTGCCAGAGCAGAGAGGAGCTGTGCTGCTGGTACAAGAGTTCCCAGGCTACAGCATAGCCCTACAAAGGAGAGCTGAGGCTTTCCAGGGCACCGTGCACGCACTCCCCACTCCCAGCCCTGCAGGTATGAACTTCCACAGCCCCTCCCCACCTCCCCCACAGCCCCCTGGTGCACTGGCAGTCAGAAACAGGCCTTGGGGACAACCCCAGACAGCTCCGGAGGCAAAGGTTACAGGTGTGCCCCACGCTCGCTCCTGGGTGAACCCCTGGAGCCCGGGGTGACAGCTTGATGAATGACATGCCACATGAAGGCTGGCAGCTTCTCTGCCTGGGAGGAGCAGAGAGGTTCAGGAGCATTTTTCTCCTCTGAAATCATCTCCCTGCCTGCCTGCCATTTCTAGCCCCTGCAGCTCTGGTGTTTTCCCCCTTAATAAAATGTTTTCAAGACAAAATGTACCAGGAGAAGATCCCCTCCTTGAGATGCAGACAGTCAGCACTCCAGGGATTTCCACACTTCATGGCTGGCTGTTTTCCAGTCACCTCCTGGCACGACATGGCAGCTGTGGCAAAGGGGACAACTGCCACTGGTGACCTGGCACTTCTTGCACCTTTCTTTGGGAGAAATAGGAGAGAGAGGACAGACTGTATCACACAGGCCACTCCTGCTTATTCAGAGCACTACAATCTGTGCATGTCTGCTTTGTCTTCTTCACAGTTTGCACACTGGCTCTTTGCAGCTCTGAAAAGAGCTGGTGATTACCCTTCACTTCCAGCACAAGTGGGAGCAGAAATCACAGAAGCACAAGCCATTAACTCCAGTCCCATTCATACTTCAGGCAAAGAGAGATGATGCCTTATGAAAACCTGAGTTTCACTTCAGGGTCCTTTTCTCCTATAGAGAAGAGGCATTCTGTCAGCAAGAGACTCCCCAAGCAGCTGTGGACCAAACCCAGGGACCTGCACAGCCCCACCATGCAGCCTCAGTTCCTCACCTCAGCTCAGTAAAAAAATGACAGAAAAAGCCAAGTTCACATAGAAAACCACTATTTTTTTAGTTTTAATTGAAGATGTGAAATAAGCAAGACTCCAAAATTCTTTTTACCAATGGAAAAAAAGCCAAAGCAAGAAACACCAAGGAAAAGCCTTGCACCTGAAGCTGCAGGCATCACTCGGACAGCTGTGTTTAGCAGGGACACAAATGGAAGGGAAAGGACAGCCTGCAGCTCTCCAGCACATCCAGAAGCACCAGTGCCCACCCCCCTCTGTTGTGGCAGTTTCAAGTGACATATCCGACCGTGGCTCATAAATCTCAGCTAAGCAGGGCATTTCCTTAGGCCCCGTATCTCTGTTTAATCGCTGTCTCTAGGCCACGCTCACTTCCCAGGCCTTGCGTGCAATAGCTCAGCAGTTCCAGCAAGTGACAGGAATGAGTGATGACCCCATGAACCACTGCAGGGCCTCACATATCACACTATGAACCAGCCCATGGCCCTGTGAACCACCCCATGGCCCCACTATCGCCCTATGAACCACCCCATGATCCACCCCAGAGCTCAGGCTGGTGCTGCCTTCGCTCACACCCGAGAACAGGCATCTGCACCCACCCTGTGCTCTGGGCAGGGCTCACAGCGCTGCCTGGACAAAGCTTTACTGTTCCGTACCTCCTCGTGTGTGGTTCCCCATGCACCATCTCCCATGATGACAAAGATTAAATGAGTCATCCTTTAGCAAGTGTTTAGCCGGCCAAACACAACCTCATGGGGCTCTCTGATTGAAGCTCAGACTACTTAAATCTGTTCTACATTAGATTCCCCGAAGCCCAAGAGGGTTAATTTAAAACTTGTGTAGGGGTGTTATCGCAGCTTCCAGAGCAGATTTGATAAAGCCCAAAGGGCCCCAAGACCCAACGTGGTAAAAATGAGTTTTCAGGAAGGTGCCTGAGCCAGCCAAGGAGTCTGCTCTCCTGAGAGAGCGGGAATCTGAGTCAAAATGCACCTCGTTTAGATCACATCTGATACCAATCCATGGGAAAGAGTTGGTATTAGCACAAGGCCCAGTAGTGAGGAGATTAACTTGTCCAAGTCTGAGGACTGCTCTTGGAATTTTCAGTGAGTGCCTGCTATTAAAATCCTTGTGCTGTAAATAGTCCAAAATCAACTATAATTTTAGCCTGTGACTCAAGCAGAATTTAAGGAAAAAAACCCCCAAAAACTAACCAAACAACAAAACCACCACAAAAACATTTAAAAAGCAAAACAAAAAATGCTTCATTTTCATTTCTGAGTTACAAGCAGCTGAGACTGGGCTGGGGGAGGGGACACTAATTTACCTACAGAAGTAATGAATGAGGGAGTGGCTTATATTTAATGAGTTTTAAACATATTGGGCATGAAACTCCAGGGAATACAGTGTCCCATGCATGCTGGCATTTTCCATCACTGGAACACTCCAGCCTAACATTTAAAAATTAGAGACTGGCGTTTGTATGGGATAATAGTTTAATCTTTTTAACAATGGAACTGCCTGGCTGGCAGTGGTGGGGAGGATTAGGTATTAAGATGCAGTTTTGTGAATGGGGACAATCAGTCAGAGCTGTCGAGTTGGTTTTGTTTGCATTATCCAAGTAATATCCAGAAGTGAAGGTGTTCACAGGAAACCAGATGTCAAATGCAGCAGGGCTTTGCCTTGCAGCAATTAGCAAACAGGTGAAGATTCATTACAAAAGAAACTCCCCGTGTGCAGACATAGACAGGAAAATATTTGCAAGCAGAAATCAAACAATGCAAAACAGGCTGTCCTAATGTCACCTTCAGAAAGCACCTAGTATAGATCTCCCACTTGTCCCAGTCCCACTGGCTACCCTAACCCGTGCTGAATATTTACCTCAATATAAACCATTAATTAAAGTGGTGCCCTGTGTGCTAATGAACACCACAGCAGGACGTGCTGAGCTGCTTCTGCCTGCACAGGACCCGTATTTGGGCAATAAGGTGCACAGGCTCTTGTATCATGTTTGCCTCCCTCCACACCTGCTTCTCCTTGAGCGAATTTGTTTGGAAGGAGCTGTGCAGTCTCAGCAAAGACACAGCCATACCAGGATGAGGTGGACTCTAATATTAATTTCTGACTTCTGTCCCCTGGATCAGTTCCTGTAGTGGGCATCCCTCCATTCTGCTCAAAGACATCACACTTGTCTGAGTAGAAGTTGATCTTTCAGAACACTTGGGGGAAAAGCACACCACAGATTGTACAAGAAGGATATTCTCAGTCACCCCCATTCCCAACACTGCAGCAAAACTAGAAACACATGAGCAGGTGAAGTCAGAGCACACAGGCAGACACTGTCTGTCATCAGCACGGCACAAATGGCCCCTACAATTAAGAGCACAGGCTCTGTCTGGTTCTGGCATCATTCATTTCTGAGAGCTGCTGCCATGCAAGATGCTGTAGGTGAAACTTAACCTGCAAAGCCATCATAATATATCACTTTTATCCTGATATCTGAAGTGAAAATGCTGGAATGTGACAATTTAAGTGTTGCTTCTGTCAATCTCCAAAAGCGTTTGCAATCACATTGAGCTGCCAAAACTTCTTTGCTCCGTTTGAAAATTTATGAGTAATAAAAACAGTGTTAGGTGATGAGCAGAGGGGACAGGTGATGCTGAAATGAATTAGCATATGAAGTCTTGGGGATTTCTCTGTACCTCTTCACCCTGCGAACCCCCATTCCGTGTAGTATTTTGATATATGTGGTCCTGGTTCAGGAGAACAGAGGCAAGTGGAAACAGCAGGAAAAATGTGGTGTCTGAGCATGTCTGTGTCTAAACAGTGTGAAACACGGGGTGGAGGCAGGGAAGAGAATAGGTTTAGATCCCTGGGGGAGTTCCCTGATGGGCGACCTGCAGAGCCTGTCCTGTGTGATGATGGTAACCAAATAATTCCCATTAAGTGGGGAAATGGCTTCTCCTTCCCTCCCCAGTGCTCGATCAGAGCGCACACTGTGCTCACAGCCTGTGCGCTCCCATCCCCGCACACCCTTTTTCCATGTGGGAAGCCTGAGGGCGGCCAAACAAAGGGATTCTTCAAATTTCATGTACTGTAAGTGCCGCAGCTACAAACAAGATGAAAACAGGGCCCAGGCTCTCACTCCTCTCCAAACCCACTCCTGCAGAGGCACTGTCTGTGCCAGTGCAGTTGCTTGTCCTTTATCTGTGCAAGCAGAGTCCTCAGCTCCCCATTCAGCCCGGCACATCCAGCACAGGATTTAGTTAATCATCCACAGCCAGAACACAGCCCTCTTTGTCAGAGCCCCGCGGGTGTAAAAGACTCTTCAGGGAAGGAGTGGGCATCACTCGAAATTATGACACTAACGAGGGTCAAACACTCCTTGTTTCCCTTCCATTAGTCCCATTGAGCCTGTGCAGCACAGTGGAAAACCTGCATCTGCCTCTGGGCATGGAGCAGGGCCGTGCCCACCGAGGGGAAGCTGGCAGGCTGTCCAGGGCTGGGCTCCGGGCATGGACACGCTGGAAGTGGTGGCAGGAGGCCAAGCACACTGAGGCTCTGGCTCCCTTCCCCAGTGAGGGACACCTGTGCATGGCACCAGGAAACTGGGACAGCCCTACTGGCCCACCAGTCACTCCCAGTACTCGTCTGGGAGGGAAATGTCACCAGTGCTACAAGCCTGGCTGTCCCTGAAGCCACTGGTTGTCACTGGTGCCCTGAGTGTGTAAAGATCTGTACCCACATGTGCCTGGCAGCACTCCTCCAGCTCAGAGGGGATGGAGCAATTTGGATTTTCCAAATTTTCGGATTGCTGTCGTGAAAAGTGCAGTGTTCTTTCATCTCTTGCCTTCCCACTGCGCAAATGGCCTCCCTTTTTTGGGATGAGGCATGAATCTTTCATTTGCAGAGTGGGGTTTGGTGTAAACACCATCAGCCCCTTCTCAACCAACTACACCATGACAGCTCCTTAGCTCAATATCTTCTTGAAAACCTAATTGTTTTGCCTGCTGAAGTGCAGCAACTCAAGCAAGAGATTCTAGAAGTGCCTCCTTTGGGACTGAACCCCAAAACAGCCCAAACCACTCCACAAATGCTCTCCACATTGCTCGTGTTCAATCACAAATCTCAAGGGGAAAGCCCAAGCCGTGGTGGCCTGAGGCAAAGCCAAAGTGGACACAGTGACACGAGAGTTGTACAGAATGGTGCTTCCAAACTCAGAAATGAGGGCTGAGCTTATGTTGGTGTGGGCTGGTGACTGAGCACAGGCTGCCCTGTGTGGGCCGACCCACTGTCATCCCAGGACCTACAGCAGCCCGAAGAAATGTGCGTGGGCAGAATTCCTGCATCCACAACTGGCCTCAAAAATCAGATAATACCATGGGAAAATACAGGGATGACCCCTGGGGAAGCAATCCTGTATCCCCAACAGCCTTCTTGAGAGTGGCTCTAAAGCACGCAATGCCCCTGGGTTTCTGTAGCTGCAGTAAATGCTGAATTATTTGAGAGCTGAATCCCAAGCACACTGCCTGGATCTGAGCAATTAGAGAGAAAAAGAAGTATATTCCAGCAGCCAACCGCTTAATTATCGAGGGTATTAAGCACAGCGTGCAGCTAATAGCAAAGCTTTGGATTTTCAGGACAAGCCATTCTCCCTGCTCCGCTTGTTGGAAAGAATCTGAGAAATAACAGGATGGCGACTCATTCCCGTCAGTACCACCCTACTGTGGGATGAGGTGGAAATGCCACCGTTCTGGGTACAAGCTCTTTGCTGTGCTCCCAAGGGAAAGAGTGGACTTTTAAGAATCGGGCAAGATTCCCGTTCTGAAGAGAATTCCCCTGGTAGGTTTGTACTGCCCTGTTACCATAGTTGGCTTTCTGTCATCTCCCTGAGCCCCGGGCTGAGCAGAGCAGAGGTTTTGGTGGTGTGGAAGAGGGCAGAGCTGAGCCCTGTGAGATCTGGGGGATCTCACACTCCTCTGGCACTGGAAGCTTTCCAGGGAGATAATGCTGTCACTGAGCGATGAGCCCACTAGCGCTGCTGACACAGCAGTTCTTTTCAAATGTAAACAGTTGTTCATGGTCCCAGAAAGCATTTCACACTGCCCAGACCAAACGTTTTTAAAAAAAAAACCTCCTGTCCCTGAGTCTTGTTTAAGAATCTCAATTCAATTTCCATTACATTAATGAACTTTAGTGTTTGTTTTCTTCATTTTGCTTTCTGGACAGTCTTTGGAGTGTATCTAAAGTTTTCCCCCACAGATTTCATGAGAAGAAATGCAATGCAGTTTTTTAAAAAAATGCAAGAGGAAAAGGAAGGTAGCAGCAAAACATCTGATACTGGAGGAGATGATAAAATCACGGGAGCTGGCAGAGCTGGCAGGCTGTCCATTTTTCCTCCAGCCCCGGCCTATGTCCCTTTGTGAATTGGCCTTTGTTTGCTACAGATTCACTCTAGCGGTTTCTCACACCAGAAATTAAGCTCTATTTTATCCAAACCTGGCCCAGAGGGCCTTTGGCTCCCAGCCAGAACATACAGAGCATTTCTTTTTATTTGCTCTTCTTTTCTCAGTCTCTCTCCCTGCAGGGTACTGTTATTATTATTTTTTTTTCCTTTTGTAAGCTCGCATTTTACTGATTAAAGCGCTTACATTCATGTTGATACATTTGTTTTGTGGTGCCTTTGGGGTCATAAGGAAGCACAGATTATTCTGGCTTGGAAGGGAGCTGAGAAAAGCTGAGGAGAAAACCAGGATATTATCAGACATTCCTTTGGTACTGACACACGGGCACCGATATCAGCCGGGTGATGATTCGGGGCTGGGGAGGGGGGAAATGGCATTTGGATAAAATGAGATGGGCTGTGATGTGACTGAGGAGGGCTGAGGGAACAGGCTGTTATCAGCAGGGCCACGCGCTGAGTGTGGCAGGACAGGGGTCCTGTCACAGAGCGGGGACGTGACAGCCCGGGGGCTCAGCACACTGCCACTGCCCTCAGCGCCACAGCTTCAACACCACAGGAAAGCAGCACCAGTGGGCTGCCCTCTGTGCCAGCCGTGCATTCCAGGACGGATTCAGACGCCTGGCAGCAGCACCAGTCCCTCCAGAGCTCTGCCAGGGGTAACACCTGCATCTGCAGCCCGGGCCAGACCTCTTGTCCTACCTGCACGTGTCCGCGCTGCAGGCTGCTCCCCACGCAACTGCTCCTCTCCTGCTGCAGCTCCTTGGTTTCTTGGCTCTGCTTCCAGGCTGCTGCTGCACACCACCACCTTCCCGGGGGCAGGCAGGAGCCCTGGGCTGTTTTGCTGGTGGCCTGAGAATTAAGGAGGCATCAGGTGAGGAATCTCTAAGTGGAGACTGGCTGAGCAAAGCTAAGCCTGCCCTCTCAGCTGGGTGTAAATGTAAGTGGCTTCAAAAATGGGATGAAAATCTGCATCAGAGACAGCGAATTCTGACAATCCAAGCGTGGAGGTTTGAGAGCAGAGACCTGTCTGGGCAGCTCACAGGTGCTGCCACCTTCCTGATTCACAAGGTTTGGGACAAGCAGTGCTGGTGGGGTCGGGAGCACCTCAGAAGTCCCTGACACACTCCATGCAAGCATCTGAGCCCCTCAGGGATGCCAGCACCTTGCTCTGCCTCTGGCCTATCCCTCTGGCTCTGGTTGGCCTCAGACCAGAAGACATAGGGTGAAATCTCTAATGGGGGAGAATGAACAGAATCAAATGGGGAAATATTACAGTGTTGTAGGACAAAAAAAGGTTTTCTTGACATCTTACAGATTTTCCTTGCCACCCTCCTCTTATCTGCTCGGTTCTTCTTCATATCTTGTTTCCACTTCCACCTTCCAAGCCTCTTTCCTGATCCTAGAGATCTGACTGTGTGCAGGCTGTTTCAAACAGATAACCAGCTGCCCCCTAACAGTAACTGAGCTCTTTCCCTTCCTTCTGTCCCACCTGTGGGATGAGACCTTGTGCAATTGTCTGGCTTTTTCCCCCAAGGGCTGTCTGCCTTCTTCTGATAAGAACTGGACCTTGTAAACATTTGCTGAAAAGCATGGAAAAAATAACTGCAAGTACAACGACCTCAGGCAGGTTAGAGAACAGTGTCTTTATCCAAATCTGGAGTCGACTGTCTTCTTAAATCAATTTAAACTGAAATAAGATCCATTCCTCCCTCGTTCCCTATGCAAAAGTCAGCTGTAACCACAGGACATTGAGTCTTGCACAGGCTGGAGACCAGAATGTGCCTCTGACACGAGTACTGGGCAATTTATCACAGGAGATTACACTCGAGGGTGCTCATGTGACTGGGATTTAACAGTCAATTAAATAACACCAACACTTCCAACAAAGGAGCTGGGATTAAGGAAGGACTCCAGAATTACTCCTTTTCCTTCCCGACTCTGATGCCAGCCTCGGGAATCTCCCCATTATTAACCCAGATGTTCAATTAAAGCTGACCGGAACAAATACAATTGTTCTGAAATGTCACTGCAATGGGACTCGGACGTCAGGTCTGCCCCTGAGGCACTTCGTAGGAAGCTGTTCCGTGTCTTGGACTCAATCAAAAGGATTCCAGCCATGTGTTTAGTGCAAGTGATTAAACTGCTGCAGCTCAGGTCATTTCTAAGGAGCAGACAGGGAAGTACTGCTTCTTCTCAGGATTAGGCAGTGCCAGACAGGGCAGATGAACATGGTGCTGCTGGTTCAAAAGGACACATCCAGCTGCCCACGCATTTACAAAGAGCACGTGGCAGTGCAGTGCTTCACAGTCAGCTCAATGTCTGGGCCCCACAGAGCTCATAAATACACAAA
Source organism: Bombycilla garrulus (assembly GCA_013400315.1). Lineage (NCBI taxonomy): Eukaryota > Metazoa > Chordata > Aves > Passeriformes > Bombycillidae > Bombycilla > Bombycilla garrulus. The sequence continues at coordinate 1,452,766 of VXBU01005400.1, forward strand.
ACCTCTCCCCATCTCTTCCAGCAGGCAGCAGTGCCTCCCTCCAGATTTCTTTCGGCTTTCCTTGATGTTCCTCCAAGTCATGAGCACCTCAGCCTTGCCTGATGTTCACTCCTTCCTCTCCCACTGCTCCTGAATGTGCCCATTGCTCCTGCACTTATCCTGCTTTATCCCTTCTCACAGGCAGACTCACCCCTGATGCTCAGACATCTCCTGGCATCAACTCCAGTTCCACGGTTCTCTTCTCTTCTCTCTAACTCTGTCTCTCCTCACACCTCACCTCTTGTGTTCTGGTAGGTCCATCTGCCCTCCCTGCCTGGCCAGGAGAGAGGGTTGCACACTGCTGTGGAGCATCTCCTGCACCTTGTGCAGCACATTCCAAAACTGCAGGAAGACACACACAGCATCATGGGCTCAGCATTCACATCAGCACCTCCTTTCAGGACAGTAAAAAAAGCTTGCTGCTCTATTCACCTTTCATTAACCACCAAACATTTCCATCTGTTCTTATATTCCAGTGGCTTTTTAAGAGTAAAGAAAAAAAAAATATTTGTGGTGATTTTTTCTCATTTTATCATTTTCTTCCCCTAAATGCTACTCCCCAGGGCTGTTCTTTGGGAATCCCACTTTGCACTGTGTCAGCCCTGGAGCTGTTGCAGCGCTGGGTCTTAGCACACAACAAACCTTGTGCTTGGGCACAAACAGCATATTTAGAAATTACCTGATAAACAGAAGGACACAGCTTTTGTGACCCAAGTTTCCTCACCACACAAGTCAGGAAGGGGCTATTACACTCTTGTGAAGCTGGCCAAGATGCTGAATTTTTTCCCATGCAGAAGAAACAACCTTCCCCATTCCCTACTCTCTCTCTTTCTCTCATGGGGTAAGTGCAGAGTTTTGTTTTATAGGTTCCTCTAAAGCATCCGAGTTATTCCAGTATCCTGTTCTGGACAGTTCGTCCCAGCAGTGTATGACACGGTGTTTTCCTAAAGGGGCATTTTATAAGGTCACTTCATCATCTGGTTCCACAAGGTCATTCAAAAGTCACAACACTGGAGACAAAATCCCCTTATGCTCATTTTGGTGTGTTGGAAACTACCAGAATGCTTGCTGAAATAAATCCACAGATTTTCCCCTAACAGAGTTGCTAGAATGATAGCAAGGTCGTGACTCCCCCTCACTCCTCATAATTGCTGCAGCACATCCCTAAAGGGGTGGCTGACCACAATCCAAATATTTTTTTTTTCATGTAGCAGGAAGGAGTTGTTGGGAAATCTCTTGGAGCACATGAATGTCAGCCTGGTATTTTACTTGGGACAAACTCTTTGACAGGATGCTCATTTTCTCACATCTACATCATTCTTTAACACCAAATCCACATCTTTCCATGAAGAAGCTGTGGGACTTTTCCAAACAGTAAATGAATATTTTCTGCCTAATTTGTATTAGGATGTAATACCTAAAAAAAAAAACCAAAAACAAACCCAAACTAATGCTTGAGATAAAACTAGAATTAAGAGACAAGACCATGGAGTGGTCTGGTGTCCTCCTCAAATAATCTTCATCTGCAATGGCAGCGATGACCCCAGAGGGGTGACAGTGACCAGAGGTGGTGTTATCCATGGGTTTGTGCTTCAGGGAGGGTAGGACTATCAGGTGTCTATTTACAATTCCCAGGAGAGACACTGGAGTTGTGTCTTAATGAAAACTTCATATTCATTGTCTTAATGAAAACTTCATATTCCACCAAGCACTTGAAGCTCAGACCTAAAAGCCAACACTTAAACAAGTTCCCGACTTCTGGCATGTTGTTTTTGCCAGTCTTTGTTGCTTTAATCACAAGTGACAGCCAAACAGTAATTTGGGCTGTTTATTAGAACAGCAACACGTTCTGCTCCTCCTAAGGCCACAGAGATATTCAGAGTGAGCACTCCCACAAACGTTTTCCAGGAAGTGGTGGCTTCTGGGAACCTGAAGGATAGAATGGAAATCGCTGATCGGAACAAGAAGCTGTAGATCCCTTGAGGGGACACACAAAGCAGCACGGGATGCTGCTGACACTCTGTTTAAATTGGGTGGATTTATGAGCTTTTCTGATAAGAACTGTTATCTGGGGCTGGAATCAGACACCGCCCCCTTTGCTGGAATTTCTCTCGGTTTGTTCTGTTCCCAACTCTGAGCGCTTCTGGAGAGTGTCCACGTTGTCTCTTCCAAATTCATGGAGATGGGAATCTAAGGCTGCTGTATCCTGTGAATTTGCATTAAGGGCTGCACTGACCTTAGAGATGCAGGCAGTCTTTAGGCTGGGCCAGAGCAGTAGGAGCAGAGGTGGCAGCTCCAGCTTTGTGCCTTGGGCTGGGCTGACAGCGACAGTGACCAGTCCTTGGTGGGACTGGCCCTCCTGGGTGCCAGCTACTGATACCAGCAAGGGGTGACTGAGAGCAGGCTCCCCGTGAGCGCTGCATTTTGCATTTCAGAGTCTCCAAACACCAGAGGCATTATCTCAAACTGCAGAGCATTGTAAATCAGAGTTAATTCTTTCCAGCAGTCAGCTTTGATATGGCCCTCCCACTCATTACCCACTCCCTAAAGGAAGAAGGAACACTCTAAGGGTCCTACCTCCATAAATGTTCCTGGATTCAAAAAGGCAAAAATGACATTATTTGATTTGCATGTCCAGAAAACTGGTGGTGTAAAATTCCCCTGCTGGATAGAGGATAAAGCCAGGGGTTAAAACAGTAAATTAGCATACCTGCTTCTGGCTCAGCTCCACCGAGTTCACTGCAGATCTTTAAAGTTTATCCTCCTTGTAGAAGTTATTTAGAGAACTATGTCACCTCCTTGTATAAGTTATTTAGAGAACATTTTCTGAGCACTCCTTACGTTGATTTAAAGCTTCCTACTTTATTAAATCACATTCTTTGAGAGCTGGGAAATTCTGGTATAGGATGTAGCAGTTGACGGGTCTTGCTCAAAACCAATGGAAGCAGAAAGGAGTCTCCTGAGCCTTGGTCCCAGTGCTGTGGTTTTATGGAATGCCTGGGATGCACATTTAATGGGAAGCACACCAGGAACAGTTCCCTGCTCTGCAGAAACAGAGTTGTTGCTTTTTTATTTTTTTTTTTTTTTTTCTCCTATTTCTTTTTAAAGCCGGGAAGGCTGAGTAACAGAGCAGACATGAGCCACAAGGTATCTGATGAAATGACATAGTTTGAGGTTTTTACATATCCATATGGAAAGCTGTGATACGTGTGTGAGACTTCCCTGGATATTCAAAGTTTTCAGGGAATTATGACTTGCAGCAATGAGTCAGCACTGTTTCAGCTGAGGCAAGGATTAACCTTCCTGTCAGGACAGTCTCAAACAAGCTTGAAAAAGCCAAACCACAGAGAGAGGTGACAAATAACACATTTTGGGAAACAAAAGATCAGCACCTGGGGCCTTAAGACCAAAGGAGATCTGTTATCAACCATTCAGCCAGGATCAGAAGTGAGCACTGGCCACAGTGTCACTGGCAGGCAGGTACACTGCCACCTGTCCCATACCTGCAAAGCCTCCTGTTTCCCAGATAAGTTCAGCATTTGGGAGAAGGTCAGAAAACACTTGTAAAATGGCCTCCATTTAACCTGAAAGGGTTTTATCCCTACTGTGGTCACACTTCTATCGCTCTCCAAGAAGACTGCTGAGATGTGAATTCCCTGTGCAATCAGAACACCCGAAATCTGGCTCTGTTATCTTCTGCAGGAGGAGGCAGGCTCTCCAAAGGCAGCGCTGTCACCACGTGCTGGGTTCCCAGATCTATGAGCTCTGTGCACAATGATCAAGCTCCCTCTCAGGTAATATACATCACAGCCTGAAAGCTGCTTCCTCCACCTCCCTTTGTAGTCCGTGTTTTAATCAGCACCATCTGGGATCAGCTTCCTTTTATTTACTTATTTTTGGGTAAAGGTGGTCTTAGATCTTCAGATTTTCATCAGCCTGCCTGGAAACCATTCCAAATTTGAGATTACCAGCTCATTTGCTGGAGACTGGGATAAGAGCAGGCACAAGACAGGAACAAAAGTGACCCATCAGCAGACTCAGCTGCTGCAGCACCAACTTTTTAAGGTTATTTTCTCAGCACAGCTGGCTTGGGGGCTGTACTGTCACACATCCACGCCTGGCTGAGTGATCCAGCACAAATGACCCCATTTTCCCAGGAATGCAGAGGGAGTTTGCTGTGAGCATGGCTCCAGCGGCAACAACAGAAATCAGGCGTGTAAATCCCTTTCTTTTAGTCTCAAACTAGTCAAAGGAACAATTAAATCCCCAGCCTTTCTAGCCCTTGTAGGGGAAAGAACTGAATGAAGCAGGGACAAGCAGCAAGTAATGATCTCTGCCACCTCCCCTGTGCACTACTCAATTTATTTTGAAGTGCTATTTTTGTTCAGCCTCAGACATTTGAAATATTTTGCCTGGAGCACAAAATATCACATTTCCCAGCTCGATGAGTAACCCGCACAGAGCTGTGCTAAAGACTTTATGGAAGTTATGTTTTGTGAAATAAAACACGTGGTATTTCAGCATTTTTGCTCAACCTGACTTACCTGACAGGCACTGCAGGTCATGAGAGGGAGACAGCCTGAGTGATTTCCCATCAGGGCACCAGTGCATTGTATTTTGGTTTTGACAGACGGATGGATCAAGGTGCTCGTCTGGGTTCTGGTGCCTGTGAAAAAGCAAAAAGATTATTGTGTTTAGAGCCAGAAAACCAGCACCCTAATTTTGATGGATATGTTGTGTCCCAGCACACAGCTCACCAAAATACAAGTGTGACTCTCACTTCCCTCCCTGCAGGAACCCCCAGTCCATGCCCCACAAGCCTTGGCTCCCTGCACAAGGATTGTCCTCCACCCTCTTGGAAGAGCACCTGAATTAACAGATTATGTGGGTACAGCTCTGAGCTCCCACAATCTGCAGCTAATCCTGGTGCCATCAATCCAGTTCTGTTTTAATAAGCAATAAATGGATTTTCCTGTTTTGCTCATGATGGTAATTGGTAAGTGACCTCCCTGCTGTCACCCATGTGTTTTCCCACCCTGTTTTTTTCCCTGCTGTGGAGGGGGAGAGGGTGGGCACTGGCAGCTGGCCATGGTGAGCCCAGGACTGCAAACAGCAGCCAAAGGGCCCCAATCCTCAGCAGAACGGGCACATATCTGCTCTTCCCCATGGTCCCAGGAATAAGCCATGGAACAGGAACTGTTAACTTTGTTCATTTGTTAACACACTCAGGTGTTACACTTGGTTCAGCCTGGTCACAGTAATTTTACTCATTATCAGCTACCTGAAAATAGATGTTAAAATAATACGTTTTCATCATAATTGTTTAAAAAACTAAATCCCACACTGACCTTATCAACTGTTCTTAATTCTTACAATCACAGTACCTGCAGCTCCTGTTGAGGATTTAGCCAAGCAGAACTCCTGTCTGATGTTAAACAACAGTGTGTTTTCTAGCAGGAAAAAAATGCCTGATTAGTTTTATTTGTTTTTTTTCATGGTTGATTAGTCCAACATACATACAGGGAAGTTGCCTCCCTAGGGATGCCTCAACACAAACAGCCATAAATGAATTCACTAAAATCAAAACCTCCCTTAACCTGCTCACAGTAACATTTACAGCAGTGGTGTATTTATCTCTGTATTTACTCAGAGTGACAGCAATCGAACAAAACAGGGGGTGGGAATGCACAGCTCTCCAGAACATCCACCTGGAAACCAAAACTGTCGGATCTAGTGGAACTAGATTATCTCAGTGCTCTAGGGAGGCTTTCAGCAGATAAATAAAACAATAATAAACAATATCCCACAGAGCTGTCCCAGGTTTCCCTCTGCAGGGAGCACTGCTGGGACGGCTCTGCTCCAAAAACTCTTTTGGTGCTTGGACACACATGGAGGAGGGAAAGTACACTCCTGGCCTTTTTTACTCCTTCCCTGAATCTCAGTGTCCTCGGTGCAGAGAACCACGAGCAGTGCCAGGGGACACTTCTGCCCTTGTCCCCGGGCAGGGCTGTGCCATTTGGCACCTCAGCAGGGCTGATGTTACCAGAGCTGCTCACTCTGTGCCCGGGGGCAGCAGTGACCTCCCAGCCCGGGCTCTGATCAGCAGCCTCACAGCTGACACACACTCAGCTTTTCAGCACCGGGTAGTTCATGATGAGAATGTCAAGGCTTAAAAAGAAAAATCAGTATTATGAGACATCGACCAGCTCCTACCAAGCCCCCAGGTGTTTTCAGGAGTTTCAGGCTCTTGTCTGAGCAGCAGAATTTTGTCCAAAGACACTAAAATAGCCCCAGTGAAATCAGATGTCTTTAGGATGCCACTGCCAAGTCCTCGTAAGTAACAGCAAAGAATTTCACGACTTGGTGCAATGTAACCATGTAAGGGCAACTCTCTGTCCATCTTGTACAGTACGAGTACAGTTCATTCCCTTTCATGGCCCTCCAACATCTGAACTATTCCTGTTCCAGGAAAACAAAGAACGTTTTACATCACAATACTAGAAAATGCAACTGAAAGTGGATTTTTTAAAGGGACACATGTCCTCCCTGGATAGGATTCTGCAGAAATTTTGGTAGGATTTACATGGAGTCTTGCTGGTGACGATGGTGTGAACTCCAGGAAGCCTTCAGCACAGCACTGATCCCTTCCCAACTGAACTGTTTCAGGATATGGCACCATTAACGGCTCATATTTTGACAAGAAATTAAGTTAAATTATTAGAGAATAATTCGTTTCAATTTTTCAAATTCCAAAAACCAAATGGCAACAATCAGGGTTACAAAGCACAGAACATTTTCAATTACACAATAATCCTTAAATACTCAAACCAGAAGTGTAAATTTGGGTCAGCTGTATACTAATGGGGTTGTACAGCTTAAAAAGACATCTGAGAGATCTCAAGTTCATCTTGAACTTTTAAGCTGTCAGTTCACTGTGCCTTATGGAGGAATTCCACTGAAATCCACATGGATGAACAGAATCTCAGGGGATTAGGAACGAGTCAACAATATTTAAAGTCTTCAGTAAACCAGGCATTTATCAACAGCAAACAGTTAAGGGTTTTATTTAAAGTTCTACCCTAATGCCAAGGAAGAAGCAGCTAATTTAAGATATGTCAGAAAAAAAATATCAAGTCCAATTAAAACTTATCTCCTCTTACTGTGTACAAAGGAAAGTAATAAGGATTGGACATAAGCCAAGTTGAAATCTCGCTGGTTTGAAGACTGTATTTTTCTTTCCAGAAAATGTTTTCACAGATTTATCTCCCGGAAAAATGAATTATTTCTAGGAGAATCACAACACTGTCATCCCCCCTCCCCCTTTTTTTAAATGCATCTTTCATGGTTAACTTAGATGTCAGAAGAAAATAGCTCAAAAATAAAGTATGGATTAACTTACCTCCTTGTTTTAGTATTTAAAAGGTTTCTCTAATGTGCTATGTATTAAGTTCAACACAAATTCAACATGAACCAATTTTTTTGCCTTTTTAGCCAAGTTCCTCCCTACTTGCAACACCCAGGAGTTCATCTTTTAGAAGTTCTATCAGCTCAGAGCAGTAAATTCAAGTGTTATTGGTGGGAAGGGAGACTGTGCAGCCAAAGATGATTCAGGTTATGGCTCTGCTAAAAAAGGGCTCTCAGCCTGCTGGGTTCTGACTCCTCTGCTGCTGGAAAAAGTTTAGTTATGGACTTCATTGTATCTATACAGTAGCTTACACAGCTTACACTTTAAATCCTAATTTATGATTTGCAAAAAAAAAACGTATTAAAATTACAAACAAAACCCCAACCCACACAACACAGTAACTACACATTAACATGGCCTGATTTGCTCTGCTAATACTCAGCAGGTATCCATGGTGCTAAAACAGGATCTTCCAAACAAATACGCTGCACTTTGTGATATCTGAGAGGAAAAACAGATAAGGAGAAAGATATCACAGTTGGGTAGCTCAGCCATTCTCCTCAGTGCAGAGGAACACATCCCTGTGCTCCAGGCTGTGCTGAGGCTGAGCCCTGTTTCCCACGCACACAGCACACGAGTACCGTGCAAACGAGACAGAAATAAAGCACATGGAAACCCCCTCCCAACAGTGACAGCCTGCAGCATAAACAGGAAAGCATCACCCAGCAGCCTCTGTCACCTGGAACAGCTCTGGGAGGGGCCGTGCAGAGATCTGAGGGTGGACAACTGCAAATGTTAACCCAGAGATGACCACGAGCAGCAAGTGTAATCTGGATTTAACCTCTGAGCAATGCTTGAGAAGGTGCAGATCAGGATACACCGCCAGGACAGTCCCTGTGCAGCTGTATTTTGGTATTGTGGAACTGGTAAAATGCAGCTGACAGGGGAAATTTTCCATATAAGTCACACCCTATTACCTTATTTTAAACCCAAACCATATATGACATTTATTTAAATGATAATCACAACATAACAAATAAACCTGCAGTGTGCGAACAAAATCTATCAACACAAAAGCAGCACCTGGAAGACAGACCCCTTCTTCTAAAATAGCAAGAAAACCCCCTTAGTTTTTCCAGTGAAAAAGCAGCCAGCTCAGTTAGATTCCTACACTGCAAGTGCTCCATTACAGATGCAATACTTATTAAATCTGGAAAAGAACAGTGAGAGTGAAGCCATGAATAAAGTGGAAATCCTTGACTTTCAACTCTGGCATTCCTTTACAAGTTGATTTGTTTTAAGAATTCACAATCACAGAATCTGTATATTTTTAAGACACGCTTCCAAGTCTTTTAAGACTAACTATAATAAACCCACTCATGTTTATTTTTATGAAGAAAAGACACAGCACAATACAGTTTTCAACTGTTTATTTCACATGTTCCATACCGCAGTTTCTTCAGTTAAAAGTTCCTAGAAGAAAATGAAATAAACATTGTTACAAATGAGTTTGCTTTAACAGCTCAAGTAAATATCTCTGTGTAATCATCCTATAAATTCAATGTACACATTGTCATCCCAAAAGCTGGATTTGGGAATGGAAGCTCCCCCTGCAAGGGCTGGAGCATAAGATAAACATACGTACTTGGAAACAATTCCATCATTTTTCGCCAGACGCAAAATGGAATCATCTGATTCACCCTGCAAAAACAGAAAAGAAAATATTCTCAAGTGTCCAAATAATTGCTGACACATGTGGAAGAGAGGCAGCTGCAGCAGTTAGTGCAGATTAGTGTTTTCAAAATAAACTGTTAATTCTTTGTCATCCTTAAGGGCAAGGAATTGCTTTAAGTGCATAAAAACATGCATTTGCATGAACAACATGTATTTATAGATAAGTGGACTTGTGATGAAACTCCTCCCACCGTTTTTAAGTCAAGGTAGTATCATCTTCAGTAATTATAAACAACAGATAAAAGGCAGGATTAGTGCCTTGGTATACATTATTAAAAGAAAGAAAAACAGTTGCATACATTACTTAAAACAAATAAACAAACACCTCCAGCAGAATTTGATTATTCCAAGTTAATCCAAGGTCCTGGCACAGTGGGAAGTGCTCATGGCAGAGGTGGAATGAGATGAGCTTTAAAGTCCCTCCAAACGCAGCTTTTCTGTGGCTCTGTGAATCTGTTCACTCTGCCTCCATTACCCCCAAAAACCCCTGTGAGAACTCACTTCCCACAGTGTGTTCATGGCCAAGCACACATCTGTGAATGACTGATGCTCAGAAGCAGCAGCACAGGAGCTCTGCAGGCAGCAGGCACTCACCATTCTCCGGATGGGGCCGCAGATGGCGTAAGTCTTGAACTGGCCGTTCACTCTGCCCGTCACCTTGTCCACCTGCAACCACAGCAAAGCTGCTGCTCACACAGGTTCTTACAGCTTTACACCCCCACATCACACCTGCCAGGCACCCAAAACAGTTAAAGACTGCAGAAAAATACCTGCAGTGCTGAGAAAATATGCCACAAAATCTCAAGGTGAACACTGAAGTTAGAAAGTCAACTACAGTGATCTTTGCACAGCAGATTTGTACTGAGTAGTGCAGCAATAAAATAGAGTGGATCACACAAACTGACAAAAAATGGTAGATAAAAGGAGAAATATTTAAGTTCTGAACAAATAGAAAAACTCTGTGTAAAGTAGATTTTCCTGCCTTTACTCTTTTTCTGTTTCTTTTAACTAAGGTCATGTTGTGGAAAATTGAACTGAAGGGGGAAGGGGACAGACTTGTCAATGTCCAAGATGAGAGACATAAATTGTCTCACTTTCTCAAGCTGCTGAGAAATTGAACAGGAGAAAGACGGAATATAAACCACAGAAATTTTTAGTATAGTGAACTCTGCAATAACAGGTGGGTTCATTTCCATACTGTGCTAATCTCTGATCCTTGGAAAACAAGGAACAGAGATCACTGAAGGAATGAAACACGGTGAACAAGGAAAGTATTTGCCTTAAAAACTACAGAAAATCAAAATCAGGGTGTTTTTTAAAGGTTTGCTTTGTTTGGGTTTTTTTTTTTTTTTTTTGGTGAGGTAACTCAGGTGGCTCAGATTTTCTAAAGACATGGGAATGTCGTTTCCCATTCAAGAACCTAATCAAGCTCTGTAGCTCATAAGCTACAAGAACATTGTGTCCACAAAATTCCTGAAAGCTGAATTTAATAAACAACTGGGAAAAAAACCCCAAACCATGCTACAAGGAGCTTAAATCGGAACCCACAGATATTAACTGGGAACCTGCAGGAGTCCAGGTCTATTGTGACTTTTTTTACTGAATTACTGAAGATACATCACAAGCTGTTTAATTCTGTAACTTCTGTCAGAATTTTTAAGGTTTAGCTCTCTCATCACATATTCTGTTAATAAACTTACCTCAGAAATGTTTATCTGAATGGAAGCATGATCCTTAGCACCAATTATTCGGTTGCTAGCAGAGCTAAGGAATAAAACAGGATAGAGTTAAAGAAAAGGAGACAGGCAATGATAATGACAAAAAAAACGACTAGAGCCAATTCTAGAGGCAAATTAAACCTGCAAAAAGAAATTTAGACAGCAACAGTTTAAACTTTCATTAGAGAATTAAAATGCAGTTTTAAGTACATTTAAAGGAAATTTTCACTCGGTAGCATCACAGTAATCAGCCAATTATCCCTTCACTTTGGTTTCTACGTGCCCCAGTTCATCTTCATACAATGTACGGAGCAGTACAGGCCCTCAAAACACACAGAATGTTATTTTCTTTTCTAAAATGCAAAAATACAGTCATCAAGGTAATTAATAAGTTTAGTTTCTATGCCTTATTTTGCTGAGAGCCACTACTGCTGTCAAAGACACTCAGGCTGGAAATGCTCAGGAATCACAGGCTGTAAAACATATTTGATTTAATCTAGTAAAGTTCATACAAGTGGCTTATTTTTAGTGACGTTTTAAACTGACAGAAAAATTATATTCTCCCCAGATATTCGCTGCTACAAAAAGCCCCCGTGCACGGGCTGCACAGCTCCGCCCGGCCCCGCTCACCATTTCCGAGGGACATAAAGGTCCACGAATTCCCCGGCGTCGTTCTGCATCTCGTCCTGGTCCCTGCAGAGGCACTGAGCAGAAACACCTGGCAGAACCACGGAATATCGTGAGTTGGATCATGGAGTGCGAGTCCTGTCCCTGCACAGACCCCCCAGCAGCCCCACCCTGTGCACCCCTGGTGTCCAGGCGCTCTCCGGCAGCCTCGGGGCCGTGCCCGTTCTCGGGGGAGCTTGGGCAGCGCCAGCACCCTCTGGGGGAAGAACTTTTCCTGATATCCCCCCTCACCCTGCCTGACACAGCTCCGGCCCTTCCCTCGCGTACAGCGACCAGAGCCGCCCCCGCCGTGAGGCGATGCCGGAGCCCGGCCGGGCCCGCGGGCTGCGCCTTGCAGCCGAACCTCGCGGGCAGAGCCGTCCCCGCCGCCCCCGGCCTCAGCCCGGCTCCCATCGCTCCGGCCCGGCTCCCAGCACGACTCCCATCGCTCCCGGCCCGGCTCCCATCGCTCCCGGCCCGGCTCCCAGCTCGGTTCCCATCGCTCCCGGCCCCGCTCCCATCGCTCCCGGCCCCGCCGCCATCGCTCCCACCTCGCGCGCGGCCGGGCGGAAAGGAAGGGGCGGGGCCGGACACGGAATGACGTCACAGCCCCGCGCGCGTTTCCCGTGACGTCACGGCGCGGCCATGGCGGCTGCGGGTCCCGCCCCTCAGGGCCCGGGCAGCGCTGCCGGGCGGACACGGGGACAGGGGACAGGGACGGGGCCTGAGGGGCTGCACACCCTGGGCGGCCTCTCCGGGGACACTCCCAACGCACCTGCTCCAGGCGGCTCTCCCGCGGCGGGTGGACTCGACTCGATGATGTCCAGAGGTGCCGTCCATGCCGAAGCCCTGTGTGGTTCTGTGAGCAGAGCAACCCGCAACCCTCGCAGAAACAAAACACCATCCCGAGCTGCTGGGCTGGAGAGGCCCCAGCCATGATGAGGGCTCTGGAGCATCTCTCTCAAGAGGAAAGGCTGAGGAGGAGCTGGGCCTGTTTAGTCTGGAGAACATTGAGAGGGGATCGCCTCAGTCCTTACAGATATCTCCAAGGGGTGGTAGAAAATGTTGCCAGACTCTTTCTAGTCGTGCCCAGTAACCAGACAAGGAGAAATGGCCATAAACTAAAACACAGAAAACCCCACTTGAAGCTACAGAATAATTTTCCATTAATGGAAAAAAATGGAATAATTTTCCATTTAATTTTGATTAAATTTAAATTATTTGAAGAGATTAATAATTTACTCCATTAATAAAATTAATGTATTAATTTTATAATTAATAAAATTATTTTCCAATAGTTTTCTGGTTTCCGTTCCATTTAATTTTAATGGAAATTAAAACTTCAATTTTCCAAGGGTGGCAGAGCACTGGGACAGCTGCCCAGGGACATTGGGGAGTTTCCGTCTCTGGAAACATTTCAAAGCCACCAGGACACGCTCCTGTCACCTGCTCCAGGTGCCCTGCCCTAGCAGCAGGGTCAGGATCATCTCCAGAAGGCTCTTCCACCACCACCCATGCTGTTACTCCAAAATGACACATTTGGTTACAAACCATGTACCAAAAACAGGTTTTATTTCACAGCATCTTAATTTCACAGAAAAAAAAAATAAAACAAACCACAACCAAAAAACCCAAAAAAACCAAAACAGGCTACAACTCAGACTTTTAAATAATGGAGTATGACAAAACTAGAAGAGTTTTTGTTTACAGGGAAATGTACAGGCTCTTCTCAAGAGAGTTCTCCGTGCTGAGCCACCCCAGCAGCACCTTCCCAAACACCTCGCTGTAAACCTGTTTCTCTTCAGAGCAAGAGGAGTTTGGCTGTGCCAAGGTCTGGCTCCGGGTCCCGCGCTGAACTTTGTGAACAGACAAGGTACTGATAGTCCTTTGCCACATGGTGGCAGCTTTTAGGTGAAAACAGAGAGATTCCCAGCCAGGGCTGTGCTCTGGGAACGGGAAAAGCGGCATCAGCCCGGCCCCAAGCTCTGCCAGGCACGGCTGGCACGGCCTTTGCTGCCAGCCCTGTGTCATCCTTGAGCTCCCCAGCTCAAGTGTGTGCCCAAGCCAAGTTCTAGAATAACTATTAGACAACGTTCAGCCTTCTGTAATTTAATGCTCCTTTATCCCAATTTGTTCTCCTGGAAAGAAAACAAAAGCTTGCCGGTTTTATGACGTAAACCCACAGGTTCTGGGAGTGTAATTACAGCCAAATGGCCACTGGAACTAGGCAAACTTCCACTGAATAGAGACTGCAGAGTGTTGCAAACCAAAGTGCGTTTTGTTCCCTTAGATGGTGAGAAAGGAAGGTTAATTTTGTTACAGAAAACTCTTTATACACTAAATAAAGAAGTTCCCAGAGAAGGACACGTTCAGATTTCATTCATACTAATCAAGCTGTTCCGTGAGAAATTCCTTTGCTCTGTTGTACCTCTGTCCCCTCCAGGATGCCTTGGGAAGTGGTGGAGCACCTCAGCTGTCTGCAGCACTGTTTGCTAATTTGTAGCAAATCGTTACACACTAGTTGTTTAGTACATCACTATTTCTGCATGCAAGGACAGTTATATTCAGTAGAAAGTTTAACTAGTAGGCAATTTTTTAAATCCTTTTGGAAGATAACTGGCAAGCTGATTGACTAAGCTATTAGCTACCATCTCACTTCTGGAGACTGGAAAGTCCTTCTGTGTTAGAGAAATCACAAGCATATTAAATTTTACACAAATAATTTGAAGCTACATACAGCTGAACACAGTTACAAAAGGTTTGATAGTCACTGTAATTATTATATATGAAAAATACACTTTGAGCCCCACTCAGAGAGGAAGGGGCTCCAGTAAAGTTTTCTGCAGTTCTAATGAAGCCAAATTAGCTTCAGACAAAACACAGCTGAAGAGCAAAGATTCAGCTTTGGTTTTGGCTACGACCAATATTTAATACAAGGAACAGGAATTTACATTACTTTACATATTGGATAGCAAGTCCCTGACCTCAGCATGAGGTCTGGAAGTTCATGAATCAAACTTAAATTACAATTTCTCAGTTGGAATAACCAAGTATCAGTTTTGTTCCTTGCAAACAGACCCAGTAACTTGTATCATAATATTGCTTCAGAAAATAAACCCAATACCACAGAAGGTTCCACATATAATCAGGAATTCATTCCCAACCTGTAAAAATAAAGGAAGGAATAGCCAATGGGCAGAGAAGTTATTTGAGCTCTGTGTATGCACTAGAGAGCTGCTGGGCGCCAGCCAGGAGTGGCTGCTCAGATGTGCAAGAAATGCCAGTTTTATGAGGACCATCACAGTGATGCAACGCTTGGAAGAACAGAGAGTAAAAAAAGTAGCATTTTAAATACTGAGCATGCTTTGTTTCATTGGCTTCAGGTGGCAGCTGTAACTCCACTGGCTCCATGTTTGCTCAGATCTGTAACATAGTCATCCTAAAAGTGCTTATTTCAGGCCACGGAACAGGGAAACAAATGAAACACCTAAATGATACATTTGACAGCAAATTGCTCTTAGTCAAGTGCTCATCTTCCACTCAAGAGTGAATTAGGACGGCAATCACTTCCCAGCTACTTCACTCAAGGTGTGGTACTTCATGACAGGTTTTCAAGCCACTTTTCCTTCTAAAGTAAAATGTATATTTTTAAGGTATTTATAGTAAATAAATTGAAATGGAGTAATTTCAATCTCGCTACTTACAGATCATAGAATAGATGCCCTGTATATTATTAGTGCAGATATACTGGAATTGTTTTCCTTGTATGCAAGGCCAACGCAGGTAAAGAATAAATGGCTATACAAATTCAGGATTCCCCACTAAATAACAGAACTAACTTAAAAAGCACTGGTACCAGACCAGCCAGTTTTAGGCACATCTTTAAAAAAATAAAGTATGCATTTCATTAATGTAAAAATGTGAGAAGGTTCTTAGAAACATCTGAACTTTATGGTGCACTGGAATGGAAGTGATGTTCCTTCAGTTTCAAGAAATACAATAAAGGCTTAAAACAAAACAAAAGAAAAAGGAACCAATACCATAGTATTCTTCATAGGGAAGAACAGTTTTAGGAAAACCAGGAAGATAAATAAGGAATAATAAGCAGCCATGACAGCTGACTGGTGAATATTTGTGCTTTAAATGTCCAAAAGAAAACAAAAGTTCAACAACTCTTCTTGTACCATCCCACAGATTTGGCAACAGTGTCCACAGACCTCGACAGTTCCCAACACCCTGCAGCCTTCCCAACGAGCTGGAGCCAGTGGCACCTCCACCAGCAGCATCCCAGGAGGGGACCCCAGCACGGCTGCTGCCAGCTGGGACAGAGCTTTGGTTAAGACTGTTGTGTGAGCCGTCTGTAGTGAGGTAAAACCTGGTTTTCAGGGAGATACAGAGCCAGTTCCAAAGCTACGAGGACGGTGAATTCGAAACCGATGAGATCCCTTCTGTTGAATCTGAATCTCTCTTCTAGTTTCTATGACAGTGGTAACAGAACAAAACAAAGGAGGGGAGAAAGAATCAGTTAATCCAGGTGATTTCAAGGCATTGTGAGATTAAGTCAGTGATGCACGGCCTGAGCTGTATCTCCAGAATCAAAACCAGCTTATCAGCTCAGCTGTGACACCCACACAACAGTTACTGCTTCTCTGGCAAACATGTGCAAGTGCAAAAATAACTTTACTGTAGGATCAGTAAGACACTAGCCTGCACCAGGCAGATAGTTTTAATGAATTAAAAAAATAAAGCAAAGAAGAGCCCTAGTGAGACATATAAAACTGGCTGAAAGGTCTTCCATGCACGCACGTGCCACTGACAACCTTGCATTTAATCTTTGCCTGTGAGCTAGGGAGGAGGTTCTGACAACAGCTGGAACAAGGCTCATAGCACTTACATCTATTAGGTGTTTAACTTCGTGTTTCCTGAGGTCACTGCTGATCTTGGCTGCGAGCAGAACACAAGCACCAGCACACAGTTTGCGGTTCTGTTTGTTGAGTTTGCCTTGGAGGACGAGCTTCTCAAAGTAAACGTAAGCCATGGAGACAGTCACCGGCTCCAGACTGCACTCCTCACTCAGGTTTCTCATCTCTCTCTTTAAACTGGGAACAGGAGAAAAGACACCCCCCAGACATGACAGATTTTATTAAATGCTGTAGAAATACTGCAGCACAGCAACTCAGAGGAGCATATGGGCAAGACTCCTATTTGGAAAACCATGACAAGTATTATCCTAGAGTGGAAAAGCCCAGCTGGCAGCAAGCTGGTGCTGATGCACAAACTCATTTCACCTGGCTGACAACATCCACTGTGGCAGAACAATTCCTCATCTGCCCATAAACACCAGAGCTTAGCTGCCTCACTGACACACAGGCTATTGCTGTAGGATTCCTTCTGGGCTCCCAAACTGGTTTGTGATTCATGTCATAAGAGTGAACCACTCTGACCTACAGAAAACCACATCAGAGCTCTGCAGATGACAGCACTGCTGCGCAGACCTGTCTGGTACACACCTTGTGTAAGAGCCAGGTGTGAGGGGAAGGCAGCCTGCTTTCCACAGCTGCCACACAGCCAGCCCTTCACCTCAGCATTTAGCAGGCTTGGAGGGGGATGGTTCCTCTCAGGGCTGCCATCCACACTGTACCTGCACGATCCCTGCACCAACACACTGCTCTGAACTGCTGCAAAGAGGAGAGTGCAGGACTCGGGCAGAACAGACTGCCCAAGCAAACCTTCCTTCCCTGGAGCTGAGCTACACTGGGCCCTGGTGACTCAGCAGAATCGTGTTTAAGCTGGCTATTTCAACAGGCTCCGATTGCATTCACCTCCCTGTAACACCAGCAAGATTACAGCTCCCTGAAGGTGCAACAGTGCCTCTTGGTGAGGAGTGACCAGATGCATTTACTTAAGGATGAGAAACTCTATGTGGCCTCCACAAAAAGCTTTTCTTTACCAAGTCTCCCCAGATCTAACATTCTTTATCCTACAAGCTTGTTAGAGTCTGTGGTCATCAGTGAGTCTGGTAATTGAAAGGCAAAAATAGCCAGAGGGCCCAGAAAGCCAATCCAGTTGGAGTGGGATTGCACTGCAGCCAAGCAATCAGGTTACAAGTGCTTGTTTCAAAGCTAATGCTACTCCACTGTTAATTGGCTCCTAGTGTCAGTACACCACAGTTGGTGAAACAAAACCCTTTAGGTGGAACTTTGAAAACCAACTGTTACCCTTTCTCAGCATCCTAAACATTCCAGTACAGGGCTGTCATCCTACAGTCAGCTCAACTGACAACAGGAGATTAGTGTTTAATCATTTATGCTATTAATAGATTTAGTATTTGCTCCATACAAGTGCAGCCTCAGACAGTGTGGATGATGTTCTTGTTATTCAAGGCTTGTTTCTTACCTCCTAATTTTGCTCAATGTCAACTTGATATGAGGAAACTTCTCTCTAAAGGTTTCATTCATATCCTTCTTAAGGTCCGAGGGTTTCACATACTCTATGACTGTAGTCTGAAATGCAAGAAGCAAAATTTATCATTTGTCTTGCGAACAGGACTGACAGCCAAACAACTCCTCCAAAAAGACTAATGCAAAGGCAAACTTGGATTTTATTATTCACAATTTAATGTTTCTGAAATGTCCCAAAGTCGAATCCCAACTACAGATGAAGTCTTTAAAGAAAGAGTAAGCAAAAGGTTATGAGTAAATGACAACACAAAGACAGGTGTCAGGTTGGCCTTTGACAAGGTCACTGTACAAACTCAACTGTTTCTATTTTTCCTGATCAATTATCAGAAAAAAATCTAGAGGAATTTTCCTTCTTCAAAAGAACTCTTTATAGGAGGATCTGTGAGGGAGTCTCTCCTCTGTTCAGGTAATGCCAGTCACTCACCATGTAAGAGGCAAAGATGAGAACACGTTTATGTTTTCCACAGGGCCACTGAGGATCATCCAGAAGATCTGGATCATACTCTGCAGCTTCTCCAGCTTCACTTCCTGAGGGAATAACGACAGCACATTGGGTCACCAGATAAAGAGCTTTAAATTCCCTGTTTCCTCCTTAAAAAAAAAAAATTCAAATAGCAAACATTAAGTGTTGGCAGATCTTACAGTACAGACAAATTGCAGCTACAGGCACACATTTGCATTTCATAAATGCACCAGTCACAAACTAGAATTATTAAATAAACCACACAAACTCTTTCTCCACCACACACACACCGTGCCTGACACGGCATTTTGGATTTAGTGCAAAGTGAGTTTGCATCTCCAAATATACCCAGAAAACAACTGCCCAAGACTGAATTCTTTGCCTGGTGTCTAACAGACAGCAGAGTTGTCAGCTCTGCTCTTTTACACAAGAGAAGGGATTCTTGGCACCAACTCTGGCTTATGCATTGTTACTGTGCTCGAAGGCAAGGAGAACCACCTGGATCCACGCACACCAGATGTTTCTTCGTGAGGAATATAAAACTCCACATTCCCAAGGAAAAGCTTTGTGCCTCTTGCATGGCATAAACAGAACCAGGCCAGATATATGGAGGATGTAAGGAGTTTGTGGAAACCTCAGTCCTAAAGCTCATCTGCACTAATGAGCTGCAGCACCTCCATTTCAGCAACACACTGACCACCTGCAGTTGTCTCAGACAAATCTCTGCCTTTTCTGCTGCGTGCACAAGTGGTGACAGAGCTGGCTCCTGTCCTCACCAATGTCTGTTCCTGCTGGTATGGTTTTTGCTGTCACAGGTTTGTATCTTGACCCAGGAAGACTCCGGGGAGCACTGGCTCGACAGGGGGGAACAGCACCGTAGGCGTCGGCTTTGCGAACAACCAGAGCGTTGGTCGGGTACAAGAATTTTGCATAGGACACAACCTAAGAGAAGAGAAAGTTCTAGTGGTTATGGGGGGAAATTTACTGAAAAGCTTATTTCCAGACATTTAGGATTTTCCAAATCAGAGTTCCCTAGAGTATGGATTTGGGAGTGGGGACCTTGGAACTGTGAGACAGGAGGAAGGGAAAAGTTGGATGAGGTTTGCCTTGTTTATACAACTTTAAAATGAAGTGCTGTAGAAAATTTGGTGGGATGGCAAAAAAAAGGTGAGAATCACGAGTAAAATTCTGGCATTTTAAATTTAACTAAAGCAGTACAAATTTCATCCATATTTCTATCAAAACTTCACTCACATGTTGCCTCAGATAGCAAAGTCAACTCAGTTCTCCAGAAACACAGATAGAAGTGATCAGAAGCTTCAGCAGCCTCCTCAGAAGAAGTATTATCACAAGCACAATTTCAAACTCAGGGTCTAAAGCTTCCACTGCTCTGGAAAGCCACAGCTCTCACATAATGGATAGCAAAGCACTGCATAAATTGATTTGTCTTAGCATGAAATGGTCCCGGGGTGAAAAAAAAAATCAATGTCCTTACCTTGCCATCAGCACCCAGCTCTACTCCTTCCAGTCCAAGCACCATCTCAGTGGATACTGAAACTCCCCCAGAAGGATGCCGCTGCTTCTGTCCTTCCATTTTCAGATCACTAAATGCAGGTAAGAAAGAGCACTGTCACAAAATGCAAGCCCAGCTTCCCAAGGTAAACACCAACCAGCACCACCAGGTCAGAGTTCTCCTGTGTGGGAACAAGCCAACCCCTCAATGCCACCTCCAGGAGAGCATTAGTTTATAACTACTCTTTTCAAAATCTGGAGAAGTTCATTAACCAAAGAATCAGATTTCATTTCAGTTTAACACAAATCTACCAATCTACCTATTGAAAGTAAACAGTTTTTAATACGATCTTTCTGCACAAGACCACACCATTGCCAACCCTCTAAAGCTCAAACATGTAACAGCAAACATGATTTACATTACTTGTTTTCCAGGATTAGAAACCTGCCTTTCAAGTACAAATCTGCAACCCCTGCGCACACAAGCTCAAGTTAAGAATGAAGCTGCAGATCTCTGTGTCAGCGATGGCAGCACGTGGCTTTGTCACCAATATTCCAATACAAAAAAAACCAGTTTTCAAGTGAAGAACTGCCTTGCCAGCTTGCAAGCAGAGCAGCACAGTGCTCAGAACTGCTCGGAAAGAGCGCCAGTGACCTTGCTGCCTTTCTGTTATGTGGGAGAATATTTTCCCATCGACTATTTTTATGGCATGTATTTGCATACAATACAATTCCCACCACTAAGCATCCGTTTCCTTTGCCCATAAGTTAGGGACAGGACAGAAGTGACAACACAATTGTTGAGCCAGAACAGAATTAGTGTTTTCTACGGTATATTTGTAGATAACAGACCTCCACAGAATGGACTTAAACTTCACAAGGGATAGGGAAATCCAGTTTACGGGTTTTGTTTCTCACAAATGATCATACTGACAGTTGCAAACAAAAATGTAGTCCGAACACTAAAAGCAGTGTGAACCAGTCCAAACTGTTTCTGCTCTTAGGTTACAAATAGTGACATTCATTGCTTAAAGCTGAGAAACAGAAGAGTATCTTTAACTTATTTAGGTGTAAATTCACTATAAAAACTTGAGGACTTCCACTGAAGGCAACAGCACCCTTCCCTGAAACTCCCTGTGCTTTTTTGCTGACACCATTGTTTGTGGCTCTAAAGATGGTTGATTTCTGACCACTCTGGGAGTATAGAAAACCTACACAGCAGCTAATCACATCATCTGTTCAAAGGTGATTTCAGAGATTTCACAGGACTGGAGTGCTTTAAAATGTGAATAAACACTGGAAGAAAAGTCCACTTTTTCCACTGATTTTCTGTTGGAGTTTGAATGAACACTTTGACTCTTTGTAGTGTCTGGTTTTACTGCTCTAACAGCAAGCTCTTGCCCTTACACATGAATGGCAGGTTAAATAGGTTCACTTGCTTCAGAACAGGAGACCTGCACCAACCACACTCATTTCAGAAGATCTTTTGAAACAACAGAGCAGACATTTCACAGAGCAGTTCCAGAGACTCACCTGATCCGTAAGCCCTCCCCGTAAGGTAGGATAGAAAACGCCACACACAGTGTTCGTTTAGCACAGATTAACACTATCCTGGAAGCAGATGGGGAAAGATCAGGATATAATTAAGATCCAGAAGTTAAAAAGCAGCTTTTTTATGGGATATTAACACAAGATTCCTCTTATCTTGCTCTGCAAGTCATAGATTTGGATTTAATGGATTTAACGTTTTCAAAAAGCAGCAGAAGAGCAGAGGTTTCACACTGACCCTGCAGGTCCTTGGGGCCCTCTATCAAAGCCCAGAGTTTAGGACCTGCCATCACCTTGAGAGCTCCTCAAAGGAGATCCTAGTCCTTAAATATATACCTGTATTTGTGTAATTTTTACATAAACCTTGTGAAAAGATGTAGATAATATTCTACATTTAGATGAAACCTCACACTTCTATTAATAATAAACATAAATGCAGCTGCCCTTTCTCTTCTGGTCAGCAGCCATGAGCCAAGCATTTGGCTAAACCAAGTCATTCTCGTTAAATCCTCCTCAGCTCTGACCTCTCTGTGTGCCTGAGATAAGGAAAGGGTGAGAAATAAGGGAAGTGAGAGAAATAAAGAGAGAATGATTTAACCTCCTCAGCGTAGGATGGCAGAATCATCAGTGTATTGCTGCAAATGTAGCAGATATGGGCACCTACTGCCTTTGATAGAAGTCTGGATAAAGCTAACAAGGTCCCAGGGGCATCCTCTAATTCTCACTGATATTAAATGTCTTGCTGTGTGGAACTGAGGCTGCTTCCTCTTGCACCCATGTACAGGGGGATTTATCTCCACACGTTACCTGCTGTTCTTAGTGTCATACTGCCTCATGTTCTTGATGAAGTGCATCTTCTTCAAACTTTTGTGCCTTGGAGACCCAGATATATGCTTGGTTCTGCAACAATAAAAAGAAAAAAAACAAACAAAAAAGCCAAATCTGTTAAGGGTTCTGAGAAAAACTCATGTCAGTTGTATGATCAGATGGCAGCACTAGCATGCAGGACCTCAAATATTGGCGTGGAAGAGGGTGGAGGGAGGAGAGGACTGCATGCAACGAGTTGAGGTTAATGCTGCTTTTGAAAAGAAGTACCTTCGTACACTGGCATATTCCACTATGTCTTCTAAAAAGTCTAGAGAGCAGCGCTGGGAGATAAAACGCCTTCTGCAAAATGTACAACACCACGAAGAGTGAACAGTATTAGTTCATGGCCTCCGAGTTTATGAACTGCAATAGATCTATGAGCTCTTAGCACGCATGGCGGGTTTTCTGGATTTTTATTTTGTTGCAAGAGTGCTTAACTAAGAGTTTAAAATTCCTTAAAAGGCCAAGAACTTGTCTCCCCCTCTAGGACCCTTGAAATACATATTTATACCAACTTCACCAACAAGACCATTCATTAGCTGCGACCCAGAAGAATGCCTACCTGTAAGTTAAACACCTATAAAGCTTCCCAATGCTCATTTAAAATCTGTCAAGAATGTCACAAAAGGATCCCCCCCATCAAGGCAGGGGAATAAATAATTTTGTAAATTCAGATACAGGTATATCTGTACGATGACCAAACATCTGTGTGCATTCTCCATTCAGAACAGCTGTCTCCAGCTGCAGGAGTCAGCAGACTGAGAGTCTGTGACTGCAGCTCAATAAAACTGACAGATCTCTCTGAGAAACAATAGAGAGGGTTATTAGAGGAAGCAAAAAGTATTTAGCATCCATGTGAAGTCCCAGAATGGAAGATACAAGAATAATAGTAGGGCTCACATGAGTCAATTTGCCAGTAATAGGATATTACGTTCGAGAAGAAAAAAATTGACTTTGCCAAAGTAAGATACATTACTATTGTCCAAGTCAAGTCTTTGTTGGTAGAGATTTACAAATGAATTGTGCAACTCTGACTGCAATTTCCATAGGAACAATGCACTCCACCAGCAAAATGCTGACACTCCAACTATCAGAGTCCATACTTTCTGCCTTTGTTTAAGCACACATTGTGCTACACTTTCAGCACAAGCTGTGTGTGTTCAAGTACAAGGTTTTCTTCTCAAGTGACACAGGAACTCAACTAATGGGCAATGCTGCCATGGAAGTCAATGTAGAAGCAGCACATGAAACTAAAGTTGCAGGGCTCTGGTTTGACAAGACCAGCTTCTGGTAAAAAAAAAATATAAAAATCAAATCTCAAGCTGCAGGAGAGCAGATTCTCTTAAAGAGTTCTCAGGAACTCTTAAAAGGAAGTAAAGCTCAGAACTCAAACAGGTAGGAGGGTGAAAAATTAGTGTCCCTTTCTGCAAACACAAGGGAGGCAAGCCCTCCCACAGGGCTAACACTTTCAGTATTGCTAGAGACTTCCTCCTACAAATCCACAGCCATTAAGGTGCCACTGGAGAACATTCCTGGCACAGCTTCAACACCCTCCACCAGCACTTCAGTTTTAAAATTATTACTGGTTTGCTGCTTTTCAGCAAGAATGGCACAGGAACATTTAACACTTTCACATTTAGTCTAGTCTAATCTGGAATCTAAAATGCGACAAAAAAGCCCTCATGAAATGAGGAAGGAACTGCAAACCTCCTGGCTCTATTGCAGCTTGTAACATCCACAGTGTTCCTACCCTCCTGGGGGAGACCTGGCTGGATGGAGACAGCAAGACGCCATGTATGGCAAGCAGAGGAAAAACACAGCTAATGCCAGTGGGCACTGGTACAAAAATCCACATAGTTCTGTAAAAGGATGCTTGGTGTGAGCAACAGGATGGATTGGGAGAGCCATGGCTAGATCCTCACTACTAACTCCTAGGTGGAGACTCATCCAGGGTGTTGGACCTCCTGAATATCCCCTCATTTTCTCAGTAACAGGGACAAGAGTGCCATACACCTGAACCGAGAGCAGAGCTGGAAGTACAACCCTGCTGCAGTGAAGGGAAGATCCCACCCCTTGACTCAAAACCACAATGACTCATCCCCACTCTGCCAACAGGAAACTTCGTTTTTAGCTACACTTGTAAATAATTTCTGCCCTCAGTGAAGCTGTCACCTTGGAGGAATCCCTGACGCTGAGCCAGACGCTTTCCCTCAAATCTCAAAACGGGGTGTATGTAAAGAATCCTCACTAATCCAGAGTACGTGGAACATTTTGTATGCCCAATCCAACACTTCACAGCAATCTCAGCAGGTTCCAAGAGAGGCCCTAGCGCAGTACTTGGAGAATGTGGCAAAATTTGATACTTTTTGAGTAGTCTGCACTTATATATATGCACACACACACATATTTGCTTTAGTTTGAGTGCTCTTCTCATGCAGCCAACTCACGCTTGCACAACAGGCCACACAGGGCCTGCTAACTGATGACACAAAAACGTCAAGTCACCTATCCTGTGCCAAGCAACTTCACCTAGGATAACACTTTTTGCAGTGGTCCATGGAATTCAAAGGATTTGAAGTGGTTTACACAGTGTGTTTGTTGCTGAAAGCAACCTAAATACTAATAATACCAACATCTCTACATATGCTGAGTTATGTTATGCAGCCTTACCCATGTGTGACCTGGCAATTAGAAACTGAAATACCCAATGTTAAAATGTTCATGGGCTCCATGGAGCAGGCTGTAATTCCAACAGAAAGCTCAACCATGCCTGTTTCCCAGCACCAGCCATTGCTCTGACAAGCTCTAGTGGGTTTGGTTGCTTGTATGTGCCTGACCAGGAGCTCATTTTTGGGCACTTCCCAGCCTTTTCTTTCAGGAGCCAATAAAGGCCAAAACAGGACACTCCCAGACCATTAAAAACACAACTGTGTTTACAGAGCCTGAACCTCGAGGGGACCCATCAGGAGTGAAACACAGCACATGCCCAGAGATAAGGGGCTATCAATAGAGGAATTCTGGATTACGCCTTGGCTCGTTATCTCCATGTGCACACACGGGCTCACACAATCCAACTCCACTGCCAAATCCCCGACTAGCTAAACACGTACTTTAAAAAAACCCACAAAAAACGCTTGTGTTAGAACAAAAACCCAACAAATTATCTTCAGAGCTACATTCTGACTCCTGCCCTGGGAAGCCATAGCCAGCCCACACGTTTATTCTTCCTGATGGATCTCCCACTGAGGAAACCCAGCGTTTGAGTGCTTCCAGCTTCAGAGCTGTCCTCTTCTGGTCCACTGAAACTCTCTGCAGAGGCTGGACACTGGGTAAGCAGCAGTGGCATCCCCTGCCCCGAGGTTGGCACAGTTCTTAAGTGTTCCCAGCAGGACAGGACACAGCTCAGAGCAATCTATGTATAGCAATGGTAATCCCTACATGTCCTGTCTTATGAATGGAAAGGAGAAAGCTTGTTAAGTCACCGCTCCAGATTAGAGAACACTGACCTTTCTGATGGCTTGCCAAGAGTTTTGTCCATCCTCCTACCCACACTGGGCTACCTGCAGACACCCAGGAGGACAAGGGTAAAGCTTTGGGATGTTGCTGCAGTTGAAGTGTGCTCAAGTTGATGATTCTTTAGCAGATACTGAATGCAAGAGATGCTGACCCTGTGCTGTCAGATGGGGTTTCATGCACAGACAAGCCTTGTCCATTCCTGCTCCTGGGCCACTAACAGTCCTCTAAGGCACTTCCTTGGGCACCCATAACCCCCCTCTGCACTCACAGACTGTGCTACAAACAGCCCTCAAAAATCTTATTTTACCCCCTTAAAGTTGGGCCTTAACCCCAATACTGGGCCTGACAGTGGCCAATGGTATTTCTTAAGTCTGTGTGCAGCTGCCAAAGCTTCTCTCCATTTTGCCCTTCTGGTTCCTGCATTAACCCCCATCCCTCTCAGGCACAGGGGCGCACCTTGAGCCCACCACACAGCCAGAGTCCAACCAACATTCAGCTGTTTCCACCAACACAGCACCCTGAGTTCATCTCCTGCTGTGATCTCTTGTTCTCATCACCTCCAGGATCACCAAGCCCTGATCAGGAGCGTTCAGAGATGCTGCCAACACTGGCCATAGCCCGAGCCCTCCTCCAAGGGGCCTGCAGTGAGGATTTGTTTCCATTGGAGCTGCATCCATGGCCCTGCTGATGCTGCATGCACACACAGGCCCACACCCCAGGCACTGGGCTAAAATTAGCAGCAGGGCCGATATCCTCTGTTGCTCTTCAGCCATCCGTACTGCTAATAGATGAGTGGAATGGAGGAGGTCAAGGATTTTTAATTACTGTGTAAAATTAGGGCTAATAGAATTTAGCTTCCTGTTTCTCATTTGAATTTTATTTTCATATGATATCCCTTTGTAATGTCCTTTACAGGCCTCAGTATGATCACATTAGTCAAGAGGCCGAGTTATTAATATAACAAGGACAAAAAAATCGTTTATTGGTTTTTGGAAGCACTAGCTTAGAAACAACTGTCAAAGGTAATTTGCACAAGAAATCCAGATCCCAAATCCTGTTTACAACAGGAAGATATACCTGTCAGCTTTGTTTTTCCATGACCTATCTTAAAGATTAAGCTGTATTGTTTTTATTCCTTACAGACAAGACAACAAACAGATACGAACTGTGCTTGGGCTTCACTAGGTAAAGTACAGGCATTGGGGGATTAAAAGAGCTACTCCTCGTATTTAAGCTTGCTTTTTAGCAGCTGCCATTTCTTCTGCAGCCCAGGAGACATTCACTGAGTGCATCCCAGAGTGTGTGAGTGGGAGCATCCCTGTTCTGCTATCAGTGCCCTGTGCCTCACCACCCTCGGCGCTCACACTAATGAGTTTCCTGCTCTAAAGCAGATTGAGCACAGCTCATTGGTAGCAACAAGTTCTCAGTAATTAAAGCCAAAAGAAGCCCGAGACTGCATTTACACTGAATCACATCAAAACCATGTCTTTGGTAAAACAAATGACTTCACAAAGGATCTGTGTCATGAAGTGCCCAGCACCGAGCAGGCCATTTTCATGGTGGATGATTTCAGCTCAGATGTTCCTTCAGAGGCAGTGGCAGAGGAGAAAGACACTTTGCATCACCAACAGTGAGTGTACAGCTCAGTGCTCCTTCTCCACAAAGTCAGCCACTCGCTGTTTTATGGCACCACAAACGTGCCTTTGGATTGCAGGCCACCATCCCAGCAGCTCTTTCTGACATTTAAGCCCCAGCCTGCCAGAGAATAAATACAAGTCTCACAGCAGGGCTAGTTTAACTTATTCATCCAGTAATCTTCATTTTAAAGGATAAGCTGAAATCAGCCACATGAGCATGAAAAGTACTTTTAGGCTACAGAGCAGGTTCCTCTGTGAGAGCCCAGGTTGAAGGAGGAGGCCTAATTGCTTCACCTTTGTGTTCCTGAAAGGGCACCAGGGGCTTTCCTGCTGGTCCCAAACAGCCAGGAGAAAATCCTGCACTCCTCCAACACCAGTAAAGCCACATGCAAGGGAGGAATGTGTCACACAGCCTGTGGAACAGATGAGAATGAACAGAAATGAAGTATAATTTGAATGAAGGTGGAGGCCGAGTAAGTGGGAAGCTCACTAAGCCTGGAGAGTTTTAAATACTAACAAGGAAAGAAATTAGATAATCTTTGAAGCAGCTGCTACTTCATTGCTGATTCACAACCACATATGACTAAGATCTAATAGAGAATGAGCTTTATATTCATTGAGTTTCATAAATCACATTGTTTTGGTGCTCAGAGTGTTTAGACAATGCAAGGAGAAAATAATGCCTTCCAGTAAGTATTGTGAAAGCCCAGCTGTTGCGACAGAACCACCAAACCAGATGTAAGGTTTGCTGTGCCTTCTCCTAAAGCTCACTCCTAAAACTCCTGCTGCTTCTCACAAAGCAGACTAGATGTGCTGGCCAGAACACCACCAGCACTTCTCCAAATTTCTCCCAGTTTTTGGAGGTTGTAGCTCATCAACCTGGGTGCCCCCTGTGCTTTGTGCTCTGCTTGCTCAGCACTGAACTGCTGACCAAAACAGGCACGTGAAATGCAAAGTGTGTCCTTGATGACACTGTGGGCATTATGCTAGAAATATTCATGCACTTCACTGAGAGATGATGCTGTCATTTCATCATGTGTCTTGCTAAATAAAAGCCTTCAGCACAATAAACTCCCAAGCTGAAAAAAAAAATGAAGAAAAAGAAAGATTAAGAGAAGCTCTTAACTGAGAAGGAGAAAATTAAAACTGGTGACTGGAGGAAACCAAATCAAAGCAAGTTTA
Source organism: Bombycilla garrulus (assembly GCA_013400315.1). Classification (NCBI taxonomy): domain Eukaryota; kingdom Metazoa; phylum Chordata; class Aves; order Passeriformes; family Bombycillidae; genus Bombycilla; species Bombycilla garrulus. The sequence continues at coordinate 1,481,514 of VXBU01005400.1, forward strand.
GAGAGGTCCCACAGTATTTTTATGAACACCTGGTTTTTCCCATTGCATCAGTCATCCCCTTCAATGCACAGTCAAGAGGTTGTAGCTTCACCAGGACAAAATTTTATGTTTAAACTGCAGCAACCACAACAGAGCAAGCGCAAATCTGTCCTTGCTGTTGAGCAAGCAGCCCTGACCAGCAGCAGTTCAGCCCTTGCTGTGGGGAATCCAAAATGAACCAGCTGTGAGGCAGGTCTGCAGCTTGGGTTCCACCCGAGCAAGAGCTGGCACAAGGGGAGCATTCCCTGGAGAAGAGCTCCCGGGATCACAGCCTCAGCAGCAGGGTCAGCTGACAGCAAGCTTTGAGTTTTAAGGGCTTGGTATGTCTTGTGAAACAGAGAGCCAGCTGAAGGTTCTTCCTTTAACAGCCTTTCAGGGAACAGGTAAATTCCTATTCCAGTAATTGCAGGTGAATTCCAATTACAGTAGGTTAAACACACAACAGCTGTAAACCAAAGGTCAGGAGTCTGGAACTCTGTCTGAAAAACTGGGTTGGCCGAGTGGCTTTAGCTGAGCACCCTCCACCTGCAGTCACCTGCTCTATCTACAATACCTTGTGCTCACTAAAGAGCCCAAATTTCATTGTGCATTTTAAAAACTCCAACTACAGAGCCAGACACCTTCAGAACAAGCTTCAAAAGAAGGCTCAAAAATATCTTCAAGCTCTGTCAGCCTGACAGCCTCACAGCTTTAACTGGTTGACAGATGGAAAACAGAACACAGTATTTAATATACTATATATTTAATATACAATATATTACTAAATAATTACTTTTAATATACTATACTGTAACACTCCTACAGGACTTGCTCACTGGAGGTCTGAATGGGATTCCCAAAATTAAGTTATTCTGTTTTTTATATATAATTTAGTAGCATTTTCATTCTTGGCTGATGAGTCCTTGACTTGAAGCAAGACAACGTCATTCTGAGCACCCTCATCAAATCCTGCAGAGAGGAGCTTTGAGCTGGAATCCCAAAACCTGCTGCCAGGCCTCCTGCACCATTGCTGTGAAAAGCTGCAGAATCCATCCACAGGTAAAATCAGCTGCAAGTACAGGTAATTGTGCACAGACTACTCCTGCCTGGACAGCAAAGATACTTTAAAGCCTCTGGACTGCCGAAATTGAAGAGGTCAAATAACCTTGGTGTTGGAATTGTCTCGGATTGCCTGACCCAGACCCATTCACAGGAGTGCACAGGATACAAGGACATGGATGTTCTGATCTTCAAGTTTCCTGCCAGGCATACAACTTACTTCTTCTGCCTATTATACCTTATTATCCTGGCTGGGAATGCCCACAGGCAGCTATAAAACACTTAATATTGCACACATGTAATTCACCTGCAGTCAAGAATATGAGAGAAATCTGCTGAAGCAACCTGGGGAGGAGACTGCAGCCTTAACAGTTCAGATGACTTTTAAATGAAGTTCAGGTTTAGAATATGCTCATTTTCAGCCTCGAGCAGCACATCCCAGTCTACTGTTCACCTCTGAAAGGTCAAAGCTTGCCATCTTTGACAGAGCTCGCTGCTTCCTGAAAAGCACCATGTGCCCAGCTTATTCCAAATTAGGTTCAAAATTTAAACTAACACTTTTTATTTCATCCATCTCAACAATATCTGTTTATTAGCAGAGGGGTTTTTATAAAAATATTTATATTTCTAGAAGTGACAACAGCAGCTAAGCTGACAGTAGGACAAAACAACACATTAACCACCAGAAGTATAAAACCCTGACAAAGCATTTCTGCTCTTCCACCCACGGAACTAATCTGATCACACCTATGTCAGCAATCTGGCATCCAATTAACGCTCAAAAGCAGAGTAGGTCCAAAGTGTTGCTGTTATCAACTACTGTTTAAACTCCCATTTTCAAAATGACCTAAATTTGCTGATAAATCAGAAATGACTGAGCTATCACAAACACTCAGTTCAGCTCCCTGACCACTGAACTCCAAGGACATTAAAGCATCAGTCACAAATAATTTAGTCTCTGTGTTTATTCTTAGGCCCAGCAAAATGCAGCAAATTATGGCAAAACCAGCTGCTTTTGCATTACACTATAATGAAACCTCAGAAGCACAACAAGCATTGACATTCAGGGCTGTTATTTCCATTTTTCATGCTTTCATAACCTGGCTATTTCCAAGGCTCTCTGCTACCAGTGATTCCCCAGAAAGCTCGGCCAGTTTCAGGCCCAGCTGCAGAAATTCATTAAAAATCTGTGAATGCCGATTTGTTCCCTGTTTGCTGCCTCCCTCCACTTTCTTCTGTGAGGCTCCTTCTTTGAAAGAACAAAAGAACAGCAAGATGGAAAAGGAGAAGGGAAGAGGGATGGCAAGCAGATCAAGCAAGCTGGTATAACACAGCACTGTAATTTAAGATACTGTAAACAGAAGATTTCTTAGGAAAATGAAAGTGGAAGGTTAAAGTCATTAACAAGCAGCACAGTGAAACTGAGCATCCAGATTTGAATGGTGCCTCCTCTGTTAGTTTCCATCCTGAAGGACCTGGCAGCTATGGAGGAACTCCAGGTTATATGAGGTGAGCAGAGCTCTCGTTCCCTGGGCTGGGCTGCAGATCCTGCCTGGTACCAATAACTAATCCCAGCTCCAGCAGAGGTGCTGTCACACCCTGCCCTGAGCCACGCTGGCCAATCTCATCAGCTTCTTGCAACCTCTCGATCAAGTCAAACAAGATCAAGTTTTGTAATAAAACTCTGCCCGATGATACTGTCAGTAGATAGAGATGCTGATGGTAGATAGAGATCTCCATGGATCAGGGCAAGCCCAGCTCAATGAAATCCCCAGACATGGCACAAGACTGGTCCCTAAACACAGAGTGAGTCTGGAGATCCTGCAGCCAGTGATCCTCATGCATTTAATGGAGGCTCCACTGAAGAAAATTCAAAGCAGCTCTTGACAGTGACACAAAAAGGACTCTGAAGAGAACAGCTGCCTGAAGTGGGCACCAAAGATGAAAAGGCCAGGATGGCAGTACAGATTCTACCTCCTGCTTCCCTCCACCAGCATCTCTGCATGATGCAGGCAGTTAATGATCTAGAATAGCAACATCGCTGCACGGCTAACAATTCTCAGATTCCCAAGTCCCAGTAAAAGCAGATCCATTTTGTAATTGCTGACTTCGGAATCTTAGTTTGCAAACAGCTCACCCAATACAGACGGGGAAGGAGTAACAGCACCACTGTCCTGAAGGACATTCCTCCTGCGATTCCCTGAATCATTCCTTGTGTATTTACAACAAGAAGAAATGCCTCTGCTCAGTGGGGATGGAGAGATATTCTGTCACACACCAAAGCATGAAACTGTCCAGTGAAAAATAAAGTGGTAAGTCCCTCACACTGTAAGTTGACAGTGAAATTGTCATTACAGATGGATGGTCCATTTCACCCACTCCTGTGCCCAGTGTGACTGGGATGAGATACATTGGGTCTAACACATCTCCACAGACAGCACAAAACTGTCCTTTTATCAGAAGATGTGCATGTCCGTGCAAAGATGTGGATCTTCTGCCTGGTGGTTTCAGCAGATGCTTTTTCTTTCAAGCTGAAAACCAGATCAACTCTCACTCCAAATCACCATCAAAAGCAGTATGCAAACTGATCAATGCAATACACCCTTCCAGCCAAATCTTCCAAGCAAAAAAAATCATGATTTATTTTGTCATTACTCAGAGAGAAGCAGTTTGATTCCCTTGATTGCCTCTTGCATTTCTCTCTACCTTTTATTTCTGATTCATCATTCTTTTCAGCCAGATTGATTAGAATTACTGTAGTGGAACAGTTCAAACCTGATGCCAAAGAAAGAGGCAGGAAGGACATCAAATGAGAAGGTCCTAGGAATATTTTCTTAGTGTTCTATTGACTTGGCATGGGAAGGGGAAGGATCGTCACTTCAGAACTCCGTACGCTCAGCCACATCCACAAAGGGAACTGTGCTTTAAAACGCTTCATGCAAAACTTGCCCTCAAGACCTTTCCCTACAATATTAAAGCAATGAAATTAAATCGCACAGCACCTCCTGTGCTGGCTTTTGTGGACCAGAAGTAGGAACTGCTCCACAGCAACACCCTCACTCCAGGCTCTCCTGCTCAACAAGCACCACACAACTGCACAACACAGGGCACCCAGCTGGCAGCTACAGCTTCAACTTCTCCAACAAACAAGGAGGGGAAAGGTCTCTTCCATGACAAGAAATGCAATGAGTGGTAAATAACGGTTCAAGAGGAAAACACCCCAGGAAGGACAACACATGAGGACCCCCCCACATCACTGACAGACAGTTCTCTTCAAATTCACCTGAACCCCCAAGCTGGGGATACACAGGACATCTCCACTGTTAGATGCACACTGAAAGGGGATATCCATCGACTGCATTAGCAAACCCCCCAGCTTTAAAGCACTGTCAACATCTCTATTTCAGCTCACTAACAAAGCTCTCGAAGCCACTATAAAGACCACAGAGACTTAAAGCCTTTGATACTGCTGCCTATCTGCAGGCTCAGAGGGCCAGCTCACTTTACAGAGCTATTTATGCAAGAAACGGCCTGAAAAGAGTTCTTTCAGAGCTCAAATCCCCAAGATCTGAGCAAGAGCCTGCCTTCTAGTCAATTAGAAAACCAGCACTTTCAGCCTGACAGAAGTCCCTTGGAAATGCAACGATAATCCTGCTCTGAAGGCCAGAGCATCCTCCCCCGAGGCTGAGTCCAAGTTCCCTGTGCACAAGCATTCATTAATACACCGTTGCAGAGACAAGCAGCACAGAGAAAGAGAAGGCACAACACCAGCAATGTGGCCGGTGCACAGAGGAAGCGTCCTGCCTAGCAGCGACCCTGACAGCTTCATCTGGAAACAGAGAAATGCAGAAACGGGGCTGGGGAAAAGCAGAAGGCAGGGTTCAGGGTACCGCAGACCTGCAGATAGAGCCTCAGCGAGAGATTCCCTCCGCAGATCCCCCTCATCCGCCGCTGCGCCGGCCGGGGCATCCTCCGCGTCCCCGGGCCCGAGCGGCGCTG
>VXBU01005400.1:1487438-1666865 GCA_013400315.1 Bombycilla garrulus
CCTGCCGCAGCCACGAGCCCACCGTGTCCCCCTGCAAACACCCCCCGTGTCCCCCCGCACGACCACCCACCGCGTCCCTTTGTGTTACTTTTAGAAAACTTCTCCTGCCCTCATCTCCCCACCCACGCCATCAGTAACACTGCTGGCCGCCTGTTCCCGAGAGGTCCCGGCCTTCCTGAGGCAGGAGGACGCATCTGCTAAACCCATCAGAGGCTTTTGAGCACGTCAAAGCGCTCCTGTAAAAGCGGATGAAGGTCGTGGATCCTCTTGCTCCGTCCCTCGGAGCCGAGCCGAGCCTCTGGCTTGCAGGGCTCAGGTGGAGCCAAATCCGCCCGCCCCGAGGGCGCAGCCCCCCGTGCACAGCCCAGAGACTCACCGGCAGCCCCGAAGCCCGTGCGGAGGGATGGATCCCCACGCTACCAGCTCCTGAAGCCAAGCCAAGGCGGTGCTGGTCCTGGGCCGTATATGGGCAAGGCAGACCCGGGGCTGGGAGGACATAAACTTAGTATTTATCTCCACAAAGTGACTCAAGGCATCTCTGCGCAATGCATCGCTTCCCGGACTGGTGTGTTTACTCTGCACGGGATAAACATTCCCCTCCAGCACTTAAACCAACGTCTGTCACATCAGGGATGATGCTCTGACCCCTGCCAAGGCAGAAAACTCTGCCCTTTCCTCTCCTCCGAGGATGCCGATGTGCACTGACAATGTCCGTGCCGTTGGGCCTGGGAGGGGAGGTTTGGGAGCTGTGCTGGGTGTGATGAAGCCTTTGGAGCTGGGAACAGCAGTGTGTGGGTGCTGGTGGCCTCTGTGTTCCTCTGAAACCGAAATGAAGCCTTCCCATGCTTCCCACCTCTCATGCCCTGAAGCAGCTTGTGCTCCCAAGCAGGATTTTGCCCACACACTACATATTTTAAAGTACAGACCAAATTTGCCATTTGAGATGTCTGCCATTAAAAGTTGCAATTACTGTATTTACAACACTGGACCCTTGGAGCGGGGAATGCTTTTGCCAAATCAGCTTAAAGAAGCCACATTGTAACTCTTAATATTGCTTGCATCTACACCAGCAATCAAAATGACGCTTGATGATACGGCCTGAAATTTGGGCACGGAGTAAAATATAGGTTTTGAAACTGTCCTATAAAACATATACAGGTTCTATGTCTTTTCATATGGCTGTTTCACAAGATCCTTTTTATATGCTGTTGCAAGTGGGACATCAACACATCTTATACTATTAGTAACATATAATAATAGTAATAATAATAGGATTAAGATAGGAGATGCAAGAAAATATTTTCTTGTAGGCTTCCATTAAAAATCCTACAGTGAAATACAAACTCTGCCCTTAAAATCCCAAGAACATGCTCAGCATCTTATACTATTTAATATAGGTCAGATTTTGCGTCTAAATTATTTGGCAGAACCATTTCATATCGCAGCTGTGGAAAAAATAGTTTGGGATATAAAGGAATTAAAATCCTTCCTGCTGGCAAGCTCATCAAATAAGCCAGGGGATGAATAGGCATGGAAACCTATCTAGGCTTGCTGCAAACAATTCTCTAGAACCCAAGAATGGATTTTGAAAAATAAATGTGTGGCTTTTTTCTCATTCTTTCCTTGTAAAAATAGCTGTGGGATGTAGATCGTCCCACTGAGTCAGCGCAGAAAGGAGCAGCCTCCATGGCTTAGTGGGTTGCTAACTTCAAAGCTGAATTCAGCGGTTGGAATGCTGCTGCTGTTAATGTTGGGGAGCTTTTATCTGTGTCTGACAAGTCACAGTGAGCACAGGGCTGTGTTTCAGAGAACCTGATGCTAAAACAGATGAGTGGCACATCAGCATCACTCCCATGAAAGGCAGCGACTGGGTACAACCCTGAACAACCTTTTCTCCCTGTCTCCTGCAATAAGGGAATCCCTGGAGCTGGGAATGCAGCCCAAGCTCATGGATGTTCTCTCATTCACACACAGGAATGGTGCTTTAGAGAAAGGCTGGACTCTCCACCCTGCTGCTGCTCAGCAGCTTGAAGGTCTGGCTGAAGCCTTTCCCAGCCTTAACCACCAGGAAATCCCTGGACAAAGAGAAAGGCAGGCAGTTTTGCATTTATAAGGACATTATTGCACAGATGTAAAACGTTACTCTGAATCACCAATACTCAACTCACACTCATTTTGCTCCTGGAACTTCTGCTCTACCTTAAAGGAAGCCCTGGGTTGTTTGGATACATGTCTGAGAAGTCAGGGGCTGCTGAAATAAGAGGCTGGTGTGAAACAGGACAAGTCTGCAAATCCTTGTTCCAGTACTGTCTGGGGAGCAGAGTCACCAAGGTCACAAGGATTTTTCTCCTTGCAAGAACTGCAGGATCTGGTCTAAGCATCTGATATGAGACAGCATTTTAAAGTACTTATGTGGGCTGGCTTTTGATTTTTTTGCAAAATCATGGCCCCGAATCAAGCGAAGATAAACAGGTCATAAGTATATTTAGGCTGGGAACAAGAAGTGCAGCTTCCAGTTGGAGGAACTACTGGTATTAAGATAAGGCACCAGAAATTACTGTGCACATTTTTCCAGCCTAAGCAGGGTGGGAATGGGGATCCAAAAGACCTCACAGGGACCAGGATGGTCTCTGGAAATCTGGGAGGATGACACAGAAGTGCAACGCGCATCCAGAACTTACTGTCCCCTCTGTTCTGAGCAGGCTCTAACCCTTGTTCCAAATTTCCTATCTTAGTTTAAATTCTCTCCTGAAATCAGCACACCTGGGGGCACCAGCACTCTTTGGAGCTCAGCCTCACACTCACCACATCCATATAAACACCAGCCACTGAGTTTTTGGGAGTACACGTTCTCCTAAGCTCACCTTCTCCCTCCTCTTCGGGTTGTCTCAGTAAACAGCTGCAGGTGCCATTCCTTCCTTGCATCCCACGTGTAGGGAATGATGAAACCCTTCCTAACCACATTCACATGTTGGATCACTCCTGCTCCCTGCTGGCACATCCATCCCTGTCGCTCTCCTCCTGCATCCCAAACCCGTGGGACAGGTTTGACTCAAGCTGTCAGTGCCACCACCTGTGCAGCCTGCGGTGGTTTTAATCTGCCTCCAGTGCGTTCCAGCTGGGAGTCCTGGCTTCTTTTGGCCGCTGCTGGAGCAGGGTAGCAGTGTTCCCTGGACTGCCATGTGCTCAGCCTGGTGGGTGACACGATCCTCTGCTCTTGCTGCGTGTTCACACTTACAGCAAAACCTGCTGCTGCTCCTCAGGAGGCAAACATTGCCAGCAGCCCTGCGTGCCTTGGAGAATGACTCGGGTTATCCTGCATGACACAGAGTATTTAACAGACACTGATTGATTTAATCATATCTCTCTGCTGATTGATTTAATCATATCTCCCTGCACTCAGAAGGGCCCTGTGCGCAAGTCAGGAAAATGTTGCGTGCTGTTTACAGGAGGATTTGTGAATGAGTGGATCAAACTCTCTTCCCTGAAGCATGTGGTGCTGCACTAAACACTGTCGTTATAAATCAATAATTTTCATGGGAAAATCTTGGAGAATGTGCTTTCTGGAGGGGTCTCACTGGAGTTCAGCACATCCAGTTTGGTATGAGCAGGGTGTGCAGCACAGCCTAGGGAACTCCTGAAGTGTGGGTGATAATGTTCAAGGCAGAGCAGAAGGCTGTCATACCCAAGGGATGCAAGAGGAACTTGCATTTTGGCTCAAAAATTACTACAGTAAACTTTGCTGGAGATAAAGGAGCAAAGGAACTCCCCAAATCTCTCCAAGAATCGCTACTGCTTGCTGGATTTGCTAAATCTATCCACAACTTCACAGCCTCCTTTCCAAAGTGTGAAGGCTTGTCCCTGTGCTCTGTTCTGAACACCCAAGCTGTCCCTGTCCCCGTTCCCTCTGAGCTCCTGGCTGTGAGCTGCAGAGATGCATGTGAGACTGCCAGAGTCCTTTTTCTGCCTTTTTCACACATTCAGGGCGCATCTGACCCTGGGTAGGACCTACACAAAATGCCCATCCCACTTAAATCCCCAAAACAGGATTGAAGCAAGACTTCAGTAATGCCTGGAATGAGTTTTTCTGCGGTGGACTGAGGAGTGAAGCTGTGTTTCCAGAGCCAGCACTATAAATGGGCACTGCTTACAGACCAGATTGCAGCTAAAAGCATTTCACTGCACAGAAGGTGGTGCTCAGGCTCATGAAAAGGGCATGGATTAAATCACCTTCAAATTAACTATTGCCATGAAGGCAATGCCACAGCAGAAGGTTGTGAGGGGGAAAAAATCTGGTGTGCATATCTCTATTTCTGGAGCTTTTGGATCCTGAATTGCAGCCAGCTGAGTTCCCACCACAGTTCCCTCTTGCTTTGAGCTTGTGGGACTTCTTACCTTCCCTGCCTCTTACACATGCAACAGAGGAACCTTTGTGTGGTGGGAGAATTTTTTTTCCCCCCTGAGATGGAGATTTATACTCACAGCTCAACTTGCACAAATTTGCTTCTTACAAAATTTTACAAATCAAGCCTAGAGAGAAACAGAAAATGTCATTTTACTAGTGAGTTTGGTGGGAGGCTGATGCACAGGGGAGGACTGGAGGGTCTGAGAGCTGAGAGCAGTGCTCTGTGCTGTGAGGATGATTCAGCATGTGCAGATTCTTAAGCACCAGGAAGCGAAGGAGCTGCAGTGGTCTGTTACCGGAATTGTTTGCTCTGACAGGCAATAAGGGAACCACTCATTGCTGCTTCTGATGGACTAAAAGTGAACAGAAATGGCGACATCATCTCTCTCCCAGATTTCTGTGTGATTTCAAACCCAGCCCCTGACCTGGGTGAAGCCCAGCTGGCTCTGCACCCCTTCAAACCACTGCCCTGCTCCAGATTCCCACCTGCACCGGGGCACTGGTGACATCAGAGCTGTAATTTGTCTGAACAGAACAAGTGTGAGCTGCCAGCCTCCCAGAAGAACTGGTCTGCTCTTGGGACAGCTTCCCTTCTGCTCCATTGCTCTGTGGGATGGACTCACGCACTCTAAGGGTAATTTCAGTGCATTTTTGAAGATTGTTGTGTAAAACCTCCTTGTCATACTGAATATTGTGTGGCAACAAAAGGGATTAACCCTGCAAAAAGCAGAGACTGCTGGGTCTGGTACACAAATGCCACCTGGAATCATTAACCAAGCTCCTGGGGAGTTATTACAAGGCTGCTGTGCTGAACCTGCCCTGTGTGCTCCTGCAAACACGGCACCTCAGGCAGGGCTGAGCCTTCCCATGGAAACCTCTGCGGAGAACCAGAGCTGCTTTCAAGGCTCAGATTTCTTCCTTACAGCAGAATAATTCAAGTCTGAGGCTGCCTGCATATCACCAGATCAATACATGCATTTACCTGTCAAGAATGACTTGAACAAAAGACAAAAAAACATAATTTTGAGAATTAATGGACCTCAGCAATTATCCATATTTCTGTATTATTGTGAGGAGGTAACAGCAAGCCAGGGTGGTAGGTGAAGAGAAATTCCAGGGCTGGATCAAGTGCAGCATATAAAGTTTAATTTACTTCAACAACTTGCTCAGAGGAGCACTTTGCTCAGAGCTGACAAAACTGTTTTTTGTTTTTTCAGATAAGGGGTTGTCCTAACTATGAAATATGTGTCCCTGCCAGCCCCACAAACACACCCAGCATGAGATATGGGTGAAAAAGTCTAATGAAAAAAGGCAACATAAAAGGTATTAAAAGCCCAATAATTTAAGGTGGATTCTGTGGTGGTGTTGTGCAATGTGAGGGAAAAAAAAATCTTTGTGGGAAGAAAAGGAATTGAGGACTTCATTATTTTTGGCAGGACTTCTGCACATTTTGCTTATCAAGGGACTGTCATAGGGAGGTGATTATTTTATAGTTCATGAAAGTTCCCTCCCTCCTTCATTTCTCCCAATCCCAAGCAACTTCCCTACAGTCTGAGTGGACTCTTTATGGGATTGCATTTCAACTTCCCTCCTTTTTTTTTTTCTTTTCCTTGCTGGGGTATTTTTAAAAGACAGATTTATCCAGTTCACCACTGGGTTCAGTGGGTTATTGCTCTCCCCTCCAAGCTGGTCTAAGAAGGGACAGACGTTGTGCTGTCTACGCAGGACTGAGAGGGGAAGGCATCAGTGTTGCTCCTGATCCATTTCCCATGGCCATGATCCAATGAACACTTCCAGCTGGGATAAATCAGCCCTGCTGACCCCACCACTGCCCTGGGCAGCTTGTTCCAGTACTTGATAACCCATTCAGCGAAAATTTTTTACCTAACCTCCAACCCAAACCTTCCCTGGTGCAACCTGAGGCCGTTTTCCTCTTGTCTTGTCACTTGTTACCTGGGAGAGGAGACCAACCCCCACCTGGCTACAACCTCCTCCCAGGGACTTGTAGAGAGGGAAAAGGTCTCCCCCGAGCCTCCCCTTCTCCAGGATGAGCCCCCCAGTCCCCTCAGCAGATTCGTGCTCCACACCCTTCCTCATCATCCAACGAGCCCTTCCAAGCCGTGCAGACAGGAGGAAGATGACAGCTGTCTCAACAATTTGTCAGCCTGGGAAAGTTTTGCTCCTGTGCAATTCCGTGACAGCAGCAGCAGCCCCGCGGGACTCCCGCCGCTCCATCCCAGCTGCTGGGGCTGCCGGGGGTCCCCGCTGCCCTTCCCGTGGCTCCGCAGCCGTCACAGACAGACCTGCTGCGTCCTGGGGAGGCTGAAGCGAATCCCCCGCGCTCGGGGAGCGGGCCCGGCCCGGCCCGGCGCTGCCCAGCAGGCGGCACTGCCCGCCCGCCGCTCCGCTCCCGGTCCCGCTCGGCCCCCGCTCCGCACCGCTCCCGCATCGCTCCCGGTCCCACTCCCGGTCCTGCTCCTGCTCCCGGTGTGGAGATGAGTCTCGCACCGCCCCCGATCGTCCCGGTCCCGGTCCCGCACTGCTCCTGCACCTCCCACTCCGCTCCCGTACAGTCTGCACTGCTCCCGCTCCCGGTCCCGCACCGCCCCCGATCGTCCCTGTCCCGCTCCCGGTCCCGCAGCACTCCCGCCCATACGGGTGCATGCGAGGCTGCCCCGGGCAGGGCTGGACCCTCCCGCCCCTGCTCCCCCGCAGCCGGGGCTCTCTGAATGGGATTGTGGAGATGGGAAGGTGCTACGAGCAAAGAGTGCTGCTCTTGGCTGGCTGTGCTTTGCCTTCGTTCTGTGAACAGGCAAAACCCCCGCGTTCAAATAGAAATAACTGCAGGTAGAGGGAGTGGGAGTACACCACAGCAGGAATTGGCTCCGGTCTCTGTTTTGTCCCTGTTCACCCGTGTGCCAGGAACAACCCAGCCTGGCTCCTGGATCGATGCTGTGAGCAGGGATGTTCACTGCAGCCCTTCCCATCTCACCCCATCAGAAAAAAAATCACTAAGAACAGTTTATCCACGTGAAAAATATCTCCCAGCAATCTTGCCAAGGTCAGTGTGAACTGCTGAGCTGGTGCTCTGCTGTGAGCTGCAGCTGGGTCTCACACACTGACCTTTTCCAGGCAATGCAGGACACTCTGGGGAGGGGGAGCACCCAAACCCTCCCTTCCCATACTGCTCTCCCTGCCCTCTCCAGGGACACATCCCACCTGGCTGCCCATGTACTGCCTCCTCACTTACTAGAAGATAAAACTGCACTTTCTCCAGTTCAGACAAGATCCAGGTGTTCATGAAATCTGGGTAGGGGTTTAATTGAAGCAGGTTTGTGCATGGGGCTCTGCAGTGTTTGGTTTGATCACCACCCCTGAGCCAGCCACTGGGACATCCTTCATGAGGAGAGGGGCCTGGAAGTCCGTTCTCCAAGCATGAAATCCCAGGGAAGAACACAGTTCTGATGCAGGGTGAGGGTCACAAAGAGACATCTCCTCTTCCTAGCTCCAGTCTGAGGGTCTGCTCTGGCACAGGGCTGGGGTCACTGACTCTGGGGCTCCAGCAGCAGTGACCTGGCTGCTCCAGGTGTCACCTGCACGGCTCGTGTTGCTCAGCCTCTCCTGCGGCACTGAGTGAGGAGTTTCAGGATGCTCTGCTCGTAAATGAATCCTAATGAATTCCCCACTGCCTGGCCCAGCATGACAGCAGGATTCACTCTCCCGGCATGGGTGGGATTCTGAGGTCTCTGAGCCCTCTCCTTTGGTCTGCAGCTGCTCCATCCTGCCCTGCTGTTAGCTCTCCTTGGAGGGATCAGTGTGGGAAGCAGAGCAATTCTCCAGTTCCTTTGTGATGCCCACTGGGCATTGCTCCACTTTGATTTTCTTTTTTCCTCTCATTGATTTCTTAGATCCTGTAAACAGCCAGATGACAGCAGGAGTTAACCACAGAGAAATGGATTTACACTTCTGGAGTCAGCATGGCCTCATCCCAAAATAGGGACAGCGCAGGAGGAAGCAAAGCTCAGCAAAGGAAAGATGAAGAGAAACCCCTCACATGTGAAATGTGTGGGTATCCAGGGGAGGCTGCTGTGATCCTGGACACAAAACAACATGTGAAGCAGAAATAGGCAGAGAACTGACCTGATGCAGAAGCAGAGAGGGTACCCAGACCAGCAAGATGCATTCCGTGGATTCCTTCCCGTTCCAGTGTGGTTCATGGCCCACACCACATGCTGAGAGAGCTGCTACGCCCCTCCATCACCCCATTCCTGCCACAGCTGCACCCACCCGTCCCTTGGGACATCCCCCTCCAGTCCTGGGGTCGTATGTGTGTGCCCTGGGCTACTCAGGACAGCTTCCTCCCCACTGCTCCAAGGGGCTGCTGGTTTTGTACAGCAAATCCTCTTGTCACCCAGCAGTGCTGGTGGCCCCTGAGCCAGCAGGGCCCTCTGAAGGCTGGGCTGTTAAACAAGCTCCCTTCAAGCTTAGAACACCAGCCCTCCCTGCATTTATGGTTGGGCCAACACTTCCCTGTTCTTACCACCAGTACAGAGTGGGTGAGCAGCAGGGTTTTTCTGACAGAGCAATTTTTTTAAGGCCTGACAGACAAACTGTCTTATCCTTGCCCTTATCAGGAGCAGTTTTCTGCTTGTTCACCTGTAGGAAACGGGTTCAACACATTCCTCTGTCAGCAGGGAAACCTCCACAGCCACACTGGAAGATCAACAGAAGTGGCAGAAACCTTTCTGTGAATGTCAATAACTGAGCCCTGGGAATCCGGCCTTCCCCAGCCACCGCCTCCCTGACCAGATAAGCAAACACAAGGGACTCTTGTCCTCTGTTAGCTTAGGTCTCCTGGTCACCCTGCCCAGGCTGTCCTGGCTAACCATTACCATTAGCAGGGGCTGGAGATACAAAAACACGGCTCAGAGGAGCACAGAGGAGAACCCTCCTCTCCCCTGTCCTTGGGCATTTCTCACAGGAGTGCCTCTGGAAGCAGCAGAAGTTGTAGCTTTGAGCTGATGCCCCCAGGAATTTCTCCTCCCTACCTTTTATCCAGGAATCCTGTCCTCTTTTCCTCTTCCTCTGCTGTGCATGAACTTTGTCTTTGGTGCAAGAGTATTTCCCGTCAGCCTCAGCTTCTTGTAGGATCTCATCTTCGTACTTCTCCTACACCAACGAGAAGAACAGACAGTCTGCAACTCCCCTGGCTTTCCCAGGGAGCTGATGGCTTTGCCAGGGACCTTTGTGACCATTGCCCTGGAGTGATGACAAATGCTATTGTTCATAAACACTCTTGTCTGGAAAGAGTGGCACTTCTACCCCTCAGCAGCAAGTTGTGCAACAGGGTGGGAATGAGGTTTGGCACCTGGTGCAGGAAGAGCCATCACTTTCTGGAGGGAGCTTGGGCTGGAACAACCTGTCTGATGGCTCTGGGACCCAGCAGCCCAAGCTGATGGCTGGGGAGAACAAACAAACAAACAAACCTCGCTGTCCGTCGTGTCCGGCTCATCGGACTCTTGCTTCACAGACTCGGCATCATTGTCATCTAAAGAAGCACAAAAAGAAGGGTTTTTGGCTGGTAGGGGCTTGACAAGCTCATGAGCAGATGCAGAGCCCCTGGCCCAGGCTCACAGAGCCACTGAGGCAGAAAGCAGCTTCAGCAATAACCTGTGTTGTGAAGCAGAGGCACTGCAAGCTGTGTGGCCTGGAAAGAATGTTTAGGAGTGACCCAACAAGACTCTGTTGGGAAACCAGCTCCCAGGAAAGCTGTATCCACAGGACTTTGCTACACCAAGGTCACAAGAGCTGTCTCAACATCTGTGCCACATACTGGTGGGAAACTGGGGGGTGTTTAAGCCCCAGAGAAGCGTGTTGGGATGAAGAGGCCAAAAGGACCAATCCCACGTTTGCTGCTGGTTCAGTCAGGGGCTCTTGGCAGGGAATGTGTGCTGGGGAGCAAAGGAAAGGCAGGGGAGATACTTCCCTTCCCAGCAAAAGCACTTCTCTGTACACAGACCCCGGGGCTGCACAGCCCCACACATGTCCCTGCACACACCCGGCCTCTGGAAACGCTGCAGCTCCAGGGGTTGGGGGCCAAGCCCTGCTGGGGTGGCATCCCCCTGTCTGCACTCACAGCAACACAGCTCGGCTGCCGTGGTGGGCAGAAGGGGCTGGGCACAGGGCTGTGTCCTCTTCTGAGGGGCAGGGACACCCCAGGAACTCAATACTCATCACACGCAGGTTTAACCAGGATGGAGCTCAGCAGGGCAGCCCCCTCTCGCTGCCCCTGCAGAGGTGGGAGAGCAGGTGATGCTGCTTCCAGGCACTCCTGGATTCGCTGTAGCCTGATCCCATCCTCACCATATCCTTCTGCAAGTTAAGGTTCACTAGAAAGTGCAGAAGTATTTGTGTATTGTTTCCCGGGCTTTGTGTCAGCCTCAAGGTGAGAACTGAAGAAAGTCCTGTATTCCCACACCCAGAATGTAATCAGCTGAAATTCTTCTGCTGTGATGATATCTCCTTAGCATGTAAATCACAGATGACTTTTTTTTCTTTCCTTTTCCTTTTTTTTTTTTTCCACCATGAAAAATCCTGCTCTGGAGAGTGTTCCCAAACCACTCCGACACGCCCAGACCAACTAATCCAGGCGAGCTCAACTTTCTGGCCAAGCCAGTAAGGCTGGTCCTGAGCAGCTCCCAGCAGACGTGCTTCCCACTCTGATCCCCATGGCTGCTGCCTCCCACCTGCCTGGACAAACCTGGCACCTGTGTCTCGTGGGGGTCAGGCAGGGAGAAAGCCTTGGAAGGGCTCTTATGGAGCAAGGAAAGGGTGGAAACCATCCTGATCTACCTGCTGCAGGTACTCTGTGCTCAACTCCCGTCATCACATCACACTTTTGAGCAAGGGGACACACAGGGATGGTTTTCCAGTGCTAGTCCTGCAAACCTCTTGCATTTTCCCTGTCTCTGCTGGGACATTCTGAGCTGCTTCTTCCCTGAGAGGAGTGGGAAATGCTGGAGCAGCCATGTTGTCTTGTTGCTGCTCATTGTGGAGTGGGTTTTGCCAAGAGGCCAGGACTACACTGACTCCTGAGCTCCTGGAGAATTCCACCTGCAGCGTGGAGTGCAGGGTGCTCTGCTCAGTGTGCAAGGACAGCCCAGGGTGGCTCCTGTCTGTGCTGGACAGAGACACTGGGCTTCCTCCAGAAGAAACGGGATTACTTTCTCCCCACATATACTGAGCTGAGTTCTGGACATATCTAGGTGCAAAACTGAGCTCTCAAGGAGAGAAATGTGAAAGCTGAAGTTCCCCCAAAGGCCCAGAGGAGTTGGGAGGCAGGAACACTTGGTCCCAGGAACACGGGTTTGCAGGTGTGTGCAGAGCCGGGCAGAGAGCTCTGGGCTGGGAAATGCCTTCAGCAAAAGGCACCTTTCACTCTTGCCTTCTCAAATGTCACTTCTGCCTGGGGCTTCTTACCTGCTTCTCCCTTCTGTGCACTGACATCCCGTCTGGTCCCAGCCTCAGGAAGGGCCTCTGGGTCGCTGGGCGTGGAGCTGTTTGTCAGATATGCCCGTGAAAGCGCGAGCTGTGAGACACAGGGAGCACAAATGCTGCTGTCACCAGGCAGGACAGGATTGTCCCCAGCCCTTGATGAACGTGACACCCACAGGGACAAGCACCACAGAGGTGCTCCTGTGCACTGTGATGTGTTTGCAGGGAGCCCAGCACCCTGTGGGAGGCACTGCCTCCCTTGGGCCTGGATGGAAACCCTGTGGACATTGGAGGGGAGGTGGGGAATGAGAGCCAGGGCTGAGCACTGGCTCTGCCATGTGCAAACTGGCTTCACACACATCAAACCATCCCCCCACGGGTCCTTAGCGCTGGTCACGATGGTCCCAGCAGCAATGCTGGACACGGTGCGTGTTCCACACTCCCTGGGGTGAGGAAGGAGCTGCGGCCGATGCCACGAAGAGCTGTACTTACCACAGCTGCATCCTCCTCCTCGTCCTCCTCCTCCTTGGCAGCAGGAGGCAGTGGCCGGGTGGCGCTGGGCCAGTGGTGGGGGCAGCGCTGTGCCCTGTGTCCCCCGCTGTCCCGCGGCTCCCGGCGGCCGTGCCACTCCGCGTCCCTGCCCCGGCCCGACTCCGACAGGTCCAGGGGCGCGTCCGCGTCATCGTCCCTCGGCTCCTTCACCTTCGCGCGGAGCTCGGAGCGCTCCCGGCCCAGCCAGAGCTCCTTCTCCTCCTTCCCATCCGCAGCATCCTCCAGGAAGAACCTCTCCTCCTTGCACGCCGCCGCGATGCCCAGCCACGGGGACAGGGGCCGCTCGCCGGGCGGGGGTTTCGTGTCGCCGTCCGCCCGCTGCGCTGGCTGGCACTGCTGCAGGAGGAGGTGCTGCAGCCGCTCCCGGTGCTTCAGCAGCTGCAGCTTCTCCTCCAGGTGCTGGTCCCTCACGTACACCATGGTGGCCGGAAGCTTCAGCAGGGCTGCGTGCTCTTCCCAGCTGTCCCGGGGCCGCGTCCGGCCCTCGGCGGCTTTGGAGCGGAGCAAGTGCCCGGGGAAGCCGCCGCCGTCCCGGTCAGCCGGGGCGCAGTGACCCGCCAGCCCCAGCTGGTGCAGGGAAAGGTGCTTGTGCAGGAGGCAGAGCTGCTCTCTCCGGGCACTCAGGTTTAGATTTTCGTAGGATGGAGCAACCTTGGGGGAGTCCAGTTTGCTCGCTGTTAAATAACTAAAAAACACATGGGAAAAAAAATTACATTGGGTAGATCATGTTAGCAAAAAAAAAAAAAAAAAAAAAAAGTTTCACATTAGCATTAGAGTTTTCCCATGGTTTCCCAGCTCTGCAGGGATGTGTGTGGTATCTTCTGCTCTTTCCATGCCCTGTAGCAGCTCTTGCATCATGTTTGTCTTTGGGTTCTGTGCTGGGGAGGAGGGTCCTGGTGGCCAGGGGCATCAGGCAGTCGGCAGTGCACACAGCGTGGGAAGCCGTTCCCATCCCTCCATCCAGCAGCAATCCCCTAGGCCACGGCAGCTCGAGGCAGGGGTTGAGTGAAGGTAGGGCTGCAGTGACCTCTCACATCAGCACTGCTGCTGAGAAGTCACTTTTGGAATAATGCCTTACAGCCAGCAACATCCTAACTACCCCCTGGGCTTTCTTAGGGCCTGAAGACCCCCAGGGGAGAGGAACAGCCCACCCTCCCCTGAACAGCCCACCCTCCCCTAACCTCACTCAACAGGAAACTTTAACAGCCATCCTGGAGGGTTGGTACAGTGCAGGACCCTGCCCTGCAAACCCAGTCCCTGCTGCTGCTGGTTATTTGGAGCTTCCATGAGTGCCAGCTGTTCCCAGAGCTCCTCACACTCCGGGAAGCTCGCTGTCTCTACGGGTGAACTCACTGGCCTTGCTCAGCCCTCTGTGCTCCTGAAATCAGTGAGGAGGATAAGCCTGGGAAGTGCTGAGCCCTGCAGGAAAGCCATTAGGGTAGATAAGGAGGAGCAGGAATTGCTGCCTGCCTGGGACAGTCCTGCCTGGATGTGGGGACACCCGGTTTACTTTGCGGCTCTGTCTGAGGAGCTGGAATAACGAGAGCCTGATCTGGTTGGGCTGGATTCCAGTCATTTCTTACTGGTGTAAACTGGGATATCCCCCCCTTCCCAAGGCTGTGGGAGAAGTTTGGAGAGGAAGGTGGACAGACAGAGTGAATACTGTCCATCCATCCACCAAGGGACAGCTGCAAAGGGCCACACACCAGGCCCACACCGCGAGCCCCAGGCTGGTACTCACGCCTCAAGGCCGGGGCTGTGCTCACGCTCCGGGGGCAGAGGAGCCTTCCTCGCTGGTGGAGACACTGCTGCCCCTGAAGGGCTCTTTTCCAGGAGGCAGGGTCTGGAGCCAGGTCTCACCAGGGCAATGGTTCCGTGCAGCTGGTTGGAAATCCTCTGGGACGCCTATGGCAGAGGACAGAAAATCCAGGTGAGCCATTCTGGAGTGAGCCCAACTGAACTGGGGCACATCTCCTCACCAGTGAGAACAAGACAGAGTGTGCTGCTCGGTATGGTTCTGGTCAACAGCTCTATCAAGTTCTTATTCATTTTTCCAGGAAATTTCCCCTTCATGTACTCTCTGTTTTCTGTCTGCACAGGAAGTTTTGCATCTCCTCTTAAGTCATGATTCAGTGGCTTAACCAAGATAAGACCCTGCAAATTCCTTGTCCTGTAGTCAGGCCTTTTTACTCATGCAAGGCTTTATTCACGGAAGCTCCTGGCACTCACTGCTTTGGTGGGTGTACTTCTGGTGGAGTACCCGGGCCAGGACATCGTTGTCTCCATCAGCTGTCATGAAACGCTCACCACATGTTCTGACTTGACTTTCCCCTGCCCACCTGGAGCTGTCACCAATCCTTCCTGCCATCCCTATTAATTATCCCCACAGTCTGCCTGCAGCCTTACCAAAACCCCTTTTCACCTGCTCTTTCAAGTTCTTTGTGGAGGTCGAGTAAGCAAAACCTGTGCCAAAACAGAAGAATCTGTGTGGGTGCGTACGTGGGCTGGAGTTCCCATGGCCAGGAACACGGTCCAGGCCCTGCAGTCTCATCTCCCTGTGCCCAGTGCCACCACCTCACTCAGCAGCCCTTGGCTGACAGCTTCTCTGTGTTTGTCCTTGCAGCCACTGAATGCCAGGCCCTCTGAAAATGACAAACTGCCCAAGTCTGGCTGGTTCCACCCCCTAGGTGCCTCCTACTCTTTCCCTGTCCCAATCTGCTTGTCTCGATCCAGTTCAGATGAGCACAGCAGTGGGGAGAAGGCCTGAGCTACCTCAGGCCACCTCTGATAACTCACCATTTCTGCAAGGCTCACTTCTTGGAGAACAGTGCCTGGAGAAGTCCTGCTGCTTGGAGAGCTTCTCTGGAGCTTCTCTGGAGGCTTTTCTGCAAAAAAAGACACAACCAGCTGCCATAATGGTCCCCAAAGCTGTTGCAGCCCTGCCCTGCAACGGGCTGGAGCTATGCAGCCTCCCAGGGATACCACTGGCTTCTACCAACCACCTCCCAGTGAAGATTTTGAGTCAAAATTACTTTCTGGCACCTCTCCAGACCCTTTCCCAGAGCAGTTTTGCACCATGGCTCGGTCACTCTTCACATCCCAGGTCCCTCAAGGGTGGCAGGAGCCAGCAGCACCCACCTTCACTGAGCTCGAGGTCCGGCACATCCTGGGGGGCTTCTTCTGCTTCCCTGTGCTCGGCTTTCTCTGAGCTGACATTCCTGCTCACGGGGGACAGCAGAGTCAAAGGGGAGCTTGGTGTGGAGCAGCTTTCTCTGGAGGAGGCTCCTGGGGTCTTTGTCCTGTCCCTGTTGGAAAGAAAAGGATGAATGAGAAGGGGCAGGAGAAGGAAGGTTTTGGAGCACTGTAGGGAGAGCTCTAAGCCTGCTCTACAAATATACACATTTATGTATGCGTGCATGTGGATATACGGGATCCTCACACTCACCTCCTTCCACCGCAGCTTATCAGTGGCCCAGCTGAGTCTGGAGCATGGACAGAGCCAGCGTGAAGCCCGAGGTGTGATTGCCCCACTTGGTTGTGGGTAACGTCGCAGGAAGCCACCATGTTGGGTAAGCCAGGACCCAGCTGTGGCTGTTGCAAAAGCTCTGTGGGAACCTGTCCCTGGCTGGGCTTTCAGCCCGATGGAGGGCTGGGATCAGCACAGGGATGTGGGGTCTGGCCCCTGTCACCAAACCAAGATGGAGAGGCTGATGGTGACACAAGGGAGTGCCTGAGCCTTGGAGACAGCACAGAGATGGACTCTGATGCTGAGACGTGGATGTTTGGCTGGAAATCTCCCTATCCAGCATCTCAGGGAGCAGCAGAGCAGAGCAGAATCACTCAGAGCTCAGCAAGCCCAGCCCAGCCTAGGGCTCTGCAGCTACTCAGCTCTTGGGAAGCACTGAGGCGTAAAAGCCAGAGTTTCTCTTTAAGTGGATGCTGCTCCCGTGCTCCAAAGAAAACACATTTCTGAACTAATCCCTCAGTGCTAATTCCTCTGGACTTTAAACCCTTGAGGAATGAGCTGATTTGTATACATTGGCCAGCCTGGCAGGTTACTTGGCTTCCAGCACAGCGCTCTGCTGGGCTGTGAACCTGTTGGTGCAGATCAGTTCTCCCTCGTTAACCCCATCACAGTCCCTTGTGTGTCACTCTCCTTCCCCCAAAATCACCTGTGTCCTGCAGACCCTCTCTGGCTGCTGCAGGAGGGAGCTGGCGCCGTGGAAAAGCCACGGAATTCCAGGCTGAGGGCCATGCAAGCTTTGTTCCCGGGGGGTTAAATATCTTTGTTCCCCAAAAACGAATTGTTGGATGCTGGTGGACAGGGGAGTGAGCAAAGGTCAGCAGGGATTTTGAGACCACTAGGGATTTTTCCATGTCTAACATATACAGGAACACACAGGAATCAGATGCTAAATCACCCCTGAGGATGCCACAGTGTGGACGTTGCCCTGCCCAGCCCTGGGGATGGCCTGCTTGTTGCCAATGCCCCCTGTGAAGAATGAAACCAGGAATGTGCTTACTCCAGGCTCCGGAGCCTCTTCAGTTCTTCCTTGAGAGTTTTATTCTCCTCCCTCAGGCGGTTGGTCTCGTTTGCTGCGGGGACAGAGGTGGTGCCGTGAGTTCAGGTGCTGCAAGGATGCTGCTCACGGCTCTCTGGGGAGGGAGGAGGGAATGGCACCGGGTTTTGGAGGGATGCCGAATTCCCTTCCTCCTTTGTAAACATGCTGGGGCTAAGGGATAAAAGGGATCAGTTTTCTGACTCAGGTTTCACCTGGATTGGGTCTCTCGCAGGTCACCCAGCTCAGGGGAACAGCACGACCCAGAGGAGGCAGTGGTGGGTTGGGCACGGGGAACATCCTGCCCTGAGCACCAGGGCGGGGTGAGGAGTGTGTGCTGTGCTGGGTGGAGGGCTGGGGCTCTCGGGGGATCACACACAGGCCCGAGGGAGATGAGAGCACCCAGCACCGGCTGCTGCAGCGAGGAGACCGCAGAGAGCACGGGGGACTCACAGGCACGGAGCCTTGCCTTGCTCCTGCTCGAAAGCAGCGCTCAGGGAGCAGTGGCATGGCAGGGGAGATAAACCAAGGGCTCCTGGCACCTCTCCATCCCTCCTAAATGCCTTATCTCCTTTACCCCCATGACCCTCCCCGGGCTGGTCAGATCCCCAAGGAAAAACTCCCTGTGCCTCAGCGGTGCTGGGAGCTCTGCCAAAGGCTCGGGAGAAGATCCATCACACGTGTTGCTTGATTTCATTTACCCGTGCTGAGCTGCTGCTGTGACTTCCCTGTCTTTGCCAGAGTGTTGTTTCTGCCGTGCCAAATGCATCCTTTTTCCAGGCAGCGGACACAGCCTGGAATCGCTCATTTTTCTGGAGGTATGGAGCGCTGCAACCCCCAGCTCTGATGATTTGTGTGAAGGGTTATGTCTGCTTGGGGGGACGTGAGCTGCCATCCACAGTCCTGCTCCCTCCTCTCCCCATCCCCAAACCCTGCCCAGATTCCTTTTCACCACAGGGGCTCACTGCAAGTATCTGGGAGAAGGATTAATGGAGCAAAAACTCAGCCTGCCAAAGCCGAGCTCACAGTGCGTGTCAGTACGTACAGAGGATGAAGATGTGCTGCAGGCTCTGGAAATGAGAGGTCTCGTACTCATTCTGCTTCTTTTTGGCCAGCTCCTGGGTGACCATGCATCTGTCACAAAGACCAGCTCGCAGCCTGGAGGAAGGAAACCCCACAGCTTGTAACCACACGGTTCCCATGGGAGAAATAACTCCCTGCTCTCCAAGTGTGAACACCCAGAGCATCCCTGGAATCGCCCCTGCAGCCCAGCCCTTGCACCCCTCCACATCCAGCCCCACCACCAGCCTAGGAAAGCTCCTACGCACATGCCCAGACTCCTCCAGCTCTCCCAGCAGCTGAGAATAGGAAAAAGAGAGGTTCATGCGCTACATGGCACTCCTGGAAAGACAGCAAATCCCAAACTCTCCCCCTAGGACTGTGCAGTCAGCAACACCCTACTTAAAAACAAATCCTACCTGTTTTCCAACACCTTCACATTTTCTTTAAGGACCTTCTGTTGTTCCCTTAATTGGTGGTTTTTAGCAAAGAGCTCTTCAATTCTCTGAGCATCACTAGTTGAAGAGACAGAACAAAGAAAAGAAGGTTATTCTATTTCTCCCCACGACCTGTGCCTTTATCCACAGTGCCCTTTCATTGTGTGGCAGGAGGAGAAACAAATGTGTAGGAGCCTGGACGCTGCCCTGTGACACCCTCCTTGGAGTTAGCAGCTTAATCCCTCCCACTTATTGTTTTCTAAGGGAGAAAGCACCGGGCGGCACCGGCATCACCTGCCAGTGGGAATGCAAACTGGAGCTGGGCTGGGATCACCCCAAGCCCTGCCTGGAACAAAAAGCCTTGAATTTGGCAGTGCCAGAAGGGCAAGTGGAAGTCTGAAGCTGCAGAGGTGTAACCACCCCCGTGCCCCAGCGCGGCTCACGGCTCACCGGCACTTCTCTGTCGTCAGCTCTGTCACCTTGCTGTGCAGGCCTGGAATCATGAACAGACACAGAGAGGAGGGTGGTTATTGCCAGTCCCTGCCACTCAGAAGCAAAACGACACTGATGGGATTTCAGGAAGGAACGTGGCTTTGCAGAAATCTCATCAAGCCTTATCTCTGATAAGGAATAACACATTGCATGTGTTAAACACAAGCACGGTTTAATGTAAGCGGGGAAGTCGTACAAAATGTGAGCTCGTTTTGTATCCCCACTATTTAATGAGTCTGCATTTCCTTCGCAGATCCAAGAAGTCTGGCTTAGTTTTGTTTCTACTTATTTCTCACTGCAGCCCGCATTTCCCAGGTGGGCAGTATTTTATAGCTTTCAGGTTGGAAAGCATCTTGGAGAATATTTACAGCTGAACAGGCTTTCCTTGATGGATCTGCAGACATTGTATCCTGTCGGATCCATTTTATGCAAAGTAGATGTAAACATGTGGTTTAAATTGCTCAACTGTTTCCTCTAACTCTCACACGGCTTGAAATTACACACGAGAAGAATGAATTCATAAGCCAGAATCATCCAAAAGTGCTGAAGTTTTGTTCATAATATTGATACTGGGAATTATTCTAATAGGAAAACAATTGGACTTGGCATTTGGTTGCTTAACCTAATGGGTTTTATTTTAATAATGTATGACCTGAGAAATAATTTATTCCCTAGAGGAATAAGCTATCCAACCTGACTTAAATGTTTTGTTTTTTTTTTTAACAGAGCTTCATCTGCTGCTGCTTCTGTCTTATAGATTATTGCATCTTTCCACTTTCCCTTTGATCCCTCAGTATCTAAACATGCGTGGAGCAGATGCCACCCCTGCAAACCTCCCAGTTCACCTTTATCACAGATCACAGCAACAGGGCAGGAGAGGAGCCAAATCCCCAGTGGTTAATGCTTGGAGCAAGTGGGATTCCTGCAGGGACTGAGCACCTCCATGGCTTTCCAGCAGCACGGAGTGCGGGAATGTCCTCTCCCTTCTGCTCCTTCTCATAATTCAAAGTTTTTCTCAGCATGCCAGCCAGAGGTACCACTGTGCCATCAGTGGGTGCTCTCCCCTGAGGGACAGGCTGTGACCCCATGTCCCAATCCATCCCCGTGGGTGCTGCTTGCTCAGCACTAATCCCCAAATCTCCTTAATCCATAGCTGCTCCTCCTCCCTTCATGTTATTTGACACCAAACGGATCAAGGTGGAATTACAAAGAAATGGATCTTGGCCAGTTTCTTATAAGAAATTTTTGTCTCTTTACCTTGGACCTCTTTCTCGTGGATTTCCTTGAGCTTGTTCAGGAACTCTGCAAAACTCTCCGTGGTCATGTTCAGGGCTGAGCCACACACCAGGCTGTGTCCAGTGCAAGGATGTCCTTTTGCTTCAATTTATTCAAATTTCAGCCTAGAATAGAAAGAAAAAGTCCAACAAAAGAGATGTGTCTGGTACACGTGATGTTCTGGAAATGACAAAGCCCAAAGCTGGGAAGGGAAATAATTTGCTAAACCAGGGGATGCATTTTTGTCCACCCAGTCTCAGTGCTGAGCGCAGCAAAGAGCGTGTCTTAGATACCGGAGAAGCCCAGCTGGAAAATCAGGCTTTTCCTCCACTTGTTGAGCTCTTTCAATTGCATTTCTCTGGGCTGAGGTGGGGTGGGGCATCTTCTTGAGCATAAAGAAGTGGCTGCAGAACTCAGGACCACCTGGGGACTGATGATGGGGAACTTCACAGCGGTCTTGGTGCTTGAGTTTGACGGACTCGTCTCCTGCTGGGGTGATCCCTCCTCCCTCTGGCAGCTTCTACAGAGGCGGCACACAGCACTCACCACCCCACTGTCAGTGCCCAGCCTTCCTGCACGGCCTCGCTGGCTGCGGCCTCTTTGAACCCTTGGGAGACACCCAACAGGGCTTTTCCACCCAATTTTACAGAGAAACCAGGAGAGGTGGTGTCCTGAGCCAAGAGCTGCAGGAAGCTGACCCAGACACAGCACCCATGGTGTCCCCTGGAACCACCAAGACCCCTCTGGGGAAGAGGAACTCCCACATGAAGGCGTTTAGCATCTCCACGTGGGAACTTCTCACCCCAAAATCATTCTGGGTAGGTGAGTCATGGAGAGTAATTCTGATCCAAACAAAGCTCCTGGACACTCAGCCCTCAACCACAAAGAGATGACCAGGGAGCAAACCTCCCCTCTGTTGCTGGAAATGAACAGCAGGCTGGGCCCTGAGCTTTGCAGCCCCACAGGGAAGGTTCGTGCCGGGTTCCAGCGCTCTCCCCGCCCGTGCCTTTATCTGCATGCGGAGCAGGGATGTGCCAGATCGCCTGCATATGCAAGATGTGGGCACGCAGAGCTGGAAGAAGAAAGTTTCCCCTAAAGCATCTGATTTTCAAAAGAAATGAGGCACGCGCCAGCAAGCACAAGCGGCGAGCTCGGCACGCTCGGATCGGCGGAGCAGCTGCCTCAACACGAACCGTCCCAGAGTCTGTTTGGCTTCTGAGCAAACCTGGTGCAAATGCAGTAGAGATCTTACTCTCTGGGGAAACAATTAAAAAAATTTTCATTACTCCCATAACCCACCCGTTCCCAGGCCTGAGTGATCTAACTCAGCAAATAAAAGCACGGTGTGGCTGATCCAGCTCGAGATCTGCCACTGTGAAATGAGGCTGGGAGCTGATCTCAGCCCCAAGAGCCACAGCTGGAAAACCAGCCAGTGGAAATAATGTGCAGCTCTACTGCAAAACAGAAAAAAACCCCTCCTGATGTTAATGGGATGCACTTCCCAGGATCACTGAGTCCTAAATGAGGCTCTGCCCTGGGCAAAGCACCTCCGCAGGGCTGAAGGGAGGTTGTGAGATCAGCCACTGCCACCACGGGACTGACACCCCAGGTGCCAGCTGGGAATGCTCTGCAGCACTCAGGCACTAATTCCCATTGCATTCTCCATGCTGTAATCTGGGAAGGGATTGCAACTGGGAGCAGAGGAGCTGGAGAAGAGATCCTACTGTGCTCTCTCCTGCCCACCTTGTCCTAAAGGGCAGAGCCCTCTCCCCGCGATGGTGTCTCCGAGGGCTGAACGCAGCATTTCGAGACGCAGGGACTCGGCTCAGCCATCCCGGGAAGGTGACACCCTGGCTGGGACCGGTGCCAGCGCGGTGCTCAGGGAGGTGGGGCTGGGCTGGCATGCGGCGGGCGGTGGGAGGCGCGGGGGCAGCCCAGGTGCTCGCTGCTGGATCCGGATCCCTGCAGCTGTGACTCAGGGCTGCGGGCAGAGCCCGGCACATCAGGATTTGGGGCTGGGCTGTGGGCAGCAGCTTCGCCCTCCATGCACAGCTGGGGCTGTGGTGCCACCACGGTCGGAATTTGCTTCTGATTTTCTTTTCCTCTGAGCCCTCAGGTGAGTGGCCACCTGTGACCTGCGCAGATCCAGTCAGCAAGGAAGAGCTGCCAGTCTTGGTGGGTTTTGGGATGCCAGAACCCCTCTCTGCCTGCAGATGGAACAGCCACTCTGCCGCAAACCCGGCGAGGAGCTCGGTCTCGTCAGTGCACACACATGGTGACAGAGATCCCTCGTGAGCATTGCTCCCCATATGTGTTTTCCCAGGATTCAGCCTTTTCCTGCAGCAGAACAGCCCAGGCTCCCTAAGGGGCTCAGCTTTTGTCCCTCTCACCCGGTGTGGATGGGTGAAGGTGTGAATCCACAGCTCCCTGCTCCTCTACTGAAGTCCAGAGGATTTACTGAGGGAGATTTATCGCCGAAGCCCAGACCTCAGAGCCCCTCAGTGTGGAGCCCTCTCCCTGGGACAGCGATTCCATTTCCAGCCCGAGCCCCGTGCAGAGCTGGCACTGTGACACAGAGCTGTCGGTGCCCCGTGGCGGGGCAGAGCAGCCATTTGGCATCCCGCATTTCAAAGTGATTTGTGCCCTCTGCAAACAGAGCCCCAGTGTCAGGGACCAAAGGAAAACTCCTCATCCAGCCCCTACACCTGGAGGGTTTGCAAAGCCCAACACCTGGGGTGAGCTGTTGTTAACCACTGTGGCTCTGCTCACCTGCTCTCTGCATCCCTCGATGCTCAGCTCAGGGTGGGACAAGGGCTCCAGTTTGGGGTCCCTGGGATGTCTGCTCTCATGCACGGGGCTGGAGCAGCCCCCAGCATCTCCGGGGTACCAATGGCATCACTCCTGGGGCAGGACGCTCCTGTTGTGGCTGGGGAAGGAAAACCAGCAGGGAGGTTATTTTCTGTCCCATCTGAGGGTGCTGGGGAAGGGATGGACTTGGACAGCTGGCTCTGACAGCACAGCCAGCCCCCGTTCCTTGGTGCCCAGGGAGTTCCTGACTTCTCAATACCATCCCCAGCACTGCCTGTCATGCTCACATCCCCACCTGAGCCCTGTTTCCTTCCAGGAGGATAAAGCAGCTCATTAGCTAAACGAGCTACAGTCATTAAAAAAAAAAGAAAAAGGCAGAAAAGAAAAAGGCAGAACTGTGACATTCTGATACTGTGGGATCAGTGAAGCTTAATGGATTTACCAATTTACCACCAGGTATTCCCCAGAGCAGTGCTGGAGTTGTTCAGCTCCAGGCTGGACTGGTGTCACTCACCTTTCTCTGGGCCAGCCAAACTTTCTTTCTTTGGCTACTCTGCTATGTGCCTGGTCTAATTTTAGAATCATAAAACAAGTTTGTACTCAGAAAAGCTGCCTGATCACTCATGGAAAATCTGCAGTGCCAGGAGTATGTCACAGGCTGGTGTGGAGCGAATGCTCTTTGCTGATGTACTTCGCTTGGCAGTTTGAAGAGGGCTTTTTTGGTACATTGAGGGATTCTTTTTTTTGCTGCATATTTATTTATTTGCATGACTTAACATGGCACAGATTGCCCTAAAATGGAGCCCAGTGCCTGCTCTCCACCATGCTGGGTTTGCTGTGAGTGCTGCACGTGGGCTGCCAGATTGCAAAATTACCTCCCAACAAGCGAGACAGGAGGAGCAGCCTTGGCTCCTGCCTCTCCAGGGAGGGGGCATCGGTGCCTTCCTCTACCTCGCACAACCTGAAAATCCTCCGTGGAGCAGAGCAGCTGCTCCGTGCTGCTCCACCAGCCCAGGGGCCGGTTTGCAGCAAGCCCCAGGGTTGCCTCTGCTGGCTGCTACAAGGGGGTCCCGCTCGGGCGATGTGGGGCTGTCCCAAAAGCCCTTTGGGTTTGTGGGGACTGGTGCTGGTCTCGGCCCCCCCAACAAGTCCAGCAGCACCAGCAGCACCAGGGAGATGCTGTCCCTGTGTGTGTGCAGACGTGTCCCTCTGCAGGGAGAGCTGAGCTGGAGCAAACCCTCCAGGATGCGGCCTCAAGTCCCAACCTGCACGCTGATTTACTTCTACCCCATAAAGTCTCTGTTTCCATAATACAGCACAGCCTTGGTGATCACAAACTCAGCAGCTCAATTTCTCCCCCACCACCCTGGCCCTGTGGAGGCAGCTTCTGCTTTTCCAACTGCTGTAGCAATCACCAGCCCCCCAGTTTTGAGTTTTCTTCCATTGCCTCATTTCTGCTTGAGAGCCCTTATTCCCCTCCTTGTTATTCCTTGCAATAAGGACATCCCTCCTCCCAAGAGAGTCCTGGCTGCCTTGGGCTTGCAGGATCACTAAAACCAGAGCTGTTGGGCCTCTGCAACACCTGAATAAACCCAGGAATCTGACTGGCTGTTACACAACAGGGTGAGCAGTCTGGGGGTCTCTGCTTGCTCTGGCCCCATCTGGGAGGGAGGTTTTGTCCTCCCACTCCCCAGCTCCTGCTGCTTTGCTGAGGTTTAACAGTAAACACTTGTTCTGCTCCCCACTTGAGGACAAATGACATTTGGAGCCACCAGCTGTGCCATGATGCTCCCCGGAGTGTGGTGGGCAGATCTGTGGGCAGGCCTGTCTGCCCACAGGAGGATTCAGAAGATGGTTAAAAGTATTCACTTATCTGCCTGTGCATCTCGGGGTAACCACAGGTTCTATAAACATTACTCAATTAACACCTCAAAATGCTCTGGGAAGTGGGTAATGAGGCATTATCGCGTTTTTTGGGTGGTTTAATTGAGAAGTGGTGAGGCTCAGGAATAGCTCAAGGCCCTCTTGGGATTGGAGGCACGTGGTCATTGCCCATCCAAAACACTTCCACTGCCACCCCAAGCTCCAGAGCCCCTGGCTGGGCAAAGTGGCAGGAAAATACGCTGGGAATCTCTGGTGGATGGTGGTTATCACCCCACCCTCTGCTTGTGATCCCGTTGTGCTGCTCACGGTGCCTGGAGAGCATCCTGGCCCCACTGTCCTCTCCTCCATGCAGGAGAGCTCCCAGCAGCGTGGCTCAGAGCCCACCCTGCTCCTGACGTGGGGAATCATCATTCCTGTCCTGAGTGGGAGAACGGGCACAAAGATTCCTCTCCACCACACTTCCCAAAGCTGGCACCGCTGCTCCTGCTGTGCGAGGGCTGCATGGGCATCCTGGGTCAAGAAAATGGCCACGCAAATGGAAAAAACAGACCTCTCTCCCCTGGGTTTGGAGACATCCCTGGACATGCCCAGATGATGAAGTCTTGGAGAAGAGCAGCTTTTCCCTTCAGCACCATTTAAAAAAGGAGAGATGTGCTGGGAAGTCCTGGCCCTGCAAAACCCTCCGGGGTGTTTAGCCCTGCTGCAGCACCAAGGGTGAGTCTTCACCAGCTCAGCCCCGTGCTGTGCTGTCCAGAGCTGGGACAGACAGAGCTGGGCATTTTTATAGACTGAGACATCTCTGCACATCCCAGATGCCTGGTGACACGCTGCTGCTGGGGACAGATTCCTACCTAGGCCAGGTTTTGAAACAGTGCATCAGTGTCCTGCATCCTCCAGGGGACGATCTGTGGTCATGTCTGTAATGCTCTCAGGACGTTCCCCACCGTGGCACTGTCCCAGCAGAAGGGACAAGGAGCAGGCAGGGGGGACCCAGAGCAGCAAAGCCCCGTGCAGGGAGGCCGTGTGTGTGGGCACAGCCTCTCCCCTGCAGCAATCCCACCATCACTTCCTTCCTCCTGGATCTGGAGCAGGGAAGGAGGATGCCAGCCCTCGGCAGCGTTACACTCATGCCTGGGGCTGCTGGAAGCCCAGCGAACTTCAGCCTCTCTGGATATTTGTGCTGCCTGAAGGAACAGATCTGGACAGCCCAGGAGGGCACTGACAGGATGTCCCACAGGGGACACAGCGGGGACCTTGCCCAGCTAGCAGGGGTCACCACAACCCAGCTCCAGGCTGCCACTGAGGGAAAAAGCAGCAAATTTGTTCTCAGCTTTGGCAACAGAGATGAGTTCAAGGCATGAAATGGGGTGGGAAGGGAGACCCAGAACTCCATTTAAAGTTATGTACAGCCCAGCACGTGCATGGCTTGGTGCAGGTCAGGGCTGTCTGAGATGCTGCGTGGAAGGTGGATCAGGTGTGCAAGGGGGTGATGCCCCCAGCACCCAGCACTGACACCCAGGTGCTGCCTGTCCAGGGGGGGCCCATCCTGGATCCCACAGATCCATCCCACATGGCCGCAGCTCTGCTCCCCCATAGCTGTCACACTGCCGGATGTTTGCTCACAGAAGTTATCTCTTCCTGCCTCTGCTCCCCTCTTGCCGGACACAAACACGACTGAGCTCCCTGGTACTCACATAAACCCTGACACCCGCAAATTGCTCTGAACCTCCACAGCTATTTCACTCCGAGTGGAGCTGGGTGCCGTTTCTCAGCATTTTGGATCGCGGGGATATCCCATTACCTTTCACGCTCAGGTGGAAAAGGAAAGGAAAGGAAAAGTTTTTGTCAGGAGGAGAGCCCCGGGGTCGTGGCTGGGCAGCGCCGCACAGCCCGGGTGGGCTCGGTCCACTCCCCACCGACCCCGCAGAGCCGCACTTTGCCACAAACCATCGCCTCCCCAGCTGCTTCACAAACCCAGATTTCCTCCTGGAGCTCTGAGGGGGGACAGCAAAGCAAGCAAACCCGTGACACACCAACCTCTGCCCATCAGATGGGAGCCGGCCCAGGCTCCGTCTGCCGGCACCGAGTGACAGCTCTCCCGGCACTCTGCTGAGCGAATTTTGGGCAGGTCTCCATGCGTGGCTCACGCCAGCTCCCTTCCCAGCTACACAGCACTGCCCGGGATGCTGGGGGACAGATAAAAACCGGTGCAAGCACGATACTCACGTCAGAGGAGTGCGCCTGTGTCTGTTCCGCGGCTCCTGGAGCTCAGTTTAGGTGGCGATCAGGAGACGGTCATCTGGGACACGGCAGACAGGAGTGAGCAGTGTGGGTGAACTTGCACAGACAATAAGCCGTAATTTTTCCTTGCAGCCTGACCGGTTCTACTGGTTTGTGTTTCTTTGCCCCAGCAGCAGAAAGGAGGCTCAGCTTGGCTAAAGCTGCCCGACAGGTTCTGCTGTAACACAAAAAGTGGCAAGACCAGTATGGTGTGAACCCAGATAGAGATTTGATTGTTTTCCCATAATTACAGCTCAACCTGTGCTGTTGGTTGGAGTCAATAGCATTAGCAAACAGACCCTTTTAAATAATTCAGCCAGGATTAAGATGGGAAGTTTTTATTTTATTTTTAAATTAAAAAACCCACTTTTTGAGAAGAAGAAGAAGAAAAAAAGTGACAGCAGCAGCAGTAGCAACAGCATCCTACTAAAGTAGAGCGGCACAGCCCAGGGCACACAACAACCCCCAGCCCAAACACTCGGGACAGGGAAAGGAATGTGCCCAAGTTGACACAAATGGCTGCTTCAAGTGCAAGATGAAAGCCCATGATTATTCTGGATTTTATTCTGGGGGCACTTTGCAGTGGCTGGGGATGCTTTAGGGACCAGTGAGGAAAGGCTGGGTGACTTGGGCGCTGATTCTGGCCAGCAGCCCTGGCTTTGCCCGGGTTTCCTCCCAGCTCCAGCTGCTGACACAAGCAGCTTTCACCCTAAACCGTGGGCTGGTGGAGCCGAAGGCAAAATGGACACTTCCGGAGCCTTTGAAGTGCAGCTACTTCAGCATCCCCTGGTGGAAATGCTGGCACGGATTCCCCTGCCCAGGCTGGCAGGGACAGCCTTCCCCCGCAATGCCGCAGACAGCAGCAGCTCCAGGAAAAAGTGAGAGATGCTC
This sequence comes from Bombycilla garrulus, assembly GCA_013400315.1. Taxonomy (NCBI): domain Eukaryota; kingdom Metazoa; phylum Chordata; class Aves; order Passeriformes; family Bombycillidae; genus Bombycilla; species Bombycilla garrulus. Next base: position 1,515,575 of record VXBU01005400.1, read on the forward strand.
TTGCTCCGGCACAGATAAAAAGGAGCAGAAGGTTGTTGCCTCTGTATCTGGGAGCCCGGCAGCACATCCTGCCGCGCCAAAAGCTGCCCAGCGAGCGGGCCCTGCTGTGCTGGCACAGCCACCTCCGAGCGTCCCTCTTGCTTAATAGGACACGTAACCTGAGGAGGGTGGCTTCCCTGCGACATTTCCAGGCCAGCGGACAGGGAGAGCTCCTGTGGAAGGGGATTTGGAGCACTGAGGCTGAGCTGCTCCTCCTCTGAGCCGTCCCCTGCCGCGCATCCCCTGAACTGGGTGCCCAGGCACCAGCTCAGTCCCTCTGCGGTGTGCGGTCCTCTCCATCCACCAGCAGCGATGCCACCACGCTGCCTGACAGCCCAGCTGGCTCCTGAGCCATCCCAGCAGAGCGCTGAGCATCCTCGGCAGTGCTGCCCTGTGACAATCACATCTCCCGAACGGTGGCTGTGCTCCCGCTCACGGACAGGTCGGGCAGGTGGGAGCAGCTGGGGCTCCCAGGAATGCGGCTGCACACCCATGCTATGGAAATGGGTGGCGGGTAAACAAGCAGCTGCTCGGCAAGCCGTGGTCCTGGGCAGACCTGCAGGGACTGTTTGGTGATTGCTCTACGTGCATGAAATTCCTGACTCGTTCCTCTGCAAGAGGGACACAGCACAAGGTTAAGGGGGTGTTTTCCATCCCAGCCTTCTTATGAGCCACCTGCAGTGGGCAGAGGGAAACTCTTGGCCTTAATATTCCCTCTTTCCTTTTGAGCCCTTTGATTTATTGTCGGATATGACAATTAGAGATCGACGGCTTGATATGGCCTGGTACCTCAGGCTGATGCTTGCGGTGGTGGAATTAATGGCAACCACATGGAAGAGAGATCCTTGCTCAGACCAGCCTGGTGACATCCTGGGAGGGGCACTGGGGTAACTGGGAGCTGTGGGGCTTGGGGAGATCACCTGCAGCAGCCAGACCTCTGAGCAGTGACACTGGGACCTGGGGCACCGAGCCGTGGGGGCACTGACACCGTGCCACTCCTGCCTCCAGCAGCTCAGTGACTCTGTCCGGAGCAGCAAGGAGAGAAACACCAGAAGAAGGGTTAATGGGAACTGCTTGTGGGGCTGAGGAGGCTTGAGGCACAGCAGCTGTCTGGAAGTGTTGTGCTGGTGCACAGGAAGGCAGGATGGACATTTCTGGGAATCATCTCCATAGAACCTCCTCTTGTCTTGCAGGTGTCTAGTGATGATCACACAGATTGCTCACAGAAACCCAGGGTTGTCTGCTTCCTGGCTGAAGAGATCTGGGCAGGAATGGATTTCTTTACATCTAGGGAACTTGAAAAAGAAACAAACAAGCAGTTTTTCTAGAAGGAAAATAATAAAATAAGAAAAGAAACACAAATCCACTGATGCAGTGTGAAGGTATTTGATCAAGATTGAGACAGGAGCTGGGCACGACAAGAAGGACTTTCAATAGGTCCCAACCTCCTTTCTGGATATGTAACGGGAAAACTGTTCTGATGGTGAGAAAACTCATCCCCAGAGCTGAGTCATCCTGACCCCCACCCAAAAGCAAAGGATGAGAGCAAGTTAGGCTTTCAGGAAAAGCTGTCAACAAAATTAACATCTGTTATGGATGCAGCTTATCCTTCACTCCACAGGATCAATAGAACAGAATGGAATAAAAAAACCTGTTTCAGGAAAGAACGAATGTGATTTGTTCTCATTGCAGGGGACACCACAGGGCACTAAGGACACCCAGAGGAGAGGTTCCCTGAGGGCTGGGCTATGGTACCTGAGGACAGAGCAGAGCTGGAGAGCAAATTCTGGCACTCCCAGGAGCCCAAGTCCCCAAGTCCCCAAGTCCCCTGAGGACAGAGCAGAGCTGGAGAGCAAATTCTGGCACTCCCAGGAGCCCAAGTCCCCAAGTGATTTCACGGTGCCATGGCCAGAGCTGGGAGCAGCATCCTGCAGCACCCTGGGTCAGGAGCTGACAGCCCCGTGCTGGGCTGACATGGGCTCCGGGGCCATAGGAGTGGGTGGAGGGCCCAGGTGAGGAGGCTGTTAAAGCCCTTCAGGTGCTGCCAAAAACATCCCCACTCCATTAGCAATAACTCATGGGCACGGGGGATCAGGCAAACAGCTTCTGTGGCAGCGTGTGCCCGCACCTGAAGGATTGCTCCCTGATATTTAATCTAACCCCGCCCCCTGGCAGTTTGAAGCTTCCCCCTGGTCCTGTCACTCGGCACATGTCAGCCTGAGGGCACTGCACAGCCTGATCCTCCTGGGCTTTTCACCAAATCCCGTCAGAGCCAACCCAAAAGAGTTCCTGCAGCACGAACGAGAGCACGGGAACAGCATCGCTGGAACAGCATCGCTGGGCAGACGCTGCTCCACAGCGGACACAGAAACAGAGGCAAAAATGTAAAAAGGAGGTGGATCAGCGTTACCAGGCGGATGCTGCAACGAGAAAAGGAAATATTCCTTCGATAAGCCTCCCCAACCCCAGGAGCACCGAGCGGGCTCTGGCCGGGCACACACGGGAGGCAGCGCACACATAGCAGGCAGCTTCCACCAGAGGCTGCTCGATGGCTTCGAAACGCCTCCTCTGCCGGCAGCTGCGTGCACAGGATACAGCCCGGGACATCGCCCGGGCCACATCTGGGAGCCCACAGCTCGGAGAGCTCCCGTCACCCCGGGCAGCGCGGGGTGCTGGACCCGAGGGACGGAGCGCCATTATCTGCAGGACCAGGGCAAGGAGGTCTCTGCCTGCTTTTGTCACCTTGGAAAGGTGGAGAGACGCTGTAAAAGCGAGACAAGGAGAGGCTTAGCTAAACCAGTAGTTTTCTGGTGTTATAAGCATTTAAATTGCACTAAGTAACAAAGGCAGCCTTTGTGGGCTGTGGTTGTGCCGCTTCTCCCTGGATTTGCATGGGGTGGCCCTGGGTGACACAGGGTGCAGGTGAACGAGAGGTGCTTTAACCCTGGAGGTCACCCAGAGATCTCAGAAACATGCACAGGAAAAGCTGCCCTGAATTTCCAATACCAAAAGATACAAAACCAGATCAGCTGGGAAAAGGGCAGCCAGGTGTGAGGGTTTTCCCTCAGCTGGAAGGAGAAGCACATGAGTCCTTTCCGCTGTGGCTCAGTTTTACTTCACCTTCTCCAGCTGCACCATCTGGGCTGCAAACGCCCTGGGTGTGCAGCTCTTGCCTTCCCTGGTGCTGGGAACGTGCGGGAGAGCACAGAGACATCACCAAACTGGGGCAGCTGTTCTCAGGGAAGTGCAAAGGGGTGGTGGAAGGCAGCTGGCGGTGCCAGGCTTTGGCACAGCTTGGCTAGTCAGGAAACACGCTGTAAGTTTGTGTGATCCCACCAAAATTCACCTGTTCTTGATGCTGTTGCTCACATTTTGCCAATAAACAAAAGTTTAAGTATTTTATACCCTGAAAAAAGTTGTCTGTCTGTGTGGATGGTGTAGTTTGCAGAGCTCAGGGTGCCTGGCTCCCTGCTGAGGATGCCGAGGGCTGGTTGGGCCGTGCCAAAGGTTGAAACAAACACTTTTAATCTTTACAAAAATGGTATTTTCTTGACTCATCAGTCTTCATGCCAGTTCTCAGCCAGCAGCCCAGGCTGGGGATGCACAAATGAGTTGAATTGTTGGGGTTCTTCCCTTCACGTCTGCCTTCCCCTCCTTCTGCAAGGAGGAGATTAATGCCATTAGGGCTTTGTAACCATTTCCTCTCTCACATGAAAACACGCAGGGGGAGTTCAGAGCTGGCTCCCACTGCCCAGGGATGAAGGACAGCCCAGCTGTCCTCTTCCAACTTCCATTCCCATCCAGCCTGGACCACGATGCCAATCTTGCCCAAAATTCATCTTTTTTTTCCTATGGATAGAGGGGAGCCAGGTCTTTTTTCAGCTGGCTCCCACTTGCCTAAACCAAGGAGGACCCCACAGTTCTCTGACACATCCTGGCTCTCTTCTAGGCGGTCATGACCCATAGTTTGAGAAACTCTGCACTTAATAGTCCTTCCTGTCTCTTACTCCTCCATCTCCACTCTGTCTCCTGCAATATCCATTTTCCCTTGCCCCTCCCTCCTCCCCTGGCCAAAAAGAAGTAAAAAATTAAGTGTGAATTTCAAAGCAAAAGATGCTTTTGTGTTTTTTTTACAGAGACACTGAGAAGTGAAGGCAAAACCCTTCCCATAAATTACAGTCCCATGAAAATGGCTCAAATTGCACAGAGTTTGCAAATTACAGAAGATGCAAATGTCAATTGAAGAAACTCTGGCAGTAAATATTTTTCTCAACTGCTTCATTAGCAAAGCTTTTCACTGGAAAGCTCAAGAGCTGGGGAAGGATGACAGCTCTCAGGCTTTAAATGGTTTACCCAAAACACACCACTATGTCATTTATCCCTCTGTAATTAATTAATCAATAACATATCAATATTAAAGACAAGAAAACTCATTTTGAACTTCATTTCTGGCACAGATCCTTGGAAGTAAAGATGCTCCATAGCTCTCCTTGGCTCTCCCTGATGTGTTCTCTCCAGTGTGGCAGCACCTGAATACCCAACACAGGAACCCTGAATGTGCCAAAGTTGTTTTTCTTCTCTGTTTCCATCTCCTCTTTCCATGATGGAAAACCAGCAGCAAATGCTTACGCCACAGTGAAAAGCAGCAATGAGATGATCTGCCTGGGTCCAGTTGAAGTGGAAAGAGCAAATGTTGAGCCAGCTATGGAGCATCTAATTGACTAATCCATCACTGGTTTTCCACCAATCTCTAACTAAATTTTTTTTTTTTTGAGAAAAAACACTAGGAAAACTAATTCTTTGGTTTGCAGGGGCGAGTGATCAACTTTTAGGCAATCTACAGTAGCTCTCACCAGGTGTGGCACTGTCAGCACAGTGTACACGGCGGTGCCATGTCTGGGATTAATGTCCCTTCCACCTTAGCACAGGCAAAGACAACACCATCCCAAGCATTCAAAAGAACTCTGCAAAACCCTTCTCCAAGGGTGAAAACTCCTTTAAGGAATGCGCCAGATTTGAGCCAGCTTCTCCCCAACGGGGGCTGTGTCCAGTTCAGAACCTTCCAGGCACGGGTCACTGCAGGCTGTGAGATGGGATGGGATGGGATGGGATGGGATGGGATGGGATGGGATGGAGCTTGGCACACAGGCGTGGCTGCACGATGGATCCTGCAAACCTTCCTTCTCCCCCACCTCTGCCCATCCTGTGGGGCTCTGGGCACACCCACCACTGTGAACCCACTGCAGCCACACTGTGCTGGTGCCCCTGGCCCTCACACACCTCCTTTGGGAGGCACTTCAGCACGTTCCTCTCCATCACCTGGTAAAAGCAACGCCCTCTCTGTGCTCTTTGCAGCAATGAATGTGAACTAGCAATGAAGGGCTTCTCCGCCTGCCCCCACGCTGGCCCGGCTGCTCCCAGCCCCGTGATTTATGCTTTGGTTTGGGAATGCCTCTTCCTGCCAGGTGATCACATGGGCCCTTGCCTGCACATTATTTTTGTGTTTGCTTTTGCTTCCCTTCCCTCCCTGCTCCCCCCTCAAAATGGTTTTCATTTTTATTAAAGCAATTTATTCTGGCGGTTGCCAAAAGCTTATCGGGTTCGGCACAGGTTCAGACGAGTTGTGCGTGGTGATTTTGGAGGTGGGGGGGTGCTCGGGGTGAAGAAAATGAATGAAAGCAACTCCAGAGAGGCAGTTGAGCAGGGCTGGAGTGATCGTGGCCCAGCTCCAGCACCAAGATTTCGGCTCCAGTCGAGGGTGGAGGTCAGGAGCAAGACAGTCCGCGTGGAGTTGGGGAGGACCAGAAAAGGGTCAGAGGGAATGGGGAGAGGAATTTCCACCCCCTCGAGCTGCTTGCCATGTGGCCGCTGCCAATCTGGAGCTGTTGGTATTTGAAATGGCACGTAGAGAGGCGTCCCTCCTCCCTCAGAGGTATGTTAATGAGCATCCTGTTAAGAAACTCCTTGGAAACTTCAAGGGAAGACAAATCCTCTTGGTTGATAAATTAACTTTCTCCCTTTGCTTGACCCGTCAGTCTGCGCTGCCAGCAACGTTCCCATTAGCTTCGGTGGAGTTTGCCAGCACTTGCTGAGATCCAAGACCCATAGAAATCCACTGGAGCCTTTCCATGGGTCTCAAGGAGCTTTGGGTCAAGTCTTCTGCCTGCGGGATGAGGCTTGGGGTCTGTGCATTGGCTGCCTGCTCGGCCGTGCCGGTGAGTGATGAGCTGTTGAACAATGTCTTCATCTCTGGGCAGGGCTGGGAGCCGGGAGGAGGGATGGGGATGCTAACTGGAACCAGCCTGGAATGAAGTCATTTGTTTCACCACGCTGTTTCCCTTCTCCTGAAGGTTCCCAGGGAGGGAAGTGGAGCTCACAGGCAGAAGTGTCTGCAAAACCCCAGGGTTTTTGTTTTGTTGTGTTAAAGCTTCACAGGCTCCGAGGACGTCCCCCAACTCCAAAGATTGCCCCACACTGTCGGTCCCACCACAACCGACCTCCCACTGCTGCTTTCCTGCAACGCCACAGCTCTGCTGGGAAAGGGCTGTGGCAAATGCCAGCAGCATGAGGCAAAGCGTGGCCCCCGGGAAAGCTGCCCTGTGCTGCTCAGAGAGAGTGAAAAATCTCCGAACCGACAGTTTTCGAGCGCTCCTTGCGAGGCAGCGGAACACGGCTTTTATCAGTGTTTGAGAGCTTGCAAAGATAACCCTTCAAAGGAAACACGTTCTAAATACACCTTTAAAAGCCTTAAAACGTAATTCCATAAATGTTTGTGTTACTCGGGCAAGAGATAAAGCCAAATGGTATTACTGAATTGTAGCGGGGCTCAATACTTGCAAATTTCCCTCGTGTCCCTATCAGATGAATGGTTCACTTATTAATCTCTATCGGAGTGCAGTGGAGCCCTTTCCTTTCTCGATGATCTTCTTGCCCCATCTCTGTGTGCTGGAAACTTTGCTGCTCCAACAGGCCCTGGGAATGGGTGCGAATCCCAGCAGGATTGTGTCTCTGGGTTGACACAGAAACCCTGACCCTGCAGCTTCACCCCGCTCCTGAAGATCAACAAAAACCCCCAAGGCTGTGGAGAAATAACAAAAAGCAATTCTCACTCAATGGTGATGCTGGTCCCAGTGGTTTGGAAGTGGTTGATCCCTTTTTCCTCAGCTGTTGGTGGATCAGGAGTGTGACGTCTCCCTGTCCCGAAGGATGGACTGCGGGGCCATATTTACACAGGTTTAGATTAGGGATTAACGAGAAATTCTCTCCTGAGGGGGTGGTGCGTCACAGGCTGCACACAGAAACCAAAACTTCCCCATTCCTGGAAGTGTTCAAGGCCAGGTTGGATGGGGAAGTGGAAGGTGTCCATGGCCATGGCAGGGAGTTGGAACGGGGTGGTCTTTAAGCTCTCTTCCAACCCAAACCATTCTGTCATTCTCTGATTCTGTGATATTTCAGCATTATAAAAGTTCTAGGAGAAATTCCTGACATCCAAGCACTGTGGGGTACAAATATTCCATTTCAGGTTTTTTGCTTGTAATAAAGAAATAAAACCAGAAAGATGAGATGGAAGCAGCCTGAATTCAAATCCTTCTCAATACTGTGACCAAATGAAAATGACTCCCACTAACAGAGCTCCAGAGAGCCTTGGCCCTGCCTGAGGCAGGAGAGAAGGAAATCCCCGAAATCTCTGCTTTTCTCTGGGAGCTCTGCACTGCTGTGGGTGTGTTTACAGGGGGTAGAGAGTCTGGGGGGGACTGAGAGTTTCCAATCAATTTCCCTGCAGCCTGTTTGGTCCCTGCACTGGTTATTGGGGAAGGCAGCGTGTCAGAACAAAGCACTGCCCTGACACCTCAGAAAATGTTGAGCCCTGGAAGCATCAATCCCAAAGCTATTTTAGGAAGCGAGCCCGCCCACCTGGCACATGTGCAGCCCTCCAGCTGTCTGGGCTGGCAGCAGGGTTTGGCCATTAATGGAAGATTTCGTGCCTGTTCACCCAGTCCATCCTTGACTTGGGCTCAGCAGTTTTCCTGCAGCTCAGTCTGGGGGCATCGTCCCGACACCCCTCAGTGACCAGTGGCACGCAGGAGCCAGGTAAAAGGACTTGTTTCTGAAGGGCTGCACAGCTCGGAGGTTTTTCCCTGTGTGAAGAGGGGAGATGAGAATTTTCCAGCAGCCCCCACCCCCAGGCAGGTCCCTGGCAGCACTAATGTCCAGGAGTGGAAATTGATGGTGGTGCAAAGGCAGAACAAATCGATCCAAACCCTTGTCTGATGGACAAAATTTTTCCAGCATATCGTTTAGCGCATTTAGTCTTAAATCCTTAATTAAATTCTGAAGGTGTTTTCTTCTTTAACGCCCCCACATTCACCTTTCTTTAACCTGCCAGACCACTTTTCAATTCTCTTCTTTCTCCCAAAAGAAAACCCTCTGGATTTCTTTGGATGTCAGAAAGCAATATGAATTTGGATATGTGGGTTTGATCCAGAAACGCTTCACTCACTCAAAGCCAAAGGAAAGGCATTTGCAATTTTTTTTTGCACTGCGCAGAGCAGAAAGATGTTTAGAGAGAGCAGGGATGAAGGGTGTGCCACATCCCTGGGACCTTGTCCTGTTGGAGCCAACAAAACCCAGCTGTTTTCACCCCCTAAATCCCACAGAGTCCACAGGGAACCTTGATGAGGACGTGGTTTGCAGGGAAGGCTGCTCCACCCGACACAAAGTGTCTCTGGAAGCCCTGTGACCACGGGCTGGCAGCTGGGAGCCACCCACCCGGGGCGCTGGGAGATTGCGATCAGGAGTCAACAGAGATGAAGGATGGCAGAGGGAGAAGTGCTGTGTTTTCTCTCAAGGAGGTGTTTTCTCTCCTTTATCTGGTGCACGAGGCGCCCAGGCCATGTGTGTGTGTGTGTGTGTGTGTGTGTGTGTGTGTGTGTGTTAGCTGTCAGGGCCTGGGACACTTCACAAATTCCTGCTGCTCAGCATCCCCGGACAATCCCAGAAAAGGCAGCGCTGCAGCAGCACCACCGGCAGCTCAAGAGCTCAGGCAGGGCTGTAAGCAGTCATCCCTCTCCAAAAGTCTCTTTTTGAATCCTAATTCTGTGCTTGCTCCAGGGCTCCTCTGGCTCTGGGTGCTCGGGATGAGTCCCCAGGCTGTGGGGTTGACAGGTCAGGGCCACAGCTCAGTAAACTCCAGTTATTAATGGTAAATAAAGGCTTAATCATTTGTGTAATCTTCCTTAATTACCAAAGAAAAGCAACTGGTCTGAGCCCACCCAGAGGCTGCGGTGTCAAACACTTCTCTCCAAGGTGATTGATGCTGGCTCCCCAAAATTCAAACTGACAGGAGCATGTTGAGTGGATGCTGATGGGCAGGAGGAGGCGCCTGGGGGGGACACATCAACCCAGGGCTTTATTTTCAGCCCAGAGCTCCTCAGCCCGTGGCTGGGGGTGGTTTCTACCAGGGCAGTCCATCATTCCTGCTGGATCTGTCCACTCATGAGAAGAGAACACATTAAAATGCCACTCCTATTATTTTTGCTTTTCTTTCAGGCCAGAATACCCAGTTCCATTGCAAATAAGTTATTTTTATTTAATTTTACCTCACAGTTACATGCTTTTCCTCCTATGAGAGCCAAGTGCTCTCCATGGGTGCTGCCCAGGATTTTGGATCTCTGGATCTCAGTCTTCAGTGGAAATGAGGGACAGATTTCTTTAGCTGTGTGACATCTTTGCAGCATGAATTGCCTCATGTTTTACAGCCCTGAATTGCAGCTTGCTGTACGTGCACGCTAGAGCTGATAATTTTTGACTAACAGTGGCATTAAATCATCAAATAAAAACTAATGAAGGAGAGAGCCAGAAGATGTGATGATGATGAGGGGGAGGAATTCAGAGTAGCAGAGGGGGCCAGGCATCATCCATCCAGGGCTGCTGAATTTATGTGTGTGTTAATTAACATTTTGATTTATTAAGTTTGGCTCATGGTGGGGTTTCATGGATGAGAAGGCAATTTAGGAGCTGGTGCCAAGCAGAAGAAGTTTCTCCATCTTCCATTCTCCCCTTCTTGCGCTGGTGAAGGATGGAAGTGGATCTTAAACTCCCGTGGAAATAAAAAGAAGGTGTAAATGGGAAGGTTTAGGGGAACAAGGCAAGAGTGGAGGCGCTTGAGAATGGCCACAGAAAAGCACGAACAAGGCTCCTGCCCACATCAAGCGTTCTGAGACATGGCCATGGTTGAGAGAGTTCACCAAAATCAGGCATCTGTGTGTCCCAGCCTTCAATTACACCTGTACAAAGCTCTGCACATCCTCTCCTGGCTGTCATTCCATGGCACAAAGAGGTCACTGCCATGGGGAGGGCGATGGCCACATCACACATGAGCAGCCAGGTGCTGAATCACCTGGGTCACCTTTTGAGATGCCATTGATATTATATTTTATACATTACAGAAGGAATATTATGTAAAATATGTTGTATTTTACAGAAGGAATATTTCCAGCATGTTTTACAGAGCAATAATATCCTTTATATCCATTGCTGCTTTTATCCCTTTGCATAAAAAGCCAGGTGTACATTTTTTGCCATGAATTCTGACCAGCCGGGAAGGTGAAGAGAGAGGAGTTAAAACTCAAACATTTCAGAAATCTCTAAAATGCACCTGTAATGGTCTCCTCATCCATCACTGCTGTTATTTTAAGCTTCAAAACCCTGGGACATCCCAAATGAGCATGGCATGCACTCTTTTCACACCCTCCTAGAAATCATTAACCACAATTAAGAAGGTGATCAGCTTCTCATGGGTATAAATCAGCACAGCACCAGCCCAAGCCATCAAGCCTTGCTATTGTACAGCAGCAGGAGATTTGACCCTGAGATCTGGACAGGGAAACACTGATCCAAGAACCAGAGGGAAAGGAATGACTCTTCTTGAGGCACTTGGGTATCTCCTCTTCTGTTCTCAGAGTGGGAATTACAAGGACTCATAAACGCAGAAAATAACTTGATTAATTCTAGCTCCAATTCAAGAAACAGAAGGGCCAAAATCAGAAATTGATAGTTATTGTGGCCATTCTGTTTTGCCCAGTGCCCATTGCCCAGCTTTTTTACTGATAATGCTTTTCCTTCAGAAAAAAAGCCCAGCCAAGTTACTCTGCTGGCTCACTGTACTTTTAAGAAGTGCGTTTGGCCTCATGAGGATGCATCAAAATTTTGATGTTTAGCAGAAAATAAAAATATTTGCACTCAGTTCATTTATGGAGCTGCACATAAAATCCTCCCCCTCAGGGCATTTCCAAGGAAAAGACTGGAAATAAAAATATAAATTCTAAACAGCAGTAAAATGTTTATTGCTTTGGGGGTTATGAGTGTTCAGCTTTTATTACTACAAAAATCAATTTACTGATCTTGGGTGTACTGCAAAATCACAAAAGTGAAAAGCTGAATTCATTTGTTGTCCAGGGCTTTGCTGCTTCTCCCTTCCAGTGTCTGGGGAGAGACGTGTCCTGCGCGGCCCTGCTCTCTTCCTCCTCCCCACCACGGCTCCTGCCTGACACCCACAGAACTTCCCTCCCTGCCTGGCTGCCCACCTGAGTCCCCCTCACTGCGCCTCTCCGAGGAGACCAAGAGTCCAACCTGAAAAAACAAAGTCTGAAGAACACAAGGAAATGGCCAATTTCCCCTGGCAGGGGTTTTGGTTGTCCCAGGAGCTGTCACGAGCCGCAGTTTGGGATGGGGGCACGGGATACAGCTGAGGAAAGGGGCTGCTGAAAGGATCCTGTGCACCTCACGTGTGGATTATCTGCTGGGAAGTGCAAATCTGCAGGTGCAAAATAATATTGGGGTGTTGTGTTAAGTCATTCCAAATGTCAAAATAATAAAATAATAAGAAAGAAAGGAAAAGTAGATGCTTAGATGTCACTCCACTGTGACAGTGAGCATTGTTCAGTGCAACCAGTGCTCCCATGTAGCTCCTCTATTTTAATTTCCAGAGTTTTTAAGGCAAAAAAATCAATGCATATTTTAACAGATTTAGTGGAAAGCAATGCAAAGAATTTGGATGAAAATCTTCAGGCTTGCTGTCCCTCAACAGTGGCCCAGGAGGGACTCATGGCCGTGCTGCTGTGATGGTAAAACTTTGCCAATCCTTCACAGTCTGACACATTCACCTCCCAGAGTCCCAGCTCTCAGTCAATCCAAGTATTTCATATAAAGAGAATTTCAGCCCTGCTGATAACTTCTGGGGAAAAAAAACGTAGCAGAAAACCCATTTTTTTCCTCCAAATATTGAAGGAGGGCTGGGTCAACTCTACAAATAGTGAGAGCAAATGTGTTGGGAGCGATGAGGAGGACGAAAGTCTCCGAACCAAATGAGTCAGCAAATAGATGGGGATAGCAACAAATTCTGGGAAGGAGAGCAGCAGGATGGTGTGTTGGGGTGGGAGGATAAAACTCCCATCTGATATTAACAGATTTGGCCTGCTCTCCGTGCTGAAATGTGATCAGAAAAACATGGAAAGTGCAAGAGGGGAGGTTTGTACACGCTGTGCTGGCACTGGCGATGGGCAAATTTACTGAAATCCCGTTTTGCCCCTGCGATGACGCCCCAGCCTGCAGGCACTGACACCCACCAGCCTTGCGCTGCACTTCTGTGAGCTGAGCAGTTTGCTGCCATCCTTGCTGGGAACCCATGGGCCAGCCTGGGAGGGGATGGTGTCACCTTTGGACGCTCTGACAACATGAACGTGACCCACCCCAGATGCAGGGGAACTCCTGCCCTTTCCTCACACCTCCCCACTTCCCAGCACTCCCACCCCAGGTGCATTTTCCAGCTCTCGCACCTAAGCAGCCTCACAAGATTTATCCATGCGTCTTGCAAAGGGTGGAAAGTTCTGCACAATTGTTCCAGGGGTCACCTGATAACCCTGTCGGGCTTAATTGTGCCATAATCAAATCCCCCCACCGCACCCTGGCACAGGGCAGGATGAATCAATGGGGAGCAAACACCACTGACAGACCCCACCAACATGAGAGGCATGAGCTCACAAATAATTCATTGAAAGTGTGCAGGGTGGAGAGGATTAATTTTCATTTCCTAAAAAAAAGAGAGAGAGAGAGAAATAAAGGGGTATCTTGGCTTGGAAGGCAGCAAATGAGACAGGGAAAGGCACTGAACTACACCCCGAGGCACACAGATGTGCTCCTCTTGGCTCTGCAGTGCTCAGAACACTGATATCCCAGATCCTGCAGGAACAGCCCCTCTGCTGGCAGCTGATGAGAGAAGGGGAACACCTTTCCATGCTGCTCCCAGCACCCCAGTCCAGCGCAGTGTGAGCCATGTCCCGATTTCCAGACCCTTTGGCAATTAACACCCAAGAGTTTATTTATCATCAGATTTCACAGTAAATATCCCTACTCACCCAGCTTTGCGAGCCAACAGTATTCCACAATAAATATCCCTATTAATCAACCTTTCAAGCTACTGATTCCCAAAATGAAAAGTGTAGCAGTTATGTCGATTATTTAACAGACTTCCCCAAAGCCACCCAGGCCTTGCTGTCCCCTCACGCCATGACAAGAACCACGATGACACCGAGCTGGCACCGTTCTTTCCCACACAACCACCGCAGAAGTTCCACCAGAGCGACCTCGTTTCCTGCAGGATCAGGAGGAGCAGCTCACATTAAATATGGGAAGTGACTGCCACCTCCAGCCCTCCTCCTGCTACTGGAGCCAGAGCTCCCAGCCCTCCTCGGGCGACTGGGGGAACCTGGAAACTCGTTTTACTGCTTGTGCTGGAGATATAAACAGTGGGGCTGGAGAGCAGAAACACGAGATGGCAATTAGCCCAGAGCTATTAGCTGTGCCTGAATTTCATACACTCCGAGCTTCCTTGATCCGCTGGAATTTATATGACTGTTAATGGGCACTGTAAATCGCTGTCAGCGTGGATAACTCAATCCTGGCTCTTTTGGAGAGGTGAAGCAATGGGGGAAGTGGAGGGGAAGAGGGGAATGTGGCCTGAGATGGACATGAGGAGTTGTACAACAGCTTTAAGGCACTGCTGTCTGCTGGCATATAGCAGATAATAAAAATATGCTTTAATTTAGAATGTAAGGATGTGGTGTCAAAATAAAATGTCTCCAGGACAAGTAGGGAACATAAAAAAGTCATAGCCCATGCTGCGAACATCAGCTGCACATCATAAAGATACATTAATGGTATATTTCTTTAAAAGAAATTTTCATACTTCGGGGTTTTATGAGAAATAAGATTTTAAAATATCAAAAGCGGGAATTTTATGATTGGAGGGGGAAAAAATGTTCAGACAAAGGTGACGGGAGCAGCAAGAGCCCAGAAATGAAACGCTGGTACCTTCGGTGGTGCTGCAGTGACCCTGCTGTGCTGAGCCTGGTGTGCCAGCCCTTCCCTCCACCCATTCTGCAGCCATGGAACCAGGGGGATTTTTTTATTAAATGGGAGCCTGGCCAGGCCCCAGAGATACAGGCACAAAATAATGTTGAGTTGTAAAACAACAGGCAAGTTGTTAAAAAAAAAAAACTGCTTAAACCAGATCCACTTATGTGCCAGTGGTCAAAAATAAAATCAATGAAAGAAATGAAGTTTTGATGTAAAATTCAAATGTTAGAGATAAAATCAATTAATCTGGGTATGGATTGTTCTATTTTTATTCTGGGCTCGGAGAAATATTATAGAAAAGCTCACAGAATTGGAGCATCTTTGCTTCCTGGGTTCATCTGGGCTCTGGAACAAAAAAGAATCCCACGAGTTCATTTTTATCAGGGGAAAAAAAAACATTTTTAACCCAGTGACAAAAATATCCATTCCTATTGTTCCACTTCTCTGTCAGCCACTGGGAAGAATAACCTGGCATTTCCTTCCCATGTCCTGCAGCTAAATCTGCAGGTTACAAGGGAAAGCTCACAAAAATGGGGAATTTCTAAAAATTTGATCCCGTGTGCAACCATCAGGGGCAAGCAGCTGTTGTTGGCCACTGCTTGTCAGCATGGTTCTAATGTGAATTTCACCAACCAGATCCTGAACAGAATCATTTGCTGGGATGCTCCTGAGCTGGCTTGCAATCATTTGCTGCTTTAATATGGATCTTTAGAAAATTAAACTGAGAGAGGACAGGTTTAGATGAGATATTAGGAAGATATTTTTCCTTGTGAGGGTGGTGAGGCCCTGGCACAGGGAAGCTGTGATTTCTCCATCCCTGGAAGTGTCCAAGGCCAGGTTGGATGGGGCTTGGAGCACCCTGGGACTGTGGAAGGTGTCCCTGCCCACAGTTGGGGGTAGAATGAAATGAAATGAAATGAAATGAAATGAAATGAAATGAAATGAAATGAAATGAAATGAACAAAATTCATTAAATAACTCCCTTTGAACCAAAACCATTATAGGATTCCATGATACTTTTCTGTGGCTCTTCTTCTTCCTAAAAGATGAAGAGATTTTGCCGCAAAGCAGAGCAGGAGGGTCTGGAAAGGATGGGCATTACTTGCCCAGGTTGCATTTGGGGTCTCCTGTTTGGAGGACGGTGCCTGCCCTGCTCCAGCTGGACACAAAGGACAACGTGGAGAGAGCTGGGCTGCATGGCCAGGCTGCCAGCACACCCCAGCCTGGGAATGGCAGCAAGGACTAAAATTCCATCCAAAACTCTTAGAAAGGCATCTTCATCTCAGCTATAAAGCCAAATCTGCAATGTCTTGGAGAGTATGTGGTGCTTGTGCAGTGTGACTGCTCCTGAGGAACGAATATCAATGCCCTGCATGCAAAACCTCTCTCTGGGCACTCAGTGTCCGTCACCAAACCCTCATGGCCCACGGGAAAACATCCCTCCCTCCCGGCATTTCAAACCTCTGCTCAACCCAGCAAAAATTGAAAAATCTGAGCATTCCTCTTGTAAACCTTTTAGGAGAATAAAATAAACCTTAAAATAAACCAAGCGCTGTTCTCCTGGACTCCTGATGCCACAACAGCACACCCGAGGACCAGGAGGACTCTCCACGAGGCTGAGGTGGCACCCCTCTTCCCCATGGTCCATAAAACGTGCCTACCATTCACTGCTGGGCTGCTCAGAGCCTTGTGTGGTCCATTATATTTTATGCCAGTTTCCTAAACATTCACAGTTAAATAAACTATGATAACACTTCATAAACATTTTTCTAACATGCGGAATGTTTGACATGAATTTCAGCTATTTTAAAACTAATAAACAATTGTCAATCGGATGTTGGAGACTAAGCAGAAGCCACAACTGTTCTTATGGAACATCAAAGGCATAATAAATATCTGATTTTTTTTTTAAGCGAGGCTTTTTTGCTTTTGCCTACGAGCCTGTGTCAAGAGCGCGGAGGGACGAGCGCTGGGGCTGTGTGTTATTGACTGCTGTGCTTTGGGTTTTCAGCAAAAAGTAGGAGAGGTTGCGCTTCATGGGATCAGCTTGCACTTCAGAAATCTCCTGGTGTTTTGAAAACAAGCTGGGCAGACACCAGGCTCCTGGAAGTGCAGATGCACTTTCTTCTCGCAGGTGAAAGGCACCTTGCAGAGCCCCACGGGTTCTGCCGCTCCTCTGGCGTCACTCTGGGGTGAGCGTGACCGCTTTGATGGGCACAAAGCTCAGTCCCCAAAGTGCAATATCCACAGCGTGTCCCTCAGCATCTGGGACAGTGCCACCAGGCAGGGGCAGAATCACAGCCCTGCAGCCACCCCGAGCACTCACAGCTCCTCCCCAGAGCAGGACCAGCCCTTTGATCATGCCCTGGTGGATGGGAAGGGGAGACAGCTCAGAAAAATATTTGTCAAGAGAAACACAACGCTGGTGGAATATTTTTTTTTTTTCCGAGGAGTGCCCTGGGTTGGGAAAAAAAAAAAAAGAAAAAAAGAAGAAAAAGCTGATTTTGAGTAACAGCTCATTTAGCAAGAGATAGTCTGTCTCCTTTAATCTATTGTTCATGACATCCCTACTGGCTAAAGGTTTCCCGCCCAACAACAAGAGCTTGTGAGATTCGGAGAGGAAACCAGCACAGCCTAATATTTATCTCTGGGCACATCCATCAGGAAGGAGGCACAGAGCTATCAGGCCCCTGCTCATCTCTCCTGTGCCACGAAGGATGTGCAGTTCCAGAGAGATGAAAGCTGTTCCCCTGGTGGGGATGACGGATGGTGGCCAGCCTGGGGGAGGGATAATTGCGCTGCTTTACAAAAACTGGAGAGTTTTGGAACCAAATCTGAGGGAAAGTTGTGCAGTCTAAGGACCAGATACACTGAAATCTCTGGTTTCTGCCATGACACAAGACAGAAGCACCGGAAAGTCCTTTAAAGCCACCCGTGAGGCTCACAGGGGTTTGGGATGCTCTTGCCAAGCTGCTACAGAGCCAGCAATCCCCAGTACAGGCCTGTCCTTGTGCCTGAACAGCTCTGCCTCCTGGAGCCCCTCTGCCCTCACAAATCCTCCGCTCAATCAAACCCCAGAGGCCCAAAGATGAGAAAACAGGAGGGCCTGAAGCTGTCAAGCAGCTCTCCCACCCTTCCCCAGCACTTCCTGTGGGCTCCCAGGTGTGCGGCCCAGGAAAACCACGCAGGGAGCTGCTGCAGCTTCCACTGGCTGGATGCTGCTCTGCTCCTCCTGACAAAACCCTCTCCAAATTCACACCTCAGCTCACGCCACTGTGAGCAGACGCCTCGTGCTGCTGCTCAGGCTTTGTTTTTGTCCCTTCTGCTCTGGGATGTCACTTCTTGCTGACAGATCTGTGACTCTTACAGCTGTCCCCCTGCCTCAGCGCCACAGGAAGGTTTTTCTGGCCCATTTTGGCCCCTCCTGCCGCAGCTGGCGGGGACAGGGCCGGCACCCAGCTTTTCCCACCGGCAGGAAAAGGCTGGTGAGCCCCACTGGAGCCAGTCTGGCTGCTCTGGGCCGAGCTGGGCGCTGGGGCAGATAAGTAAACACTTGCAGCTCTGACATAAATTACTGTAGTCCTTGACAGCAGGACACTGACCAGGGTCGCCTGATAAGGGAGGGAAAGCCTTGCATGTCTCTCAGTCCCACTCAGATATTTCACAATAAATGTCACTGGGAAAGAATAGACACTTCTGTACCCATTAGGCAGCTGCATGTTCCTGTCACCTTGAGAAGAAGGGACGCATTGTCAGAGCTGTCGGAGCAGGCAGGAACCAGCTGTTAATCTGCTCTGACATCCTTTTTCACCGAGCAAGTGTGAACGGGGCGTTGCAAAAACCCAGTGGAAAGGTGATTAAAAATAGGCCCTCCATGAACATCTACGGGGTCTCTCCCTGTGCTGGGGAGCCAGAGGATCAGCCTGGAGGCACCAACTCCTCCTGGTCTCAGCTCCGTCACACTCTGCAGTGCTCTCCTGCCCGCCACACTGTCCAAGGAGTCACACTGTCCAAGGAGCCACACTGTCCAAGGACAGGCCAGGCTGTTTCCCTCTGAGCGTGGGCTCAGGGTTTCAGCACTGACTGTGACACAGTGGCAAAGCTGACAGTCTAAAGATGAGCTGGATGCAGAGACGCTGCTTCATCTGGACGGGTCCTGGCAGATGTAACAGCGATACCTGAGGGTGTCACCAGCTCCACCAGGACACTGCTCCTCTCCCAGAGAGCACCCAAGGGAGCCTGCCTGTGCCTGCAGCATCAGCGGGCAGCTCTGGCCACTGCTCTGGCTGAGGGAGGCACAGACCCTCACTACAGGGACTGCTCACACTGTGACAGAGTTCTGGCACAGAGATGCTGGGAACAAGTGTGCAGGAAATCAAATGTACCCAATGGATGGCTCTGAAGTTCCACGTGAAATCTGGGAATCTCTATGGTGTCACTGCAGGCAGGCAAGAGACACAAAGCCTGGGTGAGGGGAGGTGTGTCTGCTCTTCCACAGGTGCCCTGGAGAAGGTGGGATGTGGGGCTGGAGTTGTATCACGTGCTCATCTTAGACTCTGCTACAAATGATTTCCCAAGTCAAAGATCCCTGCCTCCACACCATCTCCTTTTCTTCGGGACATTATTGGCCAAGGCACAGATCTCTGTGGTGGAAATGGTTTGGGGTTTGTCCCAGAGGGTGAGATCCCTGCAAGGCTGTTCCTGGGTTTGTTGCTTACAGAGAGGCTTTGACAGAGAGGTTTTTCTGGCCCAGCTTTTGCTCTGGATGTCACCTGCACGCACTCTGCCAGATCCTTCATCTATTCTTGGATCACCATGTCCTGCAGATCTTCAGGGCTTTGCTATGAAGGTTTTTACATGCAAATCCCTCTTAGTGCTTCAGATATTAGGAAATCTTGCATGGAAAACATCTGCTTAGTGTCTAAATCATTTAGGATACTCATTAAAGGGATATTTCCCCTGATATCTCATGTGTGACCATTGCAGGAGGATGCTGATCAGTGTGGCTGCAGGCTGTCACATCTCACCAGGGTCCCCCATGGCACAGGCTGTGCCCCTCAAGCCCCACACCCCCTTGGGGACCTGGCCTTGGCTCCTGTCCGGGTACGAAAGGTCTGGCCCATGCTGAGAGATGAAAGCTCCCTCTCAATCCCATGTTCAATATTTGATTGTGCTCCATTGCTTAGCCTTTTAATGTGGTTCTGCTTATTTTTACAGGTTTCCCAATCTGCCCCCTCCCCAGATTGTTTATATATTTGGAAAGCCTTCTGTTTAGTGCCTGTAATACCCCTGACGTTCTTTCTCTGCAGTGGTCTTCCCTCACCCGCTCCTCTGCTGAGACTTAACTGGGATTTGTTTCAATACTAATCTCTCCAATTGTTTATTAAACCACCTCCTGATTTATCTGCGACAGATTTTTCTTGAAGTTATAAAATTTCAATCAGAATTCCTCCAGGCATTTCGCATTCCCCTCTTATGATCACTAAATCCTATTTGTTCTCGGCGTGACCCCCTTGGCTCCCGGCCCGGGCTGGGGAGGGGGAATGCACGCTGCAAGTGGCTCCAGCTGCCCCCCTGCCCCAGCAACTCCAGACAAGGAGACTTCTTGAGTTGCTCTGCTGAAACCATTTCTTCCCTTTCCACCTCCAGCCGCCAGCAAAGCTTCCCTGCTTAGCAAGAGGGAGTTTCCTCGTTGTTCCATCCCCTGGCACCTAGCTCCAAGCCCGTAACATGCTAAATAATTCCTCTTCCACCTTGGTGTTTACATTCTTCAGATACTTTCTGCTGCTTTTCATGTCCCGGCTCATTTGGGCCTTTGCTGGGGGGTACCCGGCTCCTTTAATCTCCCCGCCCTGCTCCCTCCAGCCCGCCCAGGCCAGCAGCACCAGCGCTGCCCAGACTGCTTGATTCCCAAAAAAAGACCTGTCCACCCACCCCAGTCTTTCTAGGATGAGGCTGGCCCAAAGGATGAGCTCGTTCCCTGTGCCTGGATCCCGGTTATCCATTGGTGTTCCTGCCTGTCTCACACTGTACCCATTTCTCGCTCCACAGGGAACACAGCTGACCAAAATCCTGGTCTGAGAGGCAGCCCATGTATGCACATGGCAAAGCTTCATCCTCCCAGGCTCTACTGCTCTATTCCACCTCCCACACCAACACTGCAGCTTTTCCTGCTGCCCAGGGCAGATTTCAGACAAAGATGAGGACAGAAAATATTTCACCTATCTGGTAAAAAAAAAAAAAAAAAAAGTATGGTGGTCAGCCCTTCAAACAGCTTTTGGTATCTATTTAAAAGGAAGGAAACCCTTTAATGGTCTGAATACCAAATAATGTCACATCGGGGATTCAAATCCTTCCAAGGGTTTTATCCTTGTTGTAATTTAATTATATACTTACTAGAGCAAAGGAATGACCAGCCAGTAATTGGAATAACACGTCTATGCAGAGAAGAAAATACCCACATTTTTAGTTTAAAAGACACTGTTTCCCCCAAACACAGTTACTGACCAAAGTTAGCCAAACTAAACAGTCCACCTCCTGTACACAGGGCACTTCAAAGAGAAAATTAAAAGAGGTAAAACCGATATGAGAGGATGAGGAATCGCAGAGGGTCCTTATCAGGATCCCTTTCAGTGGATGTTCCCATGTTTTAGTGGGAAAAAAAAAAAGCAGCAACAACAAAAAAGACCCGGGAACGTGAGCCTCTGTGGCTGATAGAGGATTTTCCTCTGGCTAGACACGGAGTCTTTAAAAAAGCTGCGGCAGAGTGTGGGATCATTAAACACCTTCAGATTCCTTCCCCGCTGCCAATCACGGCATCAGCAACCGCCCTCTCCATGGCGTCTGCTGATCCCACTTTGAAAACCTCCCCATTTATCACTGCTGGGAGAGATCCTGCTGAGACCGCTGGAGCCTGCTGCTTGTCAACAGGGCACCTTATCTTCTCCAAACATTTACTTAACCCTTTGTCTGGCAGGCCGGGAACAATGGGAGCCCGGCCGCGGCCCCGAGCTGGGGATCCCAAACCCAGCCCTGCCTCCGGCAGGCGCTGCCGGTCCCTGCCCGGTCACAGGCACCGGGGCGGGCTGGGCAGAGGGAGGATGCTGGGGATCACCAGCCTCCACCTCCATGGAAAGGTTATTTGCCTCCTGGTAGAGCAGAGAATTGTTTTTGAGGTGTTTTCTACCAGGGACAGATAGAAGGAGCTTTTCTAGCTCTAGGCAGGTAGTGAGATACATCATCAGAAATTCAAATAGACTCCCCAAATCAGCAACATCAACCCAGAGCTGCTGCAGCTCTTCTTGGAATGGCATGACCTTCAGAAAAGGTAGTTCTTGCTGTGTACTGCTCAAAACACAATGTGATTTTACTCTAAACTCATTGTCATTTTAAGTAGAAGATTCCAGATGCGTCTTCATTTAACAACTGATTTCAAACACAGGTTTCCTTATAAAAGCTGGCACTTTTTTTTTGAGAACTTTCCCATGATGCAGTGAATGAACCAGCCTTACAGGCTCCCAGGGGAGATGGCTCTGACACCTGCAAGAGGAAAATGAGATCTCAGCTCTTGACCTGCAGTACAGCAGGAGAGAAACCCACAGGCCAGATGTGCACCAGCACTTGGAGACTCAGACAGCAGCGACGAGGCCCTGCCGCCAGGTGGGATGCCTGTGGGGCCACAGATGAGGAATTTTGGCATTTTGGCATGAAGGACCCCAAGGCTGCACGTCCTCACAGGGTGAACAGCCGATGGCAGCCCTGCAGCAGCTGACGGCAGGGACAGACACACAGGCCCAGCAACACAGAAGGATGGAAATCCCTGAGGAGCCCGAGGAGATCGAGATGAGCTCTCGCAGCTCAGCTCTCCCAGGTGTGAACAACCTGCAGCAGGCTGGCCCAGGCTGAGGACAGTAACAAATGTCTGCGTGTTTGAAGCTGAGTTTCAAGTCTTTGTGTTGTCGCTGTAACGCTTTGTGCCGTTATCTGTGACAAGAGCCGGGAGTTCACATCTTTATCTGGGAATAAAGACTCACAGATCACGGCAGTGTTTGACAGTATGACAGCCTTGGGAAATCTGGAATACAGGAGGAAACAAACAGCCCTCCCAGCAGAGCAGTGGTGGCAGACTGATGCTCCTTTCTCAATCCCAGTCTGGATTAGTAGGTTCTTTGAAGTGTTTTAATTATCTGCCTTTCATGTGCTTGTTACCAACCACTCCAGAAGAGAAGGGAGTTTGGATATCTGCAGGCCATCCCTCCAGGCCAGGGCACCGTGAGCAGCCAGTGAGAAACTGGTAACACAGGCAGAGAGCTCTGGCCACCTTCTGAAGGACACCAGCATTTACCCTTCAAACATTGTCCACAGCAGAGCCAACAGTGGGGTTACTCCATGTCCTGAATTTAGGCAAAGGCCTATATAGTATTTAAACCAGTCTAAATTTCACTAAACTAGGAAGTCTGATGTTGGCATTAGATTGGACAATATGCACTGATTTTTTTCTAGTGAGAACATAACGAGGAGCTCTATTCAGAGCTATTCAGTTGCTCAGAGAGCTACACATTGGCCTCAGATCTGCAGGAAATTTTAGTGATATTTTGTTACTTTCTGTCCCTTTTTTGGACAGTGAAAGTGCTAGCTTGCTCCAACTGATAACTAATTTTTTTCTATAAACCTGTGACTGAGAACTGGTGTAGCATCAGTGCTTCTCCACCCCCATATGCTCGTTCTGCAATTTTGGACAAGGAAAACACAAGCTTTGTAGTGCTAAAATGGAGACAAGGTTCCCTTGTCTTATGCCCTGGTGTTTAAGTGATATTGTGATAGAGAGAAGCACACAGAAATAGGTCAAAGAAATGGTGTTATATTTGCCCGAGAAGCAAGAATCCACTGATATTCGTTTGCTTAAAAAAAAAAAAATCAAGCCAGAAGAAATGCAGGGTGTAAGTGGCTCAGATAGCTTTGGATCTAGAGGGGCCTTTGATGGAGAAGGAAAGCAGACTCTGGATGTAGCTTGTACAGCCTTTTCCCTGGCAAGAGCTATAGGAATGTGACATATATTTAGCCAGCATGCCTTGAACTTTAGAGGACACTGCTGTGCAACTCATCACTCCCATTCCCTCATGTTTTCGTTGAGGAAGGCTCCCAGAAATTGCCAGACATCTGATGTATTCCTCTGGGAGCGAAGATAGTCCTTCTGGCATGGAGACACCTTTTGTTTCCACAGCGCGTTGCTGGACTGGCTGCTGAAGTGGCTGTCACGCTGCAGTGGCCTGCTGTCCCCGAGCTGAGTGGCATTCCCGTCCCCTTGGCAGCAGTTTCTGTGTGCTGGGAGCTTTTGGAGCCCAGCCCTGCGTGCTTTGGCAGTGCCGGGGGCTCCTGGCGAGGATCGCCCGACGCGCCTGCCCTGGCTCCGTCCGCAGGTGATAACGGGGCCTGCAGCTGCTGCCAGCCCCAGCCTGGACCGGGAATTGCATCCACCCTGAGCAAAGGGGAGACATCACTGCCCGGAGGGGTGGGTTACAGGGCCTCCTGTCTGAGCTGGGACAGAGGGGACAGCACAGCTCCCCTGTCCCACAGTCACAGTGCGCTGGTTTCAACACCAGCTGGACTGACTGGACAAAGGCTCCAGAGCTGCCACTGCACTTTGAGCTATCACACAGAAGACTCATCAGTGCAATTAACACTAACAGAAGCAGTTAAAGATTTTTTTTTTCTACACCCCACTACTCATGGGCAGGGATTTAACATTTGGCATTGGGCTGCCAGCATACCCAGGAACAGAAAACTAATCTGAAAACACATCCTGTGTTCCTCTTTTAAGTACTGAACTGAATAAGTTTCTTTTCCCCTTAACCAGAGCTATTTTGGTTTAGTTTAACAGAGCAAGATGACTACCAGGAGATAAAAACCATAGCACTGCTTTTTTCTGCAGCTTGAAAAAGTCAAATCTCATCACTTCAGAACAGACATATGTGCATCAAGCCCACCAAGACAAGAACTGGTTTTTGAGTTCCCTCTGTTCAGAGCCCTCCTGCCCCAGCCCAGTAATGCTGCTCTGGTGGTGACAATGTCAGGTAATGAGCTGGCTGCTGTGCAAGGATCACAGGGCTGACAGCAACTCACTGGGTCTGAGACATGAAGGAAGCTGCAAAAAGGGCATTAAACCCATGAAACCTCAGTTAAAACACCATGGGGCTTTGCCAAACAGTAATTAACTGGCTGCCATAGACCAGCAGATCAGCTGCAGTAGGTTATTACCCACCAGAGCTGACTTCTTCACTGTCACAGACACAGCCTGCCACAGAGAACCAGTAAGAGCCCTAGGATTATGTTCTACACATGAAAAAACCCACATTATTAATTTAATTTGATAGGAGATGGCTATAAAGCAACAGGAAACAACATGAGATACATCCAAACTGTCATCAGGAACCATGGGAAGGATTAGAAGAAGAATAATTGCTTAAAAGTGCTCAGCTGTTATCACAACAAAACCACCAAAGCAGCCAGGACTGCCTGAATCACCCCGGCAACCACAGATAAATAGCTACAGGTACAGCGCAGCAGGTGAGCTTCCCTGGGCCTGTCCTGCCAAAGCTGAGCCCAGAAACCCTGGAGGGGCCCTGTCCTCAGCAGCAGTTTGGGGACAGGGACAGGGAGGTCAGCCCCACCACCACGAGGTGAAGATTTCAAGTTTCTCCAGTGAATGGAGCACCTCTGGAAGAAGCCAAGGTTCCTTCAGACACTGAAGCTGCGTTCCTGAGACAACACACGATTTAACACACGGCAGGAGCCCGGGCAGGAGCAGCTCTGTGGTTCTCACTCTCCCCCTTGTCCTGGACATGCTTGGACTCTGAACCTCAAATGCTGCACAGCAGGAGAGCAGCAAGTGCTCACGTGGGGTAAACGCTGCATCACTGAAGATTGCTGCTTACACGAGCCCACCTGAGACCAGCAGTGCCTTCACCTCCCTGCTCCAGCAACACCTGAGCACCCAAAAAACCTCCCTGATATAGCCCAGGGCTGGGGGATATCCTGCTCACGTGCCCACCTCTCATTTGGGCCACACAACACTGATGGAGAATCCTTTGCTCCCTGTAGGGAGGCACAGAATTAATATTTTATGCATAATTGGTAATTTTTCATTCATCGCCACCTCTATGAAGTGAGTCCAATCTACAGCAAATTTGTCTGGAGTGATAAAAAAGTAATTTCAAGTTCCCACACTTTCATCGATTTAACATTTTTCCAAATAATCTTCCCAGTTCTTACATTGTTTCCCTACCTGTCATGGTCTTCTTTTAGACATAATTTTGTTATCTATTACTTTAATCCCCAAATAGTGAGGGAGTGCTACATGGAAAAAAAAAAATAATGGGAAATAGTCCCAGCAAATGGAGTTAAGGAGAGATAGGAAGGAGCCAGGATCTGTCAGCTCCCCGGGGCCCTGCAGGATGCCTGGGAATGACAGACAGCATTTTCCTCAGACAAGGCCAAACACATTTCTTGATAAACTAATTAAGCAAATGTGTTGAAACAGTGTGAGTGTGATTCAGTGCTCTGTGCATGGCTGGGGCTGCTCCCAGGGCAGGAGGGGAGCAGAGCATTCTGCCAGGGACATGGCACTGAGTGAAGAGCAATTTGGGAAGGCGTCATGACCATTGTACCTGCAGTGCCTGCTCCAGGGAATCTCAGTGGGTGCCCCTCTCTGGGACTCCTGTGTGGAACAAAGATCACAGTGTGGGGTTTGTCTGATATGAAGGGGGTGCTGAGGCGGACTGTGGCATGTCCCATCCGCTGGGGAGCCCCCAGGAGTTCAGCCCCAGCAGCAGGCAGTGATATTTTGTGGGTCACGCTGGCAGGGGTATGAGGGAGGTGTTGCAGGGACCTTTGAACAACAGCTCTGGGTAAAACCAGCTGCAGGTATTACTGAATTACTGGTGCTGCTGGGGGTGCTGGCAGGAGAGAAAAGGAAGATGGTGGGGGTGCCCTGGAGAGAAGGGAAGCTCAGTGCACCCATCAGGTGAGCCGGGAGTACCTGCTTTGGGGTACCCTGAGCTCATTCTGTGTCCATCACTTCAGTGCCGTGCCTGCAGCCTTCCTCCTCTGCTCACACGTGTGAACTGGGCCCTGACTGTGGGACATTTGTGCCTTTAGGCCTTCTCCTCCTTTTTGATGACACAAGAAGCATCGCTGAGTTCAGCTTGATGTCCCCAGCATTCCCTGCCTTTTTACTTTTCCTGCAGCCAGAAATATCCAGCAGGAGAGTGGTGCCAGGGCGGCTGCTCCCTGCCTGGGCTGGTGACTCCCTTCCTCCACCCCCTTGGGGACAGACCATCAGCAGCAGCAAAATGAAATATTCCCATCCCACATGCTCTCAGGATGAAAGATTACATCCTATCCTTCCTTCTCCTCCCTCTTGTCCTGCACTGCCTTCCAAATGTGACGTTGGCCCACGTGTATCCGGAGCAGCGTTTGCTCAGACTTCACAACCTGGACTTGACCCCTGAGGTTCTGGCTCCACCGAGTCTTCCTGGCCATTTCGGGCAGCAGGAACCTCTGTCAGCACTGGTGATGGATGGGTTCAGTGGGAGAGAGGCCTTCAGACATAAAGTCTCTCAAGCACGGTGACAAAGAAAAGTAGAATAGACCCTGAGCAGCAGCAGCTTGTGGTGAGCAGAGCTTGTGGTTCAGAGCTGCAAAGGGCTGTCCCTCCTCAGGGACACTTGGTTGTCACCATCCTTTTCTGCAGCCCGTGGTGTGCTTGGAGAGCTTTTTCTCTTGCCCAGGTATAGGTTTTCAGATTTTCCCACTCTTCATCTTAACCACCAAGAGCTGGAAATACAGCAAATAGCAGCAAATGTTTCTCTAGTGTGTCAAGAAGCGCAGATGTGGAGGGAGTGCCCAGGTGGAGGAGCTGCCACCACAGACACGACACCTCCCCGAGGCCACGGCTCTGGTTATTCACAAATGTGCTCCCAGGAGTGGAGACGGTTCATGGGTATCTCCAACTAATTGTGGTCAGCCTGGCTTCACCAGCAGACGACTTCATTAAATCAGGCAGGGTCAGGACGACTTCTGAATGGGGTGCATCTCCTCAGAGCTGTGCTATCTGCAGGATGTCACCGAACTCCAGGTGATCTGGCACCCCTGCCCAGCGCACACCCCTCACAGCCCTGCCTTGGGGTGGTGCCTTGCACCAGGAATCCCTGGAGAGGTGCTGGAGACATCAATCTCTTGACTCTTCTGCAGTGTTGGGGAAGCCAGTGCAGCCAGAAGAGGAAATGAGGGCAGAGGAGAGAGGATCTGACCTTGTGTTTCTGCCTCCTTTTCCAGATTAGGCCATTTCCTTATGAGAGACACACACCCTGCAGTCCAAATATTAGCTGAGTTTCCATTTCAGGCAATGCCTTCAGCAGCAAACCCAGCCCCAGCATGCGCCTGTACCTGCTCCCCGTTGCATGACATTTTAGCATTGAAACCCCATTAATTGTTCAGACAAGTCTTTCATTTGTGCAATTAGTGCAGATGGCAAGGTCCTTCACAGCGCCAGGAGCCTGAGCACTGGTCTGGGGGAACATGAAATTGGGGGGACAAATCACAGCAGCCTTTGGTGCTGCCCTGAGTGCACAGGGACGTGAGCAGAGCAGCTCTGCTTCTGGGGACAGAATTCGTGTCACCCCTTGTTCCACCACCAAAGCAGCAGCGAGCAGCCACGTTGTGCAAACCATTTCCTTCAGCCAGGGCTTCAAGGCTGAGGACAAATCCTCTGGGAATATTGGCTGTGACCAAGGAATAGGGGTTGCTGCTGGATGGTGACTGTGCGTGCTCCAAACAAACCCTTGCCCTTGTTGCCCATGCCCCTCATTCACCTGGTGCTTTATGATGGGCTTTGCTAACATACGCGAAATTTAATTTCCGGTTATTAACCCACAAGAAGGTATTGCTGTTTTCAGAATTACGCTGCTTCCAATTAGTGTTGCCCTTTGGTTTATGGTATGTTGTTTTTCTGGAAAACCTTTGAACCAGGCTGTGCACCAGCTGAAGGGCATTCTGGGGCTGTTAATAAAGGTTAACTCTTTGGAGCAAATCCCCGTTCTGGTTCGTGAGGATTGCACCCTCACAAGGGAAGGGGATCTCAGGAAATCCTAGATGTCTCTTTGCTTTCCCTTCAGTTTTCTCCAAATATATTTTCATGCTTTCCAGGTCCCATTTTCCTGCCTTGCCAAAGGTGGTGCCCTTTCTGTTGTCACAGTAGGGTGGTCATGACAAAGTAAGGATTTTCTTCAGAAGCTGGACATTCAGCCACTGCACTCCTGCTTTGGCCTGGCTTTGTCCCATCCCTCTGTAAAACTTGGATAGAGAAGGAAAAACTTGTGACAGCAAGAGGAGAGAAAGTGCTTATTGTCACTCAGGAACAGCGAGACACAAATTCATTTGATGTCTTGCTCGTTGTCTTGCTCACTGCTCACCTTTTCCCATGGAACCATGAAATTCCATGCCCCAAATTCAGCTTTAGAGTTTCTGCTTTCTTTAGTGTTTCATTTACTCACCTCCTTACCTTCAAACTAACAAATACGAAGACAAAAGTGTCCTCAATTTATGTATTTTCACTCTGACTGGCTTTCAACTCATATTTTTATTACATTACACTTCTGTTGTTCTGCAAAGGCTGTAGTCACCCATTTTAATTTATTTTGTTCTTTCATTGGACCTTCCCCAGGCAAAGTATTTAAAACCAAGGGAAAAAAAGAAAATTTATCGTAAGAAATTTAGCTTTCATTGCCAACTTTCAGCCAAACAGTTCTTTAGACTTCTTGCAGCTCCCCCAGGACACAGATGGTTGGCAGTGTGGGTACTTGTGCCTACCTCTGCATGGCAGGTCTCATCTCTGAAAACCCACTGCTGAGCTCTTGGAGTGCCAGTGTGTGCAGAACTACATTATCTCTAATTTCAAGCAAAAAAAATTTAATTAGAGTAATTTGTGAACAGGCTTAATGATTAGAAGGACCATATCCACATGGATTTATTGCAGTTCAGGAGCATCTCACCCCTCAGATGCAAACCCAAGACAATATCTGTGTGCTGGACAGCCATAGATCAATATAATCCTTGGCCATGCTCATTCCTTATGGAAATGGGTGCTTCATTCTGTGTCTGTTTGAACAGCCTTGTTTAATCAGATCCCCTGGGCCAGAACTTCTCTCAAAATCTGCTCCGTAAAGCAACGAGCCCCAGATTCCTGAGCGGGAATTCCGTGGCAGTTCCCCGTTTTCAGCACAGCTGTGTATCTGCAGGGACGTGCAGCGAGCTCAATGACTCCAACCTTGGTGGGGCTGAGGACATTTATTGTGAAAAGCAGCTGGGGAACCATCAAAGTAATTGCTCTGGGCTGATGTACGTGCTTCTAATGAGTCTCACTGCAGAGGGACTTACCCAGTGTCTGCGTTATTTACACAGGACAGCACTATCAGTGGAAGGCCTTATTATCTGCTCTGTATTTGTTTCTGTATCTTTCAGTTTAGCAGCTCTCAAATTCAGTGTGGCTTGTGTTTTTTTATTATTTTTATAGCTTGTTTCCTCTTTAGTGATATTATCATGGAGCCAATAAAACTGCTTTCCTTCTACATCTGGTCAAGGAAGATTTTGCTGGGTACACGAGTCATATTTCTGTAAATGCCTCCAAGTGAATATAAAAAGCTGTTGGAAGCAATTGAGTTTACTGTTGCCTTATGTACTGTCATTAATTAGGAAATAAAGTGAACTGCATTTTATATCACTTGTAATCAAAATGTTACAGTCTTAATGTGAAGTCTTCCAAGTGCGGAGCTTCAAAGCAGCCTCTGCTCTTGTACAAATGAGCAGTGAGGAAAAAGGAAACAGAGATTCTTTAAATTTTAAAATTCGTGGCTCGCATTTTCTGAGTGCTGCCATGCAGTGAGGCAGGATGGAAGGAACTGCACCGATGGGGTTGGCAGGCAGGATAATTGCACCTGGATAAATAACCTTTGCCATTGTGTTTTATTCCACCCCTGCAGCATCCCAGTAACTCTGCTGACTGGGGATGGACCCTGTATTGGGTACCACAAAACACCAATCATCTTCAGCAACCACCTTTACTTCAGATTAAATTGATGGTTTTACCCCCTAAGTCTGTTTTCAAAGAAATCAGAGTTTTCTTGATCCCCTTTCCTGCCTCCCAGCTTAAAACACCAAGCAAGATAAAATATTAATAATAAAAGAAACACAAACAAAATACTTGAAAAGAAAAGAAAGCAAAAAAAAAAAAAAAAAAAGGCATTTCATCAGCAACCCTTTTTTCATAACCTTTAACATTAGGTGCCTTTGTCAAGTCCATTAGGACCATATCTGCACTTTCCGGAGTTTGAATGCTTTCATATATTTGGCTCCATATGAACAAACTGGTGGAGCAAACATATTAGTAGATCATTTGCCATGTACATGATTCAGATACCCAGACATGTACAAAACCCAGGCAGGGATTAACCGAGTCTGACAGCACTGAAGTGACTCCAGTTCTGTGTATGTACAAGCGATAATGAACCAAGGGCCCTGTTTGCCTTCAAATAACACACCAAATGATTAATTAGACAGAGGCCATGAGTAATAATCACAATATTATATGCTCCACCATAATGGAACGCTGCTCTCCTCTTGCTTTGTTCCTCTAATCTCTGAGAAGCAAATATCCACTGGGTGTTACCAGCAGAGTGGGAGGCAGATTGTGGCTGCTCACAGGTTACGAGCAGCACTTCTTTCCCACTGTGATTTTATACCCCCGGGACACACAGAAAACCTCTTTGGAAAATACACGATTGCTAAAGGATTAAAGGGATCTGCCGGGAAAAAAAAAACCCGAAGTCTAGTAGCAGATTACAGACTTGAACATGTTTCTATTAAATTAAATAGCAAAGTTTTCTTTGATTCGGTGCTGGATCCTGAATGCTTTATCATCAAGATATTTTTTGCTAATAGTCATAGTTTGTCATGGACATACATTAAAAAAAAAAGAACAGTTGCTCAACCCCTTATTTCCTGTTTCTTCATCTCTTTCTGCTGTGGGGCAAACCTGCCCTTTTGAGGATTTACCAAGCAGCTCAGCCTCCCACCCACACCTGGAGTTGGCAGATGGAGCAGCAGCCTTGGCTTGCTCCTGTCCCCTTGTCCCTCCAAGGAGCAGCGTGGATGGCAAATTTCCAGCACGGACTGGAGAGCTAAAGATGATGTCAGGAGCCACCTTTCATCTTGGTCCCCTGCCCAGAGACCGGGCAGCAGCAACTGCACGAGCTCCAAACTGTCTCTGCAATCCAGCCCTGCCCTCCCTGCTTGGCTGAACAGCAAACAGGACAAGGGGATAAAATGCCCCACTAACACTCAGTGCCTGCATGATGTGATCCATGCTTCTCCCAGCTCCCCCAGGAAGACCACACAGCAGCTCCAGGAGAAGTGCACACAGGTACAGAGCCAAAAAATATTGTTAGCTTTGAAATTCAACCAACACTAAACAGACACACTCATTTTTTTTTCTCATTTAAGCAACAAAATCCATTTTTCTGTGTTAGCTATATATAACTTTGCCATCCTCCAAGGTTAAAAATATTATAGGCAAATTCCTGTCTTTGCCTATTTTTAGTTGCTATTGTCCCCTGTGACGTTTTGGTGCACAGATTGACTTGGATGCTCATGGAGCTGGCAGAGGTTCTGCAGGGGTTGTTTCAGTAGGAAGTGACCAGGGAACACAAGCTGTGATGCATTTCTGCGTTTAAATTCATTAATTAGAGCTCAGCCCAAGGGAAACTGGTGCACTTCCTCAAGAACCACTTTGTCTTCTCCCCCAGGGACCCTTGGTTTTGGAGGGAGAGAGGAGGCGGTCACACTGCCTGTGTGGGAGCAGCCCTAGACATTGGAGTTTAAAAATTAGTATTTGCTTTGTGCTACTGTATTTTTCTCCTCCAAATGACTCCCACCTCTCTTTCCTCAAACTTTACCTGGTTTGGGGGTGCACTGTGCCAGCAGGCTGTGTCTAAGGCAAGCAGCATCAGGTTTTTCAGTCCCCAGGGTATTTCTGTTGCATCATCACTTTCTGGTGAAAATTTTTATCTCAGATTGCAAAAAGCGCTTTCTCATTCAGTCAGTGCAGTGCGATGTCTCCAGCATCAACTCTTGGTCCCTCTCTGCCTTTGAAGCACATTTTGAAGCCACTGATGATGTAAATGGAGCTGTGAGAGATCCTCACAAGCTGAACCAAGCTCCTGCTTGTTTCAGTAGAACCAGAGAAAATAAGAGTGAAGGTGTCTCCAGACACTCCAGAAACTCTGCCTGGATAAGCTTGGGAAAACTGGTAACTATTAATGATTTAACTGTCTTTGTAACATTGCAGCAACCTCTGAAACACAGAGCCAGGCAGCTCTGCCAGCATGAGTCATGAAAATCAGATTTATCCTCACCACGTCTTGATCCACGTTATCCCATTCCCAGCCGCTTCCCTCTCCATGGCTCTGAAGCTCCCTGCACCCCACAACTGCTCTCCTTGCCAGACAAATGCCTCCCTGACATTTGCACCCTCTCTCCCGTGACCAGCCTCGGCAAAGTTGGAGTCTGATGCAGAAGGGAAAATATTCCCTTCACTTGACATACCTACGTGTTAAAACGAAACAGGCTCATACGGGGAAAATCCCGGGCCCTTATCAGTGTGACATTGTGGAGCCTCTCGATCATAATCCAATATTAGTGTGTGATAGAGTCCTGCTGCTGCTGCTGCAGGGGAGAGGTGGGACCTTGGGAGTGACCTCTGCGAGGCTCACCTGCCTTCAGCCCCCAGCACCTCCCCTGACGGGGGATTGGGGACTTTGGGAGGGGAGAGGAAGGTCTAGGACACTTCCTTCCTTCCCAGTCACTGCCCTTGGGCAAAGTGCTCTGCAGGAAGGATGAGCCATGGGAATGATCAGATCTTTCTGAGTCTCCTTCATGCCCCAAAAGCTTCCCGAATTTACATCAGGAAGGGCTGTGGGAAATGTGGAGAGCTCTGTGCTGGGGAGATGCAGAGGGGCTGAAGAGGAGGTTGGATGCAAGTCAGTGCCTCTCTCCATCAATCCACCTGCCAAACCCGGCCCTTCCCCCACTCTGCAGGCCATAATCTCATTTGGGTTCCTGCCCTTCATCTCACAATTTCTCAATTACTCCACGTTTCAAGGACCTCTTTGGCACCTGAATAATCCATTCAAGGGTAATCTCTGCACTCCCATGGTGCAGGTGGTGGCAGTCCTTGGCTCAAAGGTCATTGTGTGAAGCAGAGTTTGGCCCCTGGTCCTGCTTCTGGATAAGGATGTTGGACACCAGGAGACAGCTCTCCGTGATCCCTCTCTGCTCTGAGCATGCCAAGGCTTTGCTGAGGAGAACAGAGCTTAAGGCCATCAAACTTCCACATCCAACTGGGATCCATGAAATTCACCTTGTTCCCTCATCCTGCCACCAAATCCCAGCCAACAGGGCCCAAAGGGACTCTGAATCTTCCCTCTCTTTGTAAATAAAGGGATGTATATGTCAAAGCATTGTACATGGATGTGAACCTGGAAAAGCCCTGTGCCAAATGATGGCTTATGAGGATTAAATCTCCTCTGGGAGGGCAGCACTTTAATCCTTCTGGCACCCTGGCATCCCCCAAAACCCTGCCCGCAGCTGTCAGAGCCAAACTGGCCACATGTGCCTGCTCATATTTATCTTTCTCTAATCACTCTGGCTCAAGGAAGGACATTTAAGATGTCAATCATATTCCCATTACTGTAGCGATTCATTAGTGCAGCGGAATGAGATCCTGAGAGAAATTCTCTGGAAGGAAAGGGGTGGAGAACCAGGCTGGGGAGTCTGCAAGGTTAATTCCTGAGGGAATTGCTTTATTTTTTAATTCAGTGCAAATTCAATCATGTTTGGCAGCTATTTTAAGGGAAAAACAATTACCTCAGGTGCTAAGACGCCGTGGAGACAAGGATAACTTGGGTCTGGTCTGAGTTGTGTCCCTAAATACAAACCAGATTAAAGGTGCTCCAAACCAGAGGCAGGAGAAACAGGACAACAAATGGCTCTGCTCACACAGGCACCACACACCACCTCCCCAGCAGTGAGATCTAAACTTTAATATTAAGTTTAGTTTGACCGTGGTTAGATGATGCTAGAAAACCTTTTCCTTTTTTTTTCCACAGTCTGTACCAGATAATTCCATCAAAACAGCAGCCCCTGCTTATTTGCACCCCACACAGATCAATGGGATGCAGAAGAGCTCCTGGAAGCCCAGCATTTGTCCCTGGCCCAGACTCCAGCAGCTGCTGAGAGCATCCATTTATAACAGAGACAGTGGAGATCCCTCTCAGCACTACAGAAAGGCTCTTTACGTCATAAATTGTATTTAAAGACTCTTTCAAGGAGACAAGCAAATTTAAGAGGGCAGTTAGCTCCTGGCACTTAGATGCATAACTTTATTTGAGTATTCAATTTCCTCCTTCATTCATAAAGTAAACAATCTGAGTTATCTGAAAGTGACTGTATACTCCTGCAGTGTTTTCTTAAAAGAGTCAATAGGAGCAAGGCGACATAAAATGCTTCAGAGAGCATGACACAGGAAAACACGAGCCTTTAAATTATACACATTCAGGAAACGGTTGAATTCAGCGTTTTAGATGGAAAGGTTAAAATGTTTGTGCTGAATTGTATTAAATCTTTCACCAGTAAATCCTGTAGGAAGCAGAACATTTGAAGGAACCTACTTATTCCCAGTGTCTAGGAAAGACTCCCAGAGTTTCAAAGGAAAACGTCCATTAATCTCATTGGACAAGTGCAATCTAATAAAAGCTGTTGTTCAGTTGAGGTAACTTGGTTAAGTGTTTTCCAAATTTAGGTTTTTTTTCCCCCACAGCCCCCCAAAAAATCCCTTTTTGGTCTGAAATGGAGAAGCTTTGTTGCTTTTCAGGCTGAAATTAACTTTTTAAGGAAGATTTTGCCAGCCTTTGGGGAGCTACATCTGGGTGCTGGCAGGGGTGGCCAGGGCTCCTCAAGAGCAGCTCAACTCCACTCCAGGATGTGTTTGTAGATTCAGGTCCCTCAGCAGGACAAACCCACTGTCCCCTAGCAATGGTTCCACTTCTCAAACACAATTTTTTACTTATTATATGGATTGGTTTGACCCCAATTCCACAACAAAATCCAGAGCCAAGGAACCCGGGCCATTTCTGCCTCCGACCTCCTGCTGGACCTTTTTCAGGTCACTTTGCCTCATGACATCCCAGCTGCGATCCCTGATGAAATGTGGATGTGACGGATGACTTCCGACATGAAGATGACACCAGAAAGTGCCCTCATAACCACAGGGTGAAAAACGGGGAGCCAAGCTTGAAAGTCTGATAGAGTTCAAATGTTTTACCTCTGTGTGACCAAAAATCTCTCTGGGCAAAGGAAGGAAATCAGCTGACAACAAGGCAGCATATTCACAGCCTTTTTCCAAATTAGAACAGAATTATTTCAGTGGAGGACTGAAAGTGCACAGCTATACTTTTTCAAAAGGGATTTAGCACTTCTGGAGCGTGAGTGCCTGATCCAAAACACTGAAATTTGTGAGCTTCCCTACGGTCAATTCAGCCTTGGCTGGGAAGGGAAATTCTCAGCTTTCTTACAAAACAAACCAAAAACAAAACAAACCACTTTTCCTGGTGAGACTTTCATTCAATTCTGCAGACTCAGGAAGCTCCCGAGATAAGCCTCCACTCCAAGGCTACACTCCACACTAAAGCCTGGACCTAAACTGGCAATTAGCAGGAGCAGAATGTGCTTAATGAATTACACGTTTGGGCAGCCTGACTCAGGTGGGAAAAGTAACCTAAACCTTTGCCTTGTGTTTTCTGCAGACCAATTGTGCACTTCAATAAAAGGCATCAGTGATAACAAAAAGCTTGTCAGTCTCCCAAGAAACCTCCTGAGGAAGTCCCCAGGTTTCCTGCTTTTCAGTAAGATTGAGAAATCACAGCAATTTCTCCCAGATTTTTATTTTTTTTTTTTACTCCTAGTTTTGGGTTTCAGTGAAACATTCAGAAGCACTTAAATACTGAGTTTTAAAAAAACTTATAAACCTCAGATCAGATTCTGGTTTTGTTTGGATTTGTTTTCAGATGAAAAGCTAAGTAGATTTCTATTTTATCCAACCCAATTTGCCATGAATTAGGGACTGATCTTTAGCCAGTTGCTCTTTGAAAAATCAAAACTAAATTGAACTACAAGAGTGGAAGCCAGCTATTTTAGAAACTGTGGATGCTATTGTGGTTTTATTTTTTGCTTTTGCCTCTTGCAAGTGGAAGAGAGTTTGGTTGCCTTTATCCAGGCTGCCTTTAAAAACCAAAAGCATCTCCATCTCCTGTGACCTGGCTCAGCTTTCTCCAGATGTGTCTGATTTTGTGGTTCTGTTCCAAGCCTCAGTGACACCACTGTGGCCAAAATGATTGGTGAGGCACCAGCCAAGCCACAAAGGCAAGGCAAGCCAAGAAAAGTGAGGAGGTATCTACATTTCAGAGCAACCACAGCCTTCAGAAAGTTTAAAAATTTTTTTTTTGTGTGACCGCAAAGACCTTGTGAAACCTGGAGCTCCTGAGGAGAAGGTGCCAACAGCTCAAGGCAGTTTGTGGTGTCTCCAGTCTGCCCTGGCTGTCCCAAAATGGTGTAAATCAGTGCTTTATAGAAATCCTGTTTGCACTTGGGTTTAGACACATCTAAAATTTCCAGGGCAGGTGCAGCACCCTGTCTCCATGAGCACCCCAGGGTGCTCCTGCTCTCCCAGCTTTGTGACTTTGAGGTGACGGGGCAGGTGAGGCTCTTTTCTCCCCAGGCTTGGTGACTTTAACATCCCAAAGGTGTCACTGTCCCTGAAATTGGAGTGCCCAGGGCACCCCACAGAGCAGGGAAAGGGGGAACACGAGGACACAGCTCTGCATCCTTGTCAGGACGAGAGGGGCAGCAGCAAGGTCAGAGCCAATGGCCTCAGAGCACAGCCCGTCCGAGAAGGAGCACTATTATTAAACCTCTCTGCTCAGAAATGAGCCACCCATTATTAATATTTTAAATTGCTAAATCTTTTCTAGCCGTGTGTTAATATGAGGCAAAGCTGCATGATTTAAAAGCAAAGCTCGAGCCACTGTCAATCACTCCTGGGCACGTAGCAAAGCCTGCTGCAGGAATACTGATGAGACCAGCTTTCCTTCAGGGAGAGATGCTTCTGGAACAGCTTTGCTGGGTCCTCAGCCTCCTTCCAGAGAGGGTGAGGGATCTTTCATGTGTTGGGACTGTCCTGTGACCCACAGCCTCTGCAATCACCTCACCCTGCATGCAGAGCACAGGACAAAGCTGACACACCAGGCTCGTGCTCTCAGGCCCTTTTCTGTGGATGCAAGGTTGGATTTAGGAGCAAAGCTCTGCAATGAACCAAGAGAGAAACACACTCAGGAATTATGTCCCTTTGCAGTTTGCTTTTTATCATGGGCTTTCTGCAGCCTCCCACGGAACTCCAAGGTCCTTCTGGCACCTCAGCACAGAGGAAGGGTTTTCTGTGGGGGAAAGCCTGGTTTTGGGCATGAACTGAAGAAACCCAAGCTGAAGACAGGGAGTTCTGGGTTGCTGTTGACTGGGATGAAAGTAGAGATGGAGAAATGACAGCCTGTATTTATCACTTTTTCCTTCTGCAGGAAGGTGATGCAACATGTTCAGCTATACCTGGGTGCCAACTCAATCCCAAACCCTGGCTTGCTGGTATATCTGCATTATTTATTAAGAAATATATGCATATTATATCCATGATAACCTAATATATTGAAAAGGCTTTAGGACAGCAGAAAAGCCAGCTTAAAATGCTTCCAAAGCCATTCCCATGGAGTGAGGCTCAAACACCACCAGCATTCCTGACTCACCATTAGCCACCACCTTCCCTGTGAGTTCCCTGCTCCTGTTTGGTGCTGTGGCATTATTAATCAGGGAGGAAAGATGTCAAGGTCAGGCTCAGGAGTGGCAATCACCCCGCAGTCCCCAGGCAGTGATGGCCTTGCCAGTGACAGAGCAGCCAGAGCACGGGGAACGTGCTCCCACAAAGCAAACAAAGGTGGATCTGAATCAACTGCCTCCCCAAAAGGCCACTTTCTGGTGCCCTTTGAGCAGCAGCGGCTTCCCTGTTGAACATTCCTGCTGCAGATCCCCACAGACACACACGGAGTGTCTGTTACAGCCTCCAGGGGTAAATGATTAACACCCATTCCACCTTGGCACTCACCTTAGTCCTGCTCTGCAGGAGGGGTGGGGTCTCCAGCAGTGTTTCCCAACCCTCTGGCTGAGCAGCACTAAAGTAGCTTAAGCACCCCGCAGTCAGGTGTCACAGTGGGCTCCTGGGGCTAAATTCCTGTCATTTCCACTCATTTAATGAACTGGAGCTGTTCTTTATTGCAAGCAAGGAGCAAACAGATGGGAGGAATGACACCAACACCTGCAATAACAGTGACACCAGGGCCCTGCTCCACATCCTGTCTGTGCCCACTCCTCTTTTCCTCCAGCAGTCTCTCAGGTGGTCCCACAGAAGATCAGTGCCATGCCTTTCTCTAGGAAAGGGAAATGTCAGCACAGGTGAAACAGGAGCAAGGGCTGGAAGGTTCTACCAGTGTTTGTTTGGAGCCATTTGCTTGGTTTGGAGGAAAAAAATCATGAGGAGCATCTTACTTTGCTGTTTTCTATCCAGATTTTCCCCCCATGTGTGCTTATTTGCACTCATTCCCAACACAAGGAATGCTCTCCCAGGCATGAAACAACTAGCTGTGCATGCAAACCAAGACAGAATCTTGAATTATAAAATTTTCCTACTTCCTCCTGTTTTCTTCCAGGTCATAAGGAAATGCAAATAGCGTCCCCTTTCTGAGGTTAATTGTTTCTGTGGGAGAGTTGCTGAGCAGTATTACCTTGCACCAGCTGAGAAATTGGCCCTGGAAGCAGCTCAGCCTCCAACATTTTCAAACAGCACAATGGTCAAGGTCTGCTGCTGTTGGCCACATTTAGTACTGCTGTAGAAATGCTTGCTCTAAAGTCTTTCTCGAAATTCCAATATCAATGCATTTCCTAATGATGTTAAGGAGAGCCTGCAAAAGCAGGGCAAAGGCTGGTAAACCTCAGCAGTCCCAGGGCATTAGAAAAATGTAGATGAAGATGCTTTTTGCCAAGTTTGACCACAAAAAAACTGTCCAAAACTTCTCCCCATCTTTCTTCTTAACACCTGCTGTGTCCCTGACATGTCACCTGTGGTGGTGCTCGTGGGTAGAAGTTTTACTGGAACACAGGCTCGGTGCTTTCCAGAGAAGACAGCTGGACAAGGAAAAACTCCCTTTAACAAGAGCCTTTCTGGAATGTGCTGCTCAACAAGCTTCCCTTTGAGGAGGAACTTCTTTGAAATAAAATCACTTTGCAGAAGGTGTTACTGCTCCTCAGTAAGTGTATTCTATGTAAATTTGATACTGAACAGAAGAAATTCTTGGAGCCACCACCTCCTACCAACCCCTGGCCACAAAGCTTTCTCCGGGAAGGACCACCTGACGTGATGAAAGGACCGGCGCTGTTTGTTTTCTTCTTCTGTGCATACAATGGTGAGTTTGAATATTCAGCTCTAGCTGCTGCACGAGTAAATAACCTGGGTATTTAATTACTGCAGCACATTGACCTGGAAAGTAACGTGAGTTGTTTTCCTGGCTGGGACACGACACGGACTTGGCAAAAAACCCCAAAACATTGGAGAGGAGCAGTGAAGCAGCGGAAGGAACATTGAATTTGTCTCTGGGCATCACCAATCACTTCCAGAGAGATTAAAAACCAGCAACAGAGCCCCTACATCCCCCAGAGCACTGCTGTACCTGGCTTCCACCTTCCTTCCAGGAGAAATCTCTTGGATCCACATAGAGCTTCACAGAATTTTCAAGCACAGGACCAAGTAAAGGAAGTTTGATGGCCCCATTCCTGATGTTTGATCCCACGGTGGGTGTGTTCCCCAGCTGGCACAGACCAGCAATCCAGGGACTTGGTGCACAGTTTCTCCTGGGGGCTGTGTGTCCCCAAGGCTTGTGCAGGGAGCACTCAAACCCCTCTGCCAGCTGGGTGGTATTTACAGCTTGGGCAGAACCCAGGCGGCCCCTGAGCTGCCACACAAGTTGTGCTGAACGTTTCTGTGTGCAGCGCAGGAAAAGTGATGGTTCTGTGCTCCAGCATAAAAGTGACACCCCATTAGAGAGTCTGGGGCTCTGGGGGTCCGGCAGACATGAAACCACAACTTTCCATTTTCATGCAGAAACCTAAAGGAAACAAACTTTTTTTTTCCTTAAAGCAACTGCTTGGGTGAGCAATGAGCAATGATTTTATTGTGCTAATAATATGACCATAAACAAGGACAACATGTGTTTATAGGCTCAAGTTCTTCATTACTTGCTCGCTGACTTGGTCAAAATCGCCGTGGCATCAGTTTAAAGTGCAAAATGGAGCAAATCATTGTAGCCATGTTGTAAAATCATCTGGGCAGGCAACCTTTGAACAAAGGCAATTGATAGCTCCGAGGCAGCTGTACAGCAGCAGTAAACAGAATAGCTGTCCACAAGCCACCAGACCTGCAGGAGAGCAAACACACCCCGTGCCTTGGAAGGGCAGGGAGCACCGAGGGGGCTGAGAAAGGTTTGGGCAAGAGAAGTAAAGGTTGTTCTCTGGAGGTGACAGAGCTGCTGTCGGCTCAGCAGGTGGGCAGGGTCCAACCTGGCTGGGGCAGGGAGGGGTGGGGCAGGGCCGGCTGTGGGGGAGCCGTATCCTGGCCAGCTGCAGGGTCTGGTTCTCCCAGACCTCGGGTTTGGGTCTGATCTCCTCCAACCCTGCTGCCCCAAACATTCAAATCCCTGTGACAAACTGTGTGGGCTGAGCCGAGCTGTGCCACCGGGAGGCTGTAGGAGCAGGATTGAGGATGCAGCATGAGCTGGGAAGATCTAAACATCCCCATGGTTATTGTTCACACCTATTGGGGCAAATCCTCCTCTTTGCCATGTAATAGGGGTACAAAGGGATGCAGAGCCCTAGGGAAGGAGCAGCTGGGGAGGGATTGGCTAAATATTGCCTGGATCCCCCTGGATGTGGGTCTGCAAGCCTGGGACCTGCACAGGGCTGCTGGCTCCTCTGTGGGTGCAAAGACCCCAAGGGAAGGAATTTCCTCTGTTGACAGGGCTGGGCAGCCAGGTTGTCTCTGTCACGAGGAGACCAAGGGACGCCAGCCTGCAGGGATGGCTCCTGCCTTGGAAATGGGAGCGAAAGACTGGGAGACGCCTCTAAGAAGTGAAAAACCGACATAGTGGATGATGTCACGCAGTGAGGGCAGGGAGTGAGCAGGAAGGAAAAATTACACATGTCCCAGTTGTTTCACTTCTTGTCCCTCTGCCTCGTTTCGTCTGTCACCAGCCCCCGGAGCATCCTGACGCTCGGTCGACGGTTACCAACAGGCAATAAATAAAACCTCTGGAGCCACTGGTGTCAACATCTTGGCATTGTTTAGGTCTCCTTGTTTGCCTTTAAAATAACTCTCCTCCTCGGGGTCATGCAGATGAAAAAGCGAGGACCCCCTGCCACCATCCATAGAAATCACCCTGCCGTGACTCGTGCCGCGCTGCCTTTTTCTCCTGCCGGCGAGGTTTGGGGTTTGGGGAGCTGCCATTACCAGGAGCTCTGCTCATTACCCAGGGCATTCCTCTGCTGGCCCTTGCCAGCCTGTGCCTTGCCGTGTCACCTCAGGC
Source organism: Bombycilla garrulus (assembly GCA_013400315.1). NCBI lineage: Eukaryota > Metazoa > Chordata > Aves > Passeriformes > Bombycillidae > Bombycilla > Bombycilla garrulus. Next base: position 1,557,871 of record VXBU01005400.1, read on the forward strand.
GCCGGCAGGTCGCCTGAGCTGGGGCCACATCACCCATTTCCCTGACTCCCAGAGGCTCTCTGGGCTGGATTTGGGGCTGTGTACCCCGCCAGCCCCGGCTGCTGCTGCCTTATCTGCTGCCTGGCTGTGCCTGGCTCTGCTGCGGATGTTGGCCGGCCAGAGAGTGGAAAAACAAACGGTGGAGATGTGGATCCGTGGTCAGAGCCTGGCCCTGCAAACACGGTGTGCCAGTGCCGGGCCTGGCGCTGGAGCAGTGCCACTCCATGACAGCCTTTGCCCTGGCACTGGAGCTTGGCACCGTGCAGGCTGCTAAAGAAGCTCTGGAGGCACAAGAAATGCTCCTCCAAAGACAGTTTCCATCCATGGGCTTTGAGAAAAGGGTGCCTTGAACCCTCACCATGCCTGCACAGACCAGCCCCTGCAGCTCCCCTGTACCTGGAACATCTCCTCTCCTCCAGCAGGGAAAAGCATCCTCCTCCGTCTCAGCTGAGTGGTGACCTGATGTCAGATTCACTCTCCCTGATCCTCTTTAGCCTGTTGTTTATAATAAAAATCAAGCGATCCATCTCTTCTGACAAGAGGAAGAGTTGCTCCAGGAAGCCCTGGACAGGTCAACTTCTATATTAAGGAACTATTACTTGACAGTTTCCTGGCCATAAATAGCTGTGCAGCAAGGCTGGGGATTTTATTTAGGAATAACAAATAAAGTGGGCCATAAGTAACTTCATGACCTTGCTCCCCCTTCATTTCCCACCCATCTCTCCTCCTCTGCAGGGTCTACTCCTCATCCCCAGGTTCCTTGGGACTTACAGGACCCCCGTTTCCCACTTCTGAGATGCTGCAGAAACATGCTGTGGCCAGCTTTCAGAAGTGTGGTGTGGGTTTTGCACCATTGAAGATCCTTTGCTACAGCTCAGCTCCAAGAAATTGTTTTCTACTTGGCCTTCATTAAAATAATTAAAAAGCAATCTGCTCTGCATGGCTGAAAGCTGGAAATCTTCCATTCAAAACATCCCCAAAACTGGATTCAAAGAATTACAACTCCAACACACCCTTTATTTTTCAGTCCCTCAAGCCTTTCTTTTAAGTTTTGGGGGGCTAACTTCTGATTTTCTAATGCTCAGTCTTGGCAACATCAAAACCAATCAGGAAATACAAAAGAAAACCCCAGTATTTTCATATTCTTTTATTATTGGGAGGTTTTGACCATTTTTGTCACGTTGTTTGCCTAAAATAATAATAAAAACCTCTTTGTTTGGAGCTGGAAAGGGAAGAGCAGCGTGTTTATTTCATGTATGACTCATCAGCTCAGTGTCAATATGCAAAACGCTTCAGAAGCTAACACTCTATAGAGATGATTGTTTTTAATATAAAACAGTAAATGTTTAAAACAACCATTCTTTTTTTTTTCCTTTTTTTTTCTTTTCTTCCTGTTGTGGCCAATAAAACGTAAGGCAGGCCACGTAGCTTACATTTTAATAAAATTAAGTTATTTGGTGCCACGTTATTACAGTCTTTTATTGGAAAGTGGAATAAATTGCACACGGTGGAGTCATAGGAGGGAGAAATCACTGCGAATAAACATAGATTCTGGGATGCATTTATTTGCTGGCTTCACCTCAGAGGAGGAAGGCCTTCCCCAGGAAAACAGAGGTGGCCCCGGGGTTCCGGCCTTGGGGAGGCAGCCCTGGATTGCTCTGGGGAAGGATGAACTTTTTGGGAGCTGGTGCCACAGTGGGGTCATCCCAGCCCCATCCAGACGGCGTTTTCCACGGGCGTCCTCCAAGAGAAACCTGTCCTGTGGCTGCGGCTCGGCCCTCACAGACCGGGCCGCTGGGGTAGCTCGTCCTCCTGCCCTTCTGACAGCCCAAAACCTTGGTCCCGAGGCTTTCTGTGGAGGCTGGGGCTCCTAGGCCAGCGCCAGGGCACACCAGGAGTCCTGCCGGAGGGGCACGCTCAGCCCGGGCTGCGGGGCCATGCTGCTGGGGGAGAAGCTGTAGTCCTCGGGCTCGAACTTGAACTCGCCGTGGCCGCCGGGCAGCGCCTCATCCGACTGGCTCTGTGCCTGCCGGGGAGGGAAGCACAGCGGCGTTAGGAAGCCTGTCATTGCCCACTGGCCCACTGGGGGATGGACAGTGAGCAGGGTGGGTTATCCCCGATGCTGCAGCTCCCTTCGGAGCAGTCTGGAGCTGGGCAGGAAGGGTGCTGCGTCCCACGGCCCATCTGCACTTATTCATCGATTAAATATGTTTGGAGTTTGGAGTTAAACTTATTAATAAGTTTGGAGATCTTTAGGTGAGTGTGTATTTTTTCAGAGCGCAGTACAAACCGGATTTCTTGGTTTCAAACCTATGCCACAAGATGTAACCAGGGCTGCACCAGGCCCTTGGTGCTGGGGCTGAGCTTCCCCTTCATACACATATGTCCAGCTCAGGGCGTGCTTAGACTCAGCATAAAGACAGTATTGGGCCACAAAATGTTGATGTGTGGGTGGATTTAGAGCCTTTTTCTTCCTACATCAAGGTGAAATAGCAACCAACCCCTAGGAAAAGCTTGGGACAGAAGTGGGGCCTCTGACAGCATCACAGCTCTGTGGCCACTGAGCACCTCAGGGCTACAAGGTGCAGACAATCCATGCCCAGAGAGCCTTTTCTTGGGAGCTAAAGTGGATTCCACCCAGGGCTGATCTCATCAACTCAACAGAGTTGTGCCTTCATGGCGGGAGATGGGAATTAAACTCAGCTCTGCCCTGAAGCCACAGCAGAGCTTGGACACCCCGTTCTCCTCTGCAGGATGAAAGATCCCGTGGGAAGCCAACAGGCCGGAGACCTTTCTCATCCACACCATCTTGGCTCAGGCTCCCTGCCTTCCAGTGCAATGAATTTATTGCTTCACCTCATCAAGGCCGGTGGCCAGGGAGGGTGTGGATCCCCCACCCCAGCAGGGGATGGCTCTGGGCCCTGTCCCTTACCTGGGACACCGACACGATGGTTTGTCCGGGGTACTGGGAGGTTGTGCTGGGCTCTGACTTTAAAGTGACCGTGCTGTCTGAGTTGGTAATGGAAGAAGGGGAGTTGGTGGCCGAAGTTGTGGATCCTGGAAGACAATTGGTAGAGGGCAGTGAAGCAACGTTGGTGCAAATTTGCTCTTAAAGAAATTTATATTTTAACAGCAACCGTGGCATCTCACAGCGTGTCTCTACTGCTTTCTTTCTACCACATCTGTCAGTGCTGTCTGTCAAAATGCTGATAGAGGAGGAGCAACCCTTTCACAATCTGGCAATGTTTTTTTCTCATTACTCAATTTAGCCCAAATCTGCTCAAACATGAGCACTGCTTCACTGGAACCAGCTGCCCACAGCCCAGAGGAGCCTCACAAGAATATGACAGCACTCAGATTTCCCACCCAGCATCTTCCTATCACACGAGGTCTATGCAGAAATACAGGCCCCAGATCTAAAGCAATCACTAAGGAAAAATTCTCATCATTTTCTAATTATCATAATTTCCTGCAGAAGAGGAAACACTGTGAAGTGAACTGTGCTCCAAGACCCCAGGATGGATCATAACAGCACTGTACCTGTTGAGGTTTTGCCTTTGGTAATGTTTTTAGGCTTCCTTTTCCTCGTCTGGATGCTTTCCTTTTTCATGGCCAGAGGTCGTGGTACCTTGACATTCATAAAGTTTGGAATCATTAATATTGTATTTTATTCAGCTCCTTCCCACACGTGTCACTCTCCTAATTCTGTGCTGTAGCTCATGCAAAGCACCTAAAGTCCTTGTCCTTCACTAAGAGCTATTTTTCTCTGCATCAGGCCTTGGCTGGAAGATATATAAGGCTAACAGCTAAGGCTTTCTCACAAATTTAGTTTTTTCCTTTATTTCCTGTTTTTCTTCTCCTGATTTATTAGTGATCTTTGCGGCGGGACCCTATTAAATTACACTGTCAGACTGAGAGCCTGCAGGGCATGGGGTAAAGAGGCTTCAGACTTTCTGGAGGGAGGGATGGAGTCTCCTCTTTGGCTGTCACCAGCAGCTCCCATCCTCTGTTGGGTAAATGTTATCAGCCAGCCTCCATGGAGGCTCTTCAGCCTCCTTCACACAATCTGAACTAGGATTTACAGAAGGAATAAGCTCCTTATCTCAGTCTGGGTTTGGGGAGCTTCAGCCTCCAGCTACTGGAGCCTGGTGAGCTTTCATTTCATGGAATCCTAGGATGGTTTGGGTTGGAAGGGATCTTAAAGGTCATGCAGCTCCAGCTCCTCTGCCATGGGCAGGGACACCTTCCACTGTCCCAGGCTGCTCCAAGGCCCATCCAGCCTGGCCTTGGACACTTCCAGGGATGGAGCATCCACACCTCTGGGCCTGCTGAGAGCATTCCAGCGTGCCCTCAGCCTCACCCTGGAGAACCCAGCAGCCTGAGCTTCTAATTATTCAAGCAGATGGGATTGTGGTACAGCTCTTCTGGGTCCAGAATAGAGGCTGGTCCTTCCAGAGCCGATTTCTGGACCTGCTGGGCAGTGATCCCAAATCCCAGAGGGTCCCTCCCGGTGCGGGTGTGCTCCTCACCCCGTGGAGCTTCATGTACAGGCCGCAGGCGTTGCAGACGGGCTCGCCCTCGGCGTTCCTCCTCCACAGGGTGGTGTTGGTGGTGTGGCAGTTGGTGCAACAAAGGCCTGCACGTCTCGATGAAGACTTCAAAACAAGCAAACAAACACGTGAGTGCACGCGCAGGAGTGATGAGCTGCGGAGCTTCCCTTCATATCAAAATGAAATCGCCAAGTACAACATATTCCCGGAAAATGTGAAACACTCGCGAGAGCCAAATTCAGATCAAAGAAATTACATTCAAATGAGATCACTCTAATTTGCAAGTGTTTGTTTGGGTTGAGTTTTTGTATTTGTTTTAGTTTGGAAGGGGGTTTTTTTGTTTTTTTGTTTTTTTTTTTTTGAGAATTGATAAACCTGGAAAAATTTCCTTGCAACTCATTTCACAAACTTCCAACAAATCTGCTGGAAGTGTTCAGGACTCAGAGCACAGAGAGCTTCCCTCCAGGACATCCACTCAGATGGAGAAAGAGATGGAGCATGCCAGCTGGGCTTTAAATGCACCAAGGAAACTCGTGCCTTAAGTGAACTCTTCTGTTTTCCTGCATTCAGAATGACCACTAAAGTTAGAAACATCTCAATTAATCTCTGGGTTAAGACAACTGGAATCAGTTGGCTGAAATGAGCAGAACCAAACTGAACTGGTCCATGATGAGACCAGGGAGGTTATTCTTCAAGTCTCACTGATAATCTGTCCTCTTACAGGCTGTAGAAACACCCCGCAGACATTAATTAATGACGTATTTTGTGAGCGCAGTGATTGCTGGCTCTTAAACATTAATAATTCCAAGTGGAGAAGGAAAATATTCTGGCAGAAGCAGCGAACTAATTTCTGACAACTTCCCTCCAAGCTGCTGGAAAATTCACATCTCTCTTTATACAGACTTGTCACCTCAATAGGCATTTCATTTGAGAGTCTTTTAACACCAGGTATTGAAACTATTTTAATAAAAGACCTCACGAAGTGTAAGATTCCTGAGGCACAGGTAATATCTCAGGCTCTCCACACTCAGGCGTCTAAATACGTTCTTCAGCCACCAGAAAATTTGCTTTGAATCTGCTCAAAGGCAGACAAAAGGTGATGGAGGCAATAAAGAACTCCCTGTTTGTTTATTTTTCCATTATTGCTTGGTATCCTGACTGAGCAATATAACGAACGAGGTGGAAAGAGGAGGAATAAAAAATGAAATGTTTTTACAAGGTCAGCAGTCAAATAAAGATCAGCTTTGAATTTCAAGAGGCACAAGTGACATGCCCTGGGTTTGATTCACACGTTGTTCAGCAAAGAGGTCTCAGCAACTCTTTGCTAATAATGGCATCACTTTGGGAATTCAGCTTGCAAGAAATAACCCGGCAAAAATAACAATACACCAAAGCTTGAGCTGACAAGCCTGGCACAGAGGATGAGACAACAATCTTTGTCCCTGATTTGGGACACGGTGTCACGGCAAGATCCTGGGCTAGCTGAGTGCCCTTTAGAGCCTTTCAGCTGCCAGAGCTGCTCCTCCCTGCAAGCAGGAGGGACCTCGGCTCTGACGGGAGCAGGGGGAGGTGCTGAGCACCTGAAGGATGCAAGGATTCTGAGGTCCAGCTCCTGCTGTGGAAGGGGAATTTGGAGCCGCTCAGCCCTGGGATAACTGTGCCTGCTGCAGTCTGTCCTCACCTGCAGATGGGGAAAGACCAGTGCAGAGCCCTCTGGAAAATCTCAGATTTTCTGGGCCACCACAGGTCCCTGTGAGGGAGGGACACACTCCTCCTGTCTCACTGCTGCTGTGTCTGCAGCTTGCAGATGAGCACACCTGTGGCTCTGGTGGCCCAAGGGCAATGCCAGAGCTCTGCCCACCCTGCCGGCGCCGCGTCACAACCCGCTCCTGCTGGGACAGTGACAGTGCCTTCTGTGCCTCCTGAACGTCACTCTGCAGCCTGGCTCCTCCTCGCACAGCCAGGGAGAGGAGAACACGCTCCTACATCACCAACAGTACGATTTAAACCTCAGGAACCCCATGAGAACCGGCCCCTGCACCACAACCTGCCAGCTTAGCAAGAAAGAGACAGTCAAGGCTACCACTGCTCACTGAAGGACGAGAGTACAATACATCACTGCTGGTTTCCCAGCAATTCTCTTGAACCAAAATGCATTTCTGCCTGCCTCCACCCCACTGCCTTTGTACCATTCTGACCTTGTCTAGGAAGTTGTTGACTGCAACATTGTGCTCAGTGTTTATTTATACAAATGCACCATACACTCAAACAAAAACTCTTCACAGACCTGGCTTGACAGCCAAGTGCTGCTGATAAGCTCAAGGAATGGTGAGTTGGTGCCTATTGAATTAACTGTGTGTGAGAGCTGCTTGGAGAGCCCAAAAAATTCAAAGCCAGCAGGGAAGGTCCTTCTGAGGGAGACCAAGCTGTCAGGGATTTTGCTTCACCTCCTTTTCAAAGGCGGAAAATAAACCACCAGTTTTCACAGGGAAAAAAAAGGCACTGAACCCCCAGATTTAATAAATTCTTCTATGCCCCCATTTCCAACAGATTTGAGGGGAACTGTGGTTTACAGAAAAGAAGTTACAGCAAAGTGTGCTGAGGTATCTGGGCTCAGCTCCTGAAAGTGGGGAGCTCAGAGGCTCAGAGTCAAAGGCAGCAGCATCCTGTGAGATTGGCCTCTGTTACTACAGCTCTGGGCACCTTGGAGAATGAGGGAGCAGTAAAAACTGAGGGGCAGAAGAAACAAACAAGGCACACACCATGAGATGGCTCTAGGATCCTATCAGACTGTCCCAGGGCTGTGATACATCCCATCCCCACCTTCCCCACAAGTGTCACCAAACCCACTGCGCAGTGCAAACTGCAAAAAAGGACAGGCTGAAAAAATTCCGCCTGGGCTGAGGTGGAAAAATATTCTTTGAGCCAAGCTGTTAGAATTCAGCTCCAGGTTAGGTGGGGTGGGAGCTGCTGAGCACAGGACAGCCACTGCATCTGCCCCCAGTGCTGCACTGCGCAGGGCAGAACCCCTCCTAACAGGGGAAATGCATCTGCTGTTCAACTTCACCAGCTGCTCCTGGTTTCAAAAGTGGTTGGATTTTCAGACTAGGTCTAAGATATCATCTTGTGAAACACACCGAGAAGCTTTGGCTACAAAAGGTGCTGCCTAAAATTAAGTGCCGCCATCCTCCTCTAACACAAACCCTTTCCTCTGAGAGTCACAGCCTTTTGAATCCAGACACAGCCTGGAGCAGAGAGGCTGTCCCTGCTGCGTAGAGGATGTTGCCCTTATCTCAATAAAAAACCAAAAAATGAAATGGAAACTGCACTACTGCTGCTCTCCCCCTGCCATGCATGAGCAGGCCGGGCTGTGGGACATCATTCCTGCAGAGTTATCTGGGCCGTGCTGTGTTCTCTTCTGGGGGACTTTGCTTTGTGGAAACAGAAGTCAGAATAACTCCCAGTGCAGTGCCTACGCACAGGACAAAGGTCGTAACGTAAAGGGTGAAAGCAACCATTTTTCCTTCCAGTGCCTGTATTTCACTGCACTCTAAAAAACCAATTTCACAGTTCCTACAGCCATGGAGTCACTGCATTCACTGCTCTGCTCCCAGCGCTGGCACCCTCTTGCCCATCATCACTAGATCCCTCTTCTTCCAAAGGAGCAGAACTTGTTGCAACAAGATATTTCACATCCTTGGGAAAACCCAGGGTTTCAAAATGTTTCGTTCCAAAGTCAGAATGGAAAATCAAAATTGCAGCACCTGTTCTAATCCATAAACCAAAATCCCCACAAAAATTTCAATCCTAGCAGAACGCTTTCCCTGGACAAAAATCAGACTTTTCATTTATGCCTTATCAATGTTGTATTTATTGCCAAAATAATAAAAAAGTTTGGAAGTACTTTGGTAATTCCCAGCTATATTTGCTCATCCCTGGGGAATGGTCTTAATTCTGCAAACAAGCATTTTCCATCAGAAAACTTTGCTGGAATGTTTGTTGGAAAATGCCTGATGGGTGCTATGGATGAGGCTCATGCACGGCTGTCTCTCTTCCCACGTGCTGAAATAAAATATGGAATAGCAGCGAGATGTCTGCAATTCCCTCAGGGAAAAGCTGCTCAAAAATCCCCTAGAAATTCATCCAGTGACACACTTGGATGCCAGTCTGAAATGCAGAGTTGGATTTGAGCTGGTTTGCACCTCTCTCTAAGCACGGGTCGTGTTTGCTCTGAAGAAGCAGCAGCACAGCTCTGAGATTTGTGGCACAGCAGCGACGGGGGTTCAGATTTAATGGCATCACATTTTAGGAGGCAGAAGGATTTTGGAGAGACAGTCAGATCCTGTTGGATAATGCTGAATGTTTCACACAAATGCCTTGATTTTAACGTGATGAACAAAAACAGAGGGATTTTCCACGGAGCTTCTACTCATTTCATTTTGCAAATCCAGAGCTACATTTCCAAGGGTCGGAATCAGAATGAAACATCTTGCTCAATCTAAACTTTTTATTTTTTCCTGACTGGTTTTCATACACAGGAATTTGTCACCTTCAGGCTATCGCTAATAAATTTTTTTGCACTACGAAGAAATAACTGCAGGAATACACTCCTAGTGAAAGCCCAAGGAGCTCCCAGCTGCTCTCCAGAACAACTCCAACAAACATCCTGTTTGTAATGACGGCGCCTGATGACAGGCTCTAAAACCAAAACTGTTACCACCAAATTTAAACATCCCGAAGCAACTCCACAACTTTGTGCCTTTCCTCTCTCGCCATGGGATCCCAATTGGAGGAAGCCCAATATTCCACTGACAGAGGGAATTAATGTTTTAACCAGCGGGGAAACTGGGAAGTGCCAAACCCCAAGGTTTCCCCTGAGGCAGGAGGGTGAAGGCAGCGGGAGCAGGGCCCCATTCTGCTCCCGCTGTGAGCAGCCACAAACCCGCTGGGCCAGCTCAGGAGCAGCCCTGCCTCCTGCTCAACTGCTCTGCCTAGAGCGTGTCTGTCTGCATGGANATAATATATAATAATAATAATAATAGTAACAACAGAATAGAATACAAAGCTAAACACCCACTGCAGGAACAGATCCAGGGAAGCCCGCAGGGTCCCGACAACCGGAGAAAGTGATTGTTCCTGCTCGGCTCTGGTGCAGCCCTGGGACCCCTCCAGTCCCTTCAGCCCTGTCTGCGCTGCCCACCACTCTGCCAGGGCAGAAACCTCTCTGGCTTCATCCCGTTCCCCCTGACCTCTGAGCTGCAACAAAGGTGTCCTGGCATTTAATGGGGAGGACAGGCGGTCAAACAGACCCTAACACAAGTACAGAGACCCCACAGGCACCGTGACAGCCCCAGCTCCTGCCCTCCGGCCAAGCCCAGAGGGGCAGGGGATCCCGGCGGGTTTCCCTCTCTTACCAGCCTCTTCTGCGGTTTGAGCGGCCGGTTGATGCCGTTCATTTTGTGGTAGAGCCCGCAGGCGTTGCACAGGTAGTGCCCGGTGCCGTCCTTCCTCCAGAGCGGTGTGGACATGGCCCCGCAGTTCACGCACTCCCGGCCGTCCCCGGGGAACTCCTCCAGGTACTCTGGAACAGAGGGCGTGAGGGTCAGGAGCCATCCCCAGAGCACGGGGGTGTCCCCGGGAATCCAGCGGGAGAGGGGCTCCAATCCTCTGTGTCCCAGCACTTGGGGAAATCCCTGTCCGGAGAGGGGCTGCCTCCACCCGAAAAGTGTGACCCAAACTCCTTTGTTTCCTCCACGCCTTAATCTTTTAATATTTTGTTCGAAGACCGCCTGTTCCCCATCCTTTCCCCGGAAGACGCCAAAGGGCTGAGCGCGGCTGGGGTGTCCCTGGGACGGGGAGGCGCAGGGGCATCAGCGGGAGAGAGCGATGTTATCCCGAGTGCAAAAATAAACGGGAGAGGGGGCAAAAGGGGCGATTTTCCTGATTTCCGTCACGAAACACAGCTAGCCTCTGGCCGAGGGGAACGGCCCGGCCGGGGAGCGCTCTGAGCTGCCCGCCGAGAGATGCGGGGCTGGCACCCGCGGGGATCCCGGGCTCCCCAGGAGAGTGTCACCGGCCCCAATTCCTGCTAAAGAGGCTCTTCCTCACTTTTTCTGTCCCTGGAGGCAAAAAAAAAAATCCAGGGAAGGAGCCGCGGAGCACCATCCGCAATTCATCTCTGACCGAGCATGGCTCAGCGGCAAACGGCACGGAGCAAAAACGGGGCACCTCTCAATCGAGAGTCGGTCTTTTTCCTCCTACCGCTTTCCCCCTCTTTTAAAAAATAACTTAGTCTTCTTGTTCTTTTCTTACGCGAAAAAATTTATTTTAAACTCTTTTTAAAAAAAACCCCTTCGATCGGATTAATAATGATACAATGGAAAGCAAAAGGAAAAAGAGCAAAATTTTAAAAGGGGCGAAATGGAAAACAGAAATAAAATGTAAAGGGAAAAAGGTAAAAAAACATTGCACTAAATCACTGAATTAAAAAAAAAAATGGGGGGAAAAAAAAATGTTTAGGCTACTTGAGAGAGTTTACAATATCCAAGAGCAAAAATAAACGGCAGAGAGGACGGCAGCTGCTATCCTGGATCCTAAAGCACCGAATTCAAAATGCAGAAAAGATTTCTGAGGCATCACCTCTCTCAGCAAGGCGATCCTTTCCCGCGCAATGCAAAGGATTTTCCCAGAGAGAAAACCCTGGAAAGAAACCGCTGCCCAGCACCTCCGGCGTGGGAGGAAAAGCCGAGCCGGGCACGGAGCTCGGCGGGGAGGGGGCTGCTTCCCCGCTCCAACTTTGTTCTCGGGGTGAAGATAAGATAATTCGGTTCACCGCAGTAAAGATGATAACGCGGCTGAGATCTTGAAGTGGCTTTTAAAGGACTTTGCAAACCGCAGCCGGAGGAGGCTGGTGGAGTGCCCCCGGGGTTATAAACCCCGCGCACCGAGAGCCCTGTTCAATCAAGCCCAAAACTTTATTTGCTCAGAGCTTGGCTTAAAGGGACTCTCGGTGTGGGTGCAAAGGATTTGAAGTTTATTGTTCAACGCCTGAGCGCCTTTCGGGGTCTCCCCAAAGGCCGCAGAGCAATGCAGCTGCGGACCTGTTTGGGCGAAGGCAAATGAGGAGACCGAGAGTCTGTTCAAATATAAACTAATTTACCACAATAAATTACTTAAAAGGGAGGGAGCTATAAATCTGCCCCGCTAATTTAAACACAAGGGTAAGTATTGAAGCACAGGCACAAAGTCGATATTGTGGGAAGGAGATACCGAGGGGGTGGCGGTGGGGTGGTNCAAAGTGTCCGGCCGTCCAGGAAGGCGGTATCTCGGGGGTCACGTAGGCGGGGTAGGGGCTGGAGTAGGACCCGTTAACGGAGCGCACCAAGGCGTTGCCGTACTGCTCCCGGCCCCCGCCGCCCAGCAGCAGGGGCCCCTGGTAGGCGCCGTCGCGGCCCGAGGGGCTGCTCCCGGGCGGGCTGTGCGAGTACGAGAAGCCCGACGGCGGGTGGGGGCTGCCCGCGTTGAAAGCCGCGGCCTCGCCGCCGCTCTGCCCCCAGCCCGGGGGGTTGCCGAGGTGGCTCTGGTGCGGCTCGCAGCCTTGCAGGTAGGGCAGCGTCTGCAGGACGGAGGGCACCCGGGTGGTGGGCACGTAGACGGGCGAGCCGGCCGACGAGTGGAGGAAGTTGCTGGAGTCGTGGGAATAAGCCGACTGGCCATGGTTGGGGGTGAGGGCCAGACCCTGATACATGTTCCGTCCTCGGCGGCGGCGGCTGCTCAGGGCCCGGCCGGCTGCGGCCCCGCGGTGCCGAGGGGCTCACTCACAGGAACCTGCAGGGAGAAGCGAGAGCAGCGGGCTGAGACCCCGCACACACTGGGCACCGACGGCCTTCCTTTCCCCCGCCGAAAACGCCTCTTCCCTGCCTCGAGCAGAGATTGAAATTTGTAAATTATTTTTTCTTTGTTTTGTTTTCCTTTAAACTTTCCTCTGAGCCACGATGAGAATTAACCTCCTTGGAACGGGCAGAGACCCCTCCGGCACCTTCCCCCTCCCCGCCGCCTGCCTGGGCACCTCCAGCGGGCCGGAAAAACACTCCAACAATTAATTTTTTTTCCCAATAGTATTTCCTATCCAGTCCTTTTTTTATTTTTTTTTTCCAAACCCAGGGCCTGGAGCGGAGCTCGGGGCCTTGCTGGCGAGGACGCGGCCGGCCGCGGCTCCTCGGGTTCCCTGCGGGAACGGGGTCTCGACGGATCTGGGCAGAGATCCAGGATCGGGAGCATCCCCGGTGTCCCCCAGCCGCCAGCGCTGCCGCTTTCCCGCTAAAGAGCGCAATAACCCTCGGGCAGGACGGAGGGCCCTTCCCGCCCGACCCCGCAAGAGCATCCCGCCCTGGCCCGCTCCTCCCGCACAGGTACTCACATGGCAGCGTGCCGGGAGCGGAGCCGGGCATGGCCGTGGGGGCATGGAGCTGTGCTCAGACCATCCAGGAAAATCCCACGAAAATATAAATAGTAATTAAAAAAAAAAATACAATGAAGCTCACGGAGGAGGCAGGAGAAAAAATAAAAACAAACCAGCAGGACCCTCTGGAAGAGAGGCGCTGCCCTCCCCCGGTGTCCCCCCTGTCGCCTCCCCGTGTCCCGTGGGTGCGGCCCTGGCTGCGCCCGGCGGGGAAGTGGCGGCGGCGCCTCGGGCTCGGGCTCTTTACGGCGGCCCCGGTGCGGGCCGGCCCACGTGACGGCCGGCGGGGCAGCCCCGGTCCCGGCCGGGATTGGGCGCCTCCCGGCAGGGGGGGACGGGATAAGTCCCGGCGGCTCCGCTCCTGNCCGCCCGGGCCCGCCGGCCGCCCCCGCAGCGCGGCTGGAGGTGTCCGCCCGCCCCCGGGGAGGGCTGGGGGTGGCTCCCTCCTTTACAAACCCTGCCGCGTTGCTGGGGTTCGCTCCCGCGCCCCGTCTGGAGGTGATGCCCCCCCGCCCCGGGCAGCCGGGGGATGCTGGGGAACGCACCGAGAACTTCCCGGCGGGGATCCGGTAGCCGAGGATGGGAGCGGGTGGTTTTCTGCTCCGAGCGAGCGCTCCGCTTCTCTTTCGACATAAACCCCATCTTTACGGGGAAGGGGCGTCTCGGGCTGCCCCCGGCCCGCCCTGGCTTTCTCAATGCGGTGCTCGCAGCCCGCCCGTCCCGGCCGCGTTGGGAGAGCGGCTCCGGCCCCTCACCGTCCCGTCGGGGCTGCCCCGCTTCCCGGTGCTCTGCTCTTCCCCGGGGCAAGCAGCCGAGAGAAGGGTCCTCCCGCCCGCAGCCCCCCGGCCGAGGCGCTCTGGCCTGGCCACGGGGACAACAAAAACCTCTCCCGGTTGTTCCCCGTCGGAGCGAGCCGGGAAGGGACTTCGGCGGGGAAGGAGCTCTCAGTCCCAGCAGCCCGCTTACCCCGGGTAATTCAGCCGATTTAACTCTCCTCCGGTACCGGCCAGCGAGGGAATAATTCCATCGTTACCGGGATTTGTCCCCGGGAATTATTGCGCTTTTGCACGAAGTCGCTGTGCCTCTACCTCCTCCCCAGAGAAACGGGGAAAAGCCCCCGGCGAATCTCGCCCGCCGCTCGCTCCATCCCCGGGCAGGCAGAATTTTGTCACCCGCAGGCCTCCACCGGCTGGATCGGGCCCCGGGCGCTCTCCGGTAACGCCGCCCGGCGCTGCCCGCCCGTGCGGTCGCGGCGCCCGGGGGAGCCCGTCCAGCCTCGCCTCCGCAGGGAGCAGCGCTGCGGGAAGGGTGGGAAATTTCAGCTCCAAAATAAACTGGTGCAGGAATGCCAGCTATTTCCCTCGGAATAATGCAACGCAACTGGCTTGAGATGTATTTATTTGCTCGCGAAAGCGGCCGTTTGCGGCTCGCAGGGTATCCCTGTGTCCCTGCGCCCGCGGAGCAAAAGGAGAAAACAAAACTAAAACGACTAATTCCTCCCCAAACAAACAAAGAAAAAACAAAGTGAAATTTTTAAAAAGGGAGAAAAATAAAGGGAAAAAATATATTAAAAAAAGGCGGAAAAAAAATATTTTTTTAATGTGAAAAAGCTATAGAAAATTAAAATAGAAACTCGGGAAGCCCCAGCCCCGCGGCGGCACGGATAAAACCGTACCTACAGAAAACCAGCCCCAAACCCTTCGTAGCTGTGGCTGAGCCACCGCTGGAGCTTCCTTCGTTTCGTTTCGCGTGGTTTTCCAGTTTTCACAATTTCAAGGTGTTACTTAACTGTAATTTATTACACTTAATTTTTCTAAAATACGCACAAACTGCCCACTCTGATCGCTTCTAGCGTTCGAATAAATGTGAAAACGTTGAAATAAACGAGGCGCTGCTACATCCGAAGGGATGTGCCCGGTGTTCACGGCGGAGGAAACCACCGTGCGCGAAAACCTGCCCGCGGACCTGCGGCGTGTCCGTGGGCAGATCCATCCAGCTGCTGGGTTTTTTTGTTTAATTTTTTTTAAACTAGGTTATAACACTTTTTCTCCTCCGGCGGTGTCGGGGCTGCCGGGTTCTCGCCCCACCGAGGCCGCGGCGAGGGGCGGCGGGTCCGAGGAGCGGCTCCTCCCGCAGCAGCGCCCGCGGGGCAGCTCCGGGCAGGTGCTCCCACACCGAGGGTTCAGCACCGGCCGCCGGACGGCCCCGCATTCCTGTCCCCGCATTTCTGTCCCCGCATTCCTGTCCCGCTGGGCACCGGCCCGGCCTGGGGTCACCCGCGCGTGGGTGAGGACCGCGTGTGGCGCCTACGGCGTGGGAGGCCGCGTGGTTTGGGGTGTTTGCAGGATTTTGGGCTGCGATCGGTACCGGGGACGGGCAGGGGTCCTCCCCTGTGGGGAAGGCCGCGGTGGGCGATGCTGTGTGTAAGTGGAGGGAAGGTGCCAGCGTGGCAGCGGTGGCAGCGGCGATGCCCCGTCCGAGGGGGCTGCACTGCCTGGGAGGTCACAGCGGACTGGGGACACGGGGACACCGCGGCTGTCCTGCTGCTCGCACCCCGACGTGGCGGCCGCACGCCGCTGCCGAGCTCAGGAGAGGATTAGATACAAAAATCGCGACACAGAGCCGGTGAGGGCGATGGCCGGAATCCCCGACCCCTCTCTGCCATCCCCGTTCGGAGGTGGGACGGGCGGGAAGGGCTCTCGGCAGAGGAGCCCTGGCGGTGCCCCCGGGAGCTCTGACCCCGATGCACAGCCCTGGGCCGCTGGCCGGGCTGAGTCGGACCCGGCTCCGCTCCTCCCGGGGGATTCCGTCACTTATTTCGAGGGGCTGGAAAGGGACCGATCTCTTCCTAAGGGCTCGCCGTGTCCCGCACCGCACCGCCCAGGCACAGCTTGGCTCCGGCTGGGTTCCAGAGGGGCCGGTGCGGCTCGGCACGGCCCCGAGGGAGCCCTGACCCCTCCAGGTGAGGCTCCCCCGGGCCGGGACAGACTGCCCGGCGCCCCGGCCCCTCGGCCCTAATCCTGCTCCGGCTGATTTGTGAGTCCTGCGCGGGCCGGACGCGTGGGAGCTCCTGCGCCGTCCCGGAGGGGGCTTTAGGCTCCCCCCTCCCCACGGAAAAGCCGAGGGGGGAAAAAAAGGAAAGACAAGTGGAGAGAGAAGGGCAGAAACGTTCCTGCTGCTGCTGCCCCGGGCAGGGCGGCAAGGCTCACCCCGAGCATGGAAACTGCGGTTACCTTTCCCCTCGGTGCACTGGGAGGTGACAATTAATTATGTCCCCTTTCCTTCCTCTGCCTCCCCCGGGCTGCAGCATCCTCTCCCAGGGCTCAGAGGCGTCTCTCAGCCCCCTGGCCTCGGGGATGCCGGGCAGGGTGAGCTCCGGCCCCAGAATCGAGCCCAGGCGGTGCCCGCGCCGGGATCTGTCCTGGATCGCCCACCCCCGGGCCGAGCCACCGCTGCAAAGGGAAAGCCATGGCCAATTTCATCCTTTCAGCCCCATCAGGAGCATCGGGCTCTGCTCCTCGGCTCTGCTCCCAGCTCCCAAACCAGGACAAACTGCCCGGGCCAGAGCAAGCTCCCGGGAGCTGCTTCCCCAGCCCGTGAAACAGGGAGACGGACAGGAGGGGACCAGCAGGGCCTGCATCTCCTGCATCCCCTGGGCTCCACTGCCCACACATTCCCAAGACCACACTCCCAGGTCTGTATCCCTCCATCCTACCCCCAGCCCCTTCCTACCTGCTCTCCGAGGGTGGGCTGGTCCCTGCCCAGGACCAAGCTCAGGGAGCTCCTGCAGCCGAGGCCAGGCTGATTCCAAAGGCAGAGCTGTGATGGACACAGCCAGGGCTGGGGGAGGCCCCGTCCAGTGAAAGAGCCCCGAGGACTGAGCTGCCCCAGCTCAGCCAGGCCGGCACAGAGGGGGTTTGTGCCTGGAAGAGTGAGGGGATGCCAGAGGACTGTGTCTCAAAAGGGTTAAATAAACAGCAGGGTCTGCCAAAAATATTTATCTCCTGTTATATGCATGTGGCTGTGGCTCTCAGAAAGGCGGCGGTGATAGAGGTAGCAGAAAGTATTTGATTTTTTTCCTCCTCTTGCTCTGAGATCCTGTTCTCTTCCTTAGCCCACAAAGATTTCACTGGCAGGGGAAATAAAAGGTGTCCTGTAGAGATGATGTTGCTTGTTGTCCCCTACAGATCCTTTACACCAGGATCCTTCAGTCTCAGCCATCCCTCCAGCCTCTCACAAGCCCAAAATGGATACACAAATCACCTCTTTTCCTTCAACATTTAAAGGGTACAAAATCCCAACTGCATCACATGCCCCCCTCAGACCGGTATCCTAAAAGTGACCTTTGCTTGCGTGATTCGGACCCAAATTGTTTAAAATTCATTCTCCTTGCAGGCAGATTTAACAGAAGCTCCAAGCTGCAGAGCAGTCAGGAAATCCTCAGGCTGACATGGCAGGCCCAGTGAGCACAGGAATGCCCTGTGAGGGAGACACCACACCATTTTTTTGCAGACGGGCAATCTGGTCTCCACGTTTGTTTTACGCAGGGAACTCTGAGGGCTCTGACTTTGCCCCAAGCCCAAAGGACAAGGACTTGCAGCCCAAGGAGGATGCACAGACCTGGGAGGGCTCAGCATCTTGCAGGGGTGAGGGTCTGGCCTGGGAAGTTCTCCAGGAGTTTTGCCATGGGCGGGAGCAGCGCGTGACTCAGGACCCGGCCATGTGGGCACGCTGGGGGACGCCTTGGGTAAACGTTGGTGGGGTTGAAGCTGGAGGGCACAGAGAGGCAAAAACCTTCTGTGCTGTGTAATGGAAACTATTTCCCTGTACAAACTCCAGCCTGGTGGGCTGATGCTGGGCACGCCAGCACGGTCCTGGCAGAGCTCTGGTATCAAACCACTTCCAGAGCCCGTCCAGCTAGGCAGGGTTTTCACCCTGCTCCCCGCTGCCATTATGGGCAATAAATGGGGGAAGAGAAAAAAAAAAAGGGGGCTATTTTGGTATATTAACCTCCTTGTGGCCAGGTGAAAGGTTAAATTCACATGATTCATTGGCGGCTGAGAGACAGCACTTTGTTGCTAGGATTTTGGGGAATGCGGAGGGCTCCAGCGAAGGAGTCTTGCTAATCTTTAAGGGAGGGAGCCAGGCTCCTGTCTGACGGCTGCAGGCCCAGCAGCTCTGTGTTTCATTTCAGACTGTCACTCTCCTATCTCTCAGCTCACTCCCAGCTCCAGCTTGCTGCCAGATCTTGGGAACTGTTAACTCAGACAAATTTATAGATGGAAAAAGAACAGTTAGCCATTGTTCCTGGGGTGGGGGAGGGAGGAAAGCGAGGAGCTTCGGCCACCAAAGTCATGATGTAACCTGGTTGTTGCTTGGTTGGGAGAAACATGCAAAGGATCTTCCTCTTCCCATGCCAGGGAAGGAAATTGGGATCGTTATGTTACTGCTAAATGTTGGGAGGTGCGATGTTGGTGCCCAGGTCATTTGGAGATATTTCTACAGTGTTTCCACAAAGTGGAATCTCCCAGCTGGACATCTCTGGGGTATGAGCTCATTTTCTTCATCTCCAGTCTCGTGATACTGGGTGTTTTTCCTTAAAGCTCTGGGCTCTGGAGTAATGAGCTCTGATATCAACAGCAGTGTTCTCATAAACAGAGCCCCTCACTCTGTGGGATGCTGAGAGGAAACTGGAAATGGGAACATTGCAAGGATTGAAAGAGAAAAATCCATCTGGCAAATAGGGAGACCCTCAGATTTGTTATTCTTTAGAAGTGCAATGACTTTGAGGAAGCATTGCTGATTTCGTCTACCCTGGAGAAAAGTGGGACACTGAGAAGTTGTCTGACTGCTGCAGCAGCCCTGGTCTCTGGTTGGATACACTTCAAACCAGCCTGCATGGTGGAAAGACTTTATATTTTCAATACAGCATTAAACCCTGCATCTTAAAAATGAGACAGCACTCACTCACCTTAAGGTTTGCTTGATAGATTTTAGATGGTCTGTGGCTCCTGAACACAGGTCTCTTTTGGAGTTTGCCTTCCCAAACTACCCAAAGAACAGAGGTACAGATTTTGGTTGTGTTCACCCCCACACAAATATCCCTGCACAGGGGTCAATTACACCTATTCAGTGGTATCAGCAGACTATTTGTCAATTTACAAAACAGAAAAGCCATGAGCTGTGATCAAGGTGTAGAGACTCAGTATTCACTGAGAAATGCAGAATCAGCATTTTCCAGGAAAATGTCCGTATCTCTCAACACACGACATGCAGGCAGTTTGCATTTGCGTTACATGAATTTCATCTTCGAGTAGGATGTTCTAGACAGCCAGCATTATGTGTGTGTATATATATATATATATATGTAAATATGTATGTATGTATGAAAATATATGTCTATATCCCAGAACAGAGCAACCTGTGTCACCTTCCTCATGGTTTCTGTAACCCTTGCCCACCTGGAATAATTCCTGGTTCTTTGAGCATTTTTGCTCGGAGGGAAGGGATGTGGAGGATCTGGAGGGTGTCACCTGCAGGTGAGTCTTCCTGGCCACTTATAATTCCTGCATCACTGTGGGATAAATCAATTATGTTTTTTATAGCTGCTTCAAATCCAGATCTCCACTTTTTAAATCCTTACACGTGTGTACAAAGTAGAAGGAAGCAAGAAATTTTTGATTTAAAATATAAATAGTGAGAAGTTATGCACTTAGCAAATCCAACCACTTGAGAATCTGGCTACATAGAAGGTGGTTTCTTCTTCCAGGGTCTGAAGGTTTGCAGAAGTCTGTTGTTTTAATCAGGAGACTGCATGGATTTGATTCTGAAGGCACAGAATACGGCACGGTCCCAAAACATGACTCTCCCTCATTTTACTCACTGGAGTTTTATTTAACTCTGCACTAACAGGGGCAGAGTTTCACATCTTACAAAATTTCTGCCCTAAATCACCTGTGCAATTAATGCTCATTTCCTGCTTTATTTGGCATCTGTAACTAGAAGAACTTCTTCTTTTCCCATTTCAGGCTTGGTGTGAAGTTCCTGGCTCAAAAGCCCAGCATTACAAACGTGTATTTCTAAATACAGGTCTGAATGAACCTCTGGTGGAAATCTTCCACTGGAGTTGATACAGGTGCCCTAGGGATGAATTTGGGACCCCATCTTCATCATGGGCTAATTTTCATTTTGCATCTCTCTCCTCATGTGTTTTATGGGTTAAAAATAATTTTCATGAGGGGGAAATGGCACTGTGGCTTCTCATAAGCAATGAGAAAGGATGAACAAATAAATGGTGTATCCTTTTCTGTCTATTAGACCTAAATTTAATGTTCCCTGCACTGCTTTGCTGTGCTTCATTTGCGTATCCCCATGGCCAGTATTCCTCCTGCCCTCACTCGCTGCAGGCTGTGCTGTCCTTTCACAGCTTCTCTGCCGCATCTGAACTGCCTTGGTTTGGGCCAGCAAAACTCTTCCACCTCATGGAACTTCCCTTCCCACTCCTCTCTACCTCTTTGGCTGCACCCCTAACCTCTCCCAGCCTTGTTTTTCACCTTCTCCACAAACTCTCAGCCCTCACCAGCTGCATTTTCACCTGTTTAGTGTGAAAACATGGCTCCAATTGGTTGGAGAGGTGGTATGGAGAGGGAGAGGTGGAGTGGCGGCTGGTTTGCCCAGAGTGGGAGGCAAAGAACTTCTTTGTCGCTTTGGGCTGCCCAAGAGATGCCGTGGCTTCCTTGGTTGAAAGTTCTGGAGCAAGAAACAAAAGCTTTTTATTACTTTTGTGAGTAGAAATTCAAACCAGAACCAGGGCTTTGCACCACGAGAGTTCCAGCCCCGGATCAGAGCTGGTCCTGCCCAGCTGCTCTCTCCCAGCACAGTGGAAGCCCACCAGGGCTGTGGCCAGGAGAACACGGCAAAGGGCCACTCACAATCTCCTGATCGCTCTTGAGATTTTGCAGGAACAGCCTGAGCAAAGCCATGTGTTACAAGAAACCCCTGGAACGATTTTAAGAGAGCAGAGATATGCAGAAGCAGAAGTCCTGGCAAGCTTTCATTCAGTTCCCCGTGGAAAGGAAGAAAATTATGAGCATGTACATCCCATCTGACTGTACCCAGGCCAATCTCTAGGTAGAGTTTAACCATTGTCCAGCTCTTCCAAACCTTCAGCCTCACATCTGCTCAGCTGGTCCCTTCCTGCAGCCAAAAGTTGGGGGTCTTCCCTTCAGGGGCCATTGGCCAATCTGCATACAATCGGTGCTGTGGGTTGAAACGGAGGTCACCATTGAAATCGTGTGTTTCCAAGAGTTGTTTGATCAAACGGAATTTACAGACCGGGACAGTTATTGACAGAGCTGACAAAAGAGATGCTCCAATGATTTACAGTCCAGGTGTGTTGTCAGAGCAACATATTTACCTGAGATCCCAAGAACTGTTAAAATTTAATCCCTGGAGACCTTCTCTGCAGTCCCTTGGAGGGTCACACCTCCAGGACCGTTTGAAGTCACCATACAAATAGCCAAAAGTTTAGGAGCTCCCAGGGGAAATAAGAGCAGATACAGTGATTTAAAATAGTTTTAATGGGTGTATAACTGGAGAGGTGAGCTGATATAGGATGCCCTTTCCCTTAACCCAAATGTACAATTCTCCACAATAAACCTCTTTGAATATATACACATTAGTCAGGATTATCTCTGAGTGTCTAGCAGGCTAAGAATATGGATCCTGGAGACGTCAGCAGGAGGATTCATTAGAGGAGATGGCAAGTGCTTGGAAATGGGAAATGTATTCTTTTATAAACACAGCCTGCACTGGGGCTGACCTTAGACTGAACAGAATTGGCTGGAGAGATGGGGAAGGCAGGGCAGGAAAACAAAGTTCATGCAAAATTGTCTCAGTATTTTTGCAACCAAACTCCTTATCGAGTTTTCTGGAACTTCTCTTTGTGCTCCAAATTAGGGGAACTCTCACCATCAAAGTTGAGACCACTGAAAAGGCAATGCCAAATCAGCCCAGGCTTGTTCTTTCCTGGTGAGACAGATTTTGCAGGATCTGGGGGTACGTGATGCGACTTCTGGAGGGATTCCCTCTCTGCTGATGTGACGGAGCTCCCACAAGGTCAAAGCACTCCACTCCTCTTGTCCCACACACCAGATTATTTGTTATTATCTCTAAACTCTTACTTTCCATTTCAACCCTTGGATATGAGAGTTCATGTATTTGAGTGAGCTCTTGTACTCAAAGTAAAAGATGCTGAATTCAAAGCTCCTCTGCGTGTGCCTGGTTTCCCCTTTATTGCTGCCTCTCTTGCTCCCTCATTTGCCTACTGAGCAAAATGAGAGGAGCTAGCACGGAGTATGAAAGGAACTCAGCGAGCCAACTTCGACTCCTACCTCATATCTATTAGCTGTAAATTACTTTAACATGAGTGACATCACACTTGACTCTTGGTAAAACAGTGTTAAGTTAGTGGGTAATAAAACAGCTTGACACTAATGATGGGTTCTGTGTGATAAATTACTGTCAGTGATCAGATAAGGGTTCTTGAGACTAACCTTGAACTAAATCTATTTTGTTGCTACATCTTGTGCGCAGCGTTCCACTTCTCGCTGCGGGGATTAAGGGCTCAGAGCCCAATCCTGCGCCGTGCTTGGGGCTGAGGGGGCAGCTCGTGTGCAGGAGCATTTCCAGAAGCTGCTTCCAAGCATCAGGCTGCTCCCATGAGTGGAGCAGGGGGGGTTTGGCCTTAACCTTGGGAGCAGCATCCAGCTCCATGGGCCTCATGGTCACTGAGATGCTGGAACAGCTTCCAGCAGTGACTTCAGTGTTCAAATCTCTGCTATTTTTAATTTTTTTTTTTTTTAAAAGCATTACACAACTAAGGGGCGGATCCTGAAAGTTTCATTTTTTGGTGAGTTTCATGTGATGGATTTCATTGTGGAATATTTTTTTGACCTGTGCATTAGGTCTGTCCTTCAAACCGTGGATGTTGATGACCTCAGTGAGAATGGAGAGTGCTCAGCAGCTGACTGCATCAGGTCCTCATTCAAAGAACTTGTTTTACTTGCAAAACTTTGGGAGAAAGTTTTATACCCAAGAACTGGGAGCTGGCCAAAGTCAATGTAAAGCATGGGATTTTGAATATTTTTTTGCATGTATTTTCTTTGGACTCTAACCAGGGTGCTGCTTACAAAAGGCTTCCCAAATTGTTTTACATTGTTATTGTTATTTGAGGCTCTGTTTTCATTTATCACTCAGGTAAGATGCCTGGGAGATGTTTTTTTATACTACTTCTTGTGTAAACCCTTGTATTAAAACATTTACCATCATTCATTTTCATGGATAGTCACTGTTGTCCTGGCCTGTTTATTGCCTGGAATAATCCTGGAGTGTGTTACAAAAGCAACAAAGACAATTTTTCACTGTGTGCATCCAGATACCTCATTCAGCTGTGATTATGACTGAGCTCATACTAAGATGCGCTGGTTTTAATGCAAATTGTAATTAATTTTGGAGAGGAGAGCCCTTGAGAGGGTGGCTGCAGTGCAAGAGAAAGGAGTGTGGAGAAAATGTCTGGGTCTGGCTGGGTGATCCGAGGAACAGGCTCTGCTGAAGCAGGGACAGCAGGTTAGAGATGCAGCTAACTGCTCCTGCTCTCATCTCTGTGCTAAAACACAGCGTTTTTATTGCTGCTTCCAACCCAGCATTCAAGTAATGAAGAGCCCTGAGACATCATTCAAGTCAAATTTTTAATTAATCCCTCTATCAGTCTATGGGCAATGGTTAGTTCTGCATGAAGGGTGATCTCAAGGATGGAGACGATGGCTGGGCTCTGTGTGTGCCCCTGATCCCTGCTCCCAGGGTGGGTGGCACAGGAGCAGGGCCTGGAGGGGCCATGGGTGTTCCTGCAAAGCGTCTCCAGTGAAGCAAAATCTATTTTGTTCCATGCACTTCTCCCATCGAATCCCATTTTCCTCAGAATTTTCTCTGTTCCGTTCCAATTGAAAGGAGTGGGCCTTTTTCTGCATTTGTTTGCATTCTGATTTGTTTGTTCATTTGTGTTCCTTCCTATCCTAATCTTGATTCCCTCTGGGAAAAAAAAAAAAAGTATGGAAGGAGAAGGAAAGCAACACTTCTGCTTGGAACAAAAGGGAGGAGCCTGTGTGGGAGATGTCAAATGGAGCAGAAAATCCCTGGACTTTTTCCAGAAACCCCCATCCACTTGAGCTGGGGATACAATCAGTTTATCAAAACACCCTCTGGTGCATGGCTGTGAGGGAGTGGAGATGTCCCTCCGTCGGGAAAGGTTTTTCAATGGTCCCGTGGGTTTATGCAGCAGAGGTGAGGCTCTCATCTCTGTCACAGCCCCTGCATGCAAAGCAGAAAGGTGCAAGGGGAGGCAGAGAGCAGCTGGCACACTCTGACGTGCCCCAGTGGAGCTGGGAGGAGGTTTGGGTGTGGTGGCACTGGTGACACTGGGGACACTGGGGACACTTTTTGGTGTGTGGAGATGCAGCCCTGCTCCCTCCTGCTGTTCCTCACAAACCTCACCCATGCCCGAGCCCTCATGGTCCTTCCTCTCCCTGCTCTCCCCTCTGCTCCCCAGCCAGAGGCTGTCCCGGGGGGAGAAGCCTGGAGCTCTCCTGGTCACTGACAATTTGCTCTGAGGAGCAGCTTGCTCGTCCTCCCAGCACTCAGTGCTGACCTGGGTTCCTGCAGTGAGGATCTGGGGGGCACTGGGAATGCAATCCTCCCTCGCTGGGAGCTGGTCTGCACCCCAGACTTCCCTGCAGCTCCACTGCTTGGAAGGGGGAGGCACGCCAGCAACATTTGGGCAAGATCTGCAGGCGTAGCCAGAGCTGAGGAATTCCTTCTTTCTTCCATTCCACCCTTTGATTTGCTGAGCACGACTGGGGGCACAGATTTTACATCCCTGCTCCTGCCAGAGCAGCCCATGAATGTGTCACACACATGCTCACAGACGTGTCCGGGCTTAAGCACTTTTGTCTTCAACATGCTCCTTTTTCCCCCCTTTCTTTCGCTTCTCTTCCTTCCCTTCCCAGACACAACTTAGCCCCACCAACCAGAGAACACTGTGACTACCATGATGTAGGAACGAAACAATCCCTGGATGGAGCAGCAGGCTCCAAACAGCTTATCCAGCAGATGCACGAGCAGGAAATGCAGCCTCATGTCCAATTTCTCATACCTTATCCATGACTGCTGCGCTCCCAGAACACATGCAGCCCAGCGATAGGCGGTGCAGAACGCCTTTGGTGCGAGCCCTTCCCCTTCTGCTCCAAAGCAGGCACTTTTTCTGGGAGGGAAGAGGGCTCTGGAGAGGTGCTGATTTGGCTGAGATGGGAAATACCCGTGGGCTTACGTAAAACAGCCCAGGCACTGGGGATGGAGCCGTGCCCACGTTTGCTTTGCTAATTAAGCTTAGCTCGGGCTCGGAGGGACTTGTTTTGGAGGGGTAAGTGAGATGAGATGGAGCAGAGCCCAAATGCTCTCGCTGCTCTGCGGAGCTGCCTCTGGGGCTCGGGGAGGTATTTGTCTTATCCTTTTGGACCTGGATCTGGTCTTTCTTTCCCCAGAAGCACCTTGAGTCCATCAAGCAATGAAAACACTTGGTGTCACGACTTCCCGAGGCACAGGCAGGACCTGCTGTCCCAGGCAGCCCAAGCTCTCCCAGCCAGCTTTATCCTAAAGACACAGCAAGGAGCAGAGGCCACATTTCCTCAACAGCAATGCACTTCAACATGTGCAAGGAAAATGTTACCTGTGCCCATCTCCTGCACGACAGGAGCTCCAGGTCAGGCACCCAAACTGCATCCTGCACAAGCTTTCCCCTGCTTTGCAAGAGCAGCTTTTCAAGGAGCAGTAAAAATTATTTGGGTTTGTTGGGGACTCTATTGTGGTCTGGACAGAGAAGCATGAGGCAGCACTTTGAGAAACAAACTGGGACCAGTTTCCACGCTGGGATCTTGGTGTAAAACACCCTTTTGTTTGACTCCGTGTTTCCCTGACCTTTCCAACACCCAGTTTCAGCAAAAATATTTTTATCATCTCATACTTTTTTTTCCTGTGCCATAGAAAAAAAGGATTGAGTGACAAGTCTAATCCAAATGAAATTCCTCTGGCAACAAGAGCAGTAGAGCAAGGATTGTGCCCTGAAACACAGCACAGTGCAAGGCTGCAATAATAAAATCATTGAGAACTGTGGGAAAGATGAGTTCAAAGTTTTAGAGAAATCCCACCTGGGTGTGTTTGTGTGGGAACACCTATTTCTGCATGTCAGCACCACTTGCATAAGAAAAATTTAACAAAGCTCAACCCTGAGTGGATGACCACTGTTTTAAAACCTTATTTCTGCAGTTTAACCCAAATGGCGAGGATTTTTTCTCAGTAGAGTTCACTGTGCTTTAAAAAGGTGCCCACAAATTTAATAATTATCATGACAAAGTTTCTACATTCTTGCTCAGATTCCAGGGTTTTCCTCTAAGCTGGCTGGCCATACTGTAAAAGTTGGTCATAAATATCTGTCTTTGGTATAATAAAAGCAATGTTTATATTCTTGACAGAATGCATTTGTGAACTTACAGTCATTAGAGATGTAAACTGAAGGCAAGAAGATAACCTCTCTCCCAAATGTTCTATTTATTTCTGTAAAGTAATTTGTATGATTTATCTTATAGACTAAGGTTTATGGTTCACTTTGAACTCCAGGTTCTTAACTCAGCAATTGCCTGTTTGGGCTGAAGCGTATAAGTGATGGCATGACCCAAAGTGCTAGATGAAAGGAAAAAGACAAAAACAAGGCAGGCTTCTGGGATTTCAACCATCATTTCTATATTCCATTGACATCTCTGGGTTAAATATTTTCCTTTGGAGGCCAATATGATCATTCCATCTGCGTGCCATATCTCCTGGTGACACGGCAGAGCGCAGAGCACGGGCATCTTCAAGGAGCCATGCCAGGATGTGTCCGAGCAGGAATGCGAGGGGGTCAAACGCTGGCTTCAGTCAGAGCTCCCAGTTTACAAATACCCACAGGCATTAAAGCAGCATCTATTTCGTGATTCATAAAAGAGGAATTTGGTGCGGCTCCCTGTGCTGCTGCTGCGCTGGGCTGGAAAGCCCACACTTTTTAAAACCCACACTTCTTAGAGCCCACACTTTTAAAGCCCACACTTTTAAAGCCCACACTTCTTAGAGCCCACACTTTTTAAAGCCCACACTTTTAAAGCCCACACTTTTTAAGCCCACGGTTTTTAAACAGGCTCCTAAGTCCTGTTTGCAGGAGATGATATTTAATAATGAATAGACACAATCTTCCTGACTTTGCAAAGTCTGAAATGAAGCTGTAAGAGCTGGGACCTGCCCCATTCATCCAACCCCAGTCAGGGAAAGCTGTTGATGTAGCAGGAAAGCTTTTACAACGCTCAGGTTTGGGGCAGATGGTCCAGAGCACTGCTGGAGGTCTGCAAAGCTCAGCACAGAGCAGTGCTGAAAGGGTGGGGTGACCTCAAATTTCTGTTTGGTTTTGTATTTTTACCACCATTTTTAAAGTAATGTCTCATTCTGACACCTTGTAACAAGGCAGGGGATGTGCTGTGCTGGAATATTTAAGGTTTAACTCTGCCCACCCCGGAGTCTGTCTGTAAACAGGGGTGGCATCCTCAGGGAGAATTGCTGGAGGCAGTGTGGGACCTGTTCCCACCAGGCTCGGGGTGCTGAGTGCAGTTCCTGAGGAAATGTTTGTTTTCATTCAGCCCAAATTTTGCCAGATTTTTGATAGAGAGGTGTAATTAAACACAGCTCGTTTCTCAGCATCTCCACCAGTGCCATCAGAAGGGATGAAGCAATTTCTCCATCACTTAGCCTGGCAAAAATGTAAGAGACTCAAGGGTATGTCATGCCATTTATCTTTTTTTTTTTTTTTTTTTTTTTTTTTAAAAATGGAAAAAATTTNTAAGTGAGAAAATCTGGAGTAGGAAGAAAATTATCATTCCCAGACCTGGCTGGAAGGTGGAGTTTATGTTCTTTAGGAAACTTGGATTATTCAAACCATTTTTCATTCCAAATCAGTGTCAAAAAGTCACCTCTCCTCCAAGAACAGCTCATAAACTGGAACTTTTGAACATTTTCCATTGAGAAACATCTGAACAGGTCAATAACAGAATAATATATATTGTATATAGATGTGAGATATAGATATGAAATATAAACCAAAATAAAACCACGACAGTCAAACTATTCATTTTGTTGCATTCCTCCTGCCTGTTCTCAGAGCAATGGGGTATCTTCATGTTTTCAAGATGACTAAAAACAAAAACAGCTGGCTTTAGGCAGATTATTGTGCTTTGAAAAAGAGTTATGTGAATTTTTAGTTGTCTGGGCAGCTCTGATATAAGAGAGTGAGATGGTTTGAGAGCTACAGGTAAATTGAGGAGTTATTTACAAAAGGGGCATGGAAAGTGTTCAGCCACCAAACACCCCCAGGGTCCAGGGACAGCCCCACCCTCTCCACAACTCTGTCATAATTTTGTTTAACACCAGCACTTGTTTAGTTGTGATTTTATCTGGTGGCACTGGATGTAATTCCAGTTGGGAGCTGTCAGGGTGCCTGCAGAAATCCCTCCTGGCTGTTGCAGGATTTGGCCCCTGGCTTTCACCAGGGAAAGATGCTCTTTGTACCAGATAGGCAGCAAGGCTGGAAGTTATTGAGGCCATTTAATCTCCTAATTGTTCTCTTATGAATTACCTGCCCTGCTGGGCACTTCTGCTGTCTGACCCAGCTGAATGTGATTTCTGAGAGCGATGAAGAGCTGCGTGCAAAGTGCTGCCTGTATTTTGGTGTATTTAGTTATCAATATGTGGAATTCTGTCCAGTCCTGGACATGAAAAATCCGTATCTTATCTGGCCCCTGCCAGGTCAACATTACTCACAATTCAGACACCATTTACTCTGCAGGGCTGAGACCCGTGTGATGCCTGGCTCTGACCAGTACTATTATTCACTTACTCTCGAGAACACCATAATTAATCAGAAATACATGTTAACACCCTGTCTTCTCTCCCCTGCCTCCATCAAAAGTCCCCACAGCCACCCAGCTTCTGAAAACCACCGGATTAAGCCCTTACTGAAGTTAATGGGAAAGAGCTCAGCAGGAATTCATCATGCTGGGCGTCAGCCTTCTGCTTTTTCTTGTCTCCTAAGGGAGGCAGAAAGGCTGGAAAATGGGAGCAGGGTTAGGAGCTACCAGCTGCCTGCGGCTGGTGTTGGCTGTGCAGAAGTGAAACAGAAACTTCCCTGGAGTTGGGCTGATTTGAGGCAGAGTTTGATTCTGATGCTGATGCCATGTCAATAAATTATTATAGAGTACAATAAAAGTTGTGAAGGGAAGGTGGTAACACACAGTTCTTTGCAGGTGTAAAAATTACCTTTTTTTTTTTTTTTTGGTGATTGACACAATCCACTGATACCAAAAATCATACTTCAGAATTTTCCAAATGCTGTAGCACATAAGATGTTACTCAATGATGAATAGGAATGACAAAAAAGTCACCTGCAGGCACCCCAGGGGCTCCTGGCCAAAGGACATCCATCCCTGCCCCAGGAATCGTCTCCCACCCAGTTTCTTCAGCTCCAGCAGGGAAACCACCCCAAAGCAGGGAGCGGCTGAGGTGCTCCCCCCTCAGGAACACGTCCTGCCCACATTCCTCGTAGCACATGCATTTAACCCGAAACATGGAAAATAAGAGGCAAGGCCTGGCCCCAGCAGCGGGCAGGAGCAGGGTGTACAATGGACCATCTGTTTCCCTCTGTTTTTATTCCCAGATTGGATCGGCTGGGCTAAAGGAAAATAGAGGGAGATGGAGCACCAGCACAGCAGCTCTGGCAAGGGGCACTGGGGAAGGTGCGGAACTGAAACAGCCTCTTTCAGAGGCAAGTGGAATGGAGACAGCTCACCAGAAACCAGGAAAAATGAGAAATCCTCCAAAACACTGAGTGTTGCGTTCATTTTAGACAGCTGCTTTACCCCATCCCTGGATGATACTGAGCTTTCCATAAACCCCAGGCTGCTTCTGAGAGATGGGGCTGTTTTTCCTGAAGTTGTGCCCATTTGCCCCAAAATGTCTCTGAGCAGGGCTGCAGAAGGGCTCTGTGAGGGTCCCAACACAGCAGGCTGTTACTTGGTGCTCCACACGGGAATAATTTCTCCAGTGTCAGGGAAACTACTGGTGGCCTTAAGCACATGATTAAATGCTTTGTTCTTTAAAGCCTTGAATATATAAATAGTTGAGGGTTGCAAGGTGCATGAGAATAAAAAAGGACAGGATTTGGAGCCTTCTCTAGGGTTATCCTGTGCATCAGCAGAGCTTGGCTCTCTCCTGGGTCAGGCATGGAAATGGACACAATTCTGGCTGGAAAAGCACCTTTTGTGGGTGGGGCAGGCACTTGCATTGCTCAGTTTATAACGGCTTTGTATCAGAGCTGTAACGATGTGGGAGCTGGGCACCAAACGGGGTTAACCCTCCTGGAGCTCCTGTTCCCCGTGAGAGCAGCTGGGTGGTAACCCAGGGGTGACCCCCGGGCCATCCCCTGCTCCCGCCCCACGGGTGTCCCCGCTCCCGCCCCGAGCGCTGATAAGGGGAGGCGATCGCTGTTTTCTCTCTTTGGGGCTGACCTGAGGCTGACCCGGCTCTTGACAGGGCACGCTGCGGTCCTGGCGGGGACGGCGGGTGCTGCGCTGGCCCCGGGGGGACGTAGGGACGGGAGCGGGGTGGGACAGGGGCACGGAGGGACGGGAGGGAGGTGAGACAGGGGGACGGAGGGACGGGAGGGAGGTGAGACAGGGGGACGGAGGGACGGGAGAGAGGTGAGANTGGGACAGGAGCACGGTGGGACAGGGACACGGTGGGACAGGAGCACGGTGGGGCTGTGCCAGCCTCGGGGATGCCCCTCTGCGGTTTTCAGTGCCCTCTCTGTGCAGCACGTGGGGATGATTTGGGAAGCTGGCGCTGCTTGCTCCCGATGCGTGCACCTTCCCCGTCCACCTGTGTGTGTTACTGGCGTCCTGCAGCCTCCCCCAGGCGCTCTCCCCTGTTTGAGGGGTGTTTTAAGCTAAAAAACGCCACTGGGTCACAGCATCCTGGCAGCAGGCCCCGGTTCTGGATCTCAGTGCACACCTCGCTGCGCTCTGAGGGTGAGGCTGGGTAACACAGCCTGTGGGGCACGAGGCTGGACCCTACAGCAAATCCCTGCCCAAACTGGAGGCAGGACCCCCAGTGTTGTAGAGGAACCCCAAAACCTCCCCTGGATCATGGAGAAGGGCCCCTCACTCTGTCCCAGCCCCATGAACCCTGCCTCAGGACCTCCCCCTCCCCAACACCTTCGAATGCCTGAAACATCAGAGTTCACCATTTCAAGCTCTTCCTGGCAGCCACGAGGTATAAAAGATGATAACAAATAAAAGATGAGATAATTGCACAATCACACAGCTTCAGGAGTAGTGGGGAAAAAAAAAAAAAAATAAAGGAAAACACTTGTTGCAATATTTGGGGTTTTATCATCAGAGCTGGAATCGTTATCATTAAAAACAAATATTGCAGAGCAGAAATATCTCTGTTATAAAGTCAGATGGGAATTTTGCCCTAAAAATACCTGGCATTTCTCTTAGCTCTGCCATAGGAGAAACCTGGACCTGAGCTGTAAATATGTGAGGTGCCCTAGAAACAAATAATATCAATATTTCCTTTGTGGTATTTATACCCTGCATAATACAACAGAAATTAAAGTCTTGGCAAAAGAGGGCAACAAAGCATAAAGAGATTATGAAATGTGCAGAGGAACTCACTGGGAGAGACATGAGTGAATACAGAGTGTTTTATCATTAATATCGTTCTTCTTAGAGACACAGATTATTTAAATATGTATTTTGAATGCAGCCAAGAAATATAAAGGTGACATAGCAAAGTGATTTTAAATAAACAAGTAATAATAAATAGCTTGAATATATCAACAATGGAAACACAACAGGCTCATGTAAATGAAGGTATTGACTGCAGAAATGCATTTTGCACAATGGTGAATATAATAGAAATGCTAACACTTATTAGTAGCATAGAAAGATTTGCAGGAATACTGTTGGAGGGGCAGAGGGTTATTCAATTCAGAGCTTTTGATTGTCAAACTCCTTCAGAAAAATTACACACTTTCATTTCAACTCCTGAAAATATGCTTCTTTTTTTTTTTTTCATAAAAAATAATCTCATTCATGTTTTCAGAAATGTTTTTTTCTGTAAATGTTTCAAACAGACTTTCATAAATATTCCCTCATTTTGGCTTGTGTTGCTCTGATAAATCACTGAAACAACACTCTAAATTATTAGGATCAGTTGGCTCAAGGAGTTTAACATTTAGAACTGAGATAAGAACCAAAAAAGTCACCGAAGGCAACTTTGAGTCCAGGAGTAAAACCAAGGAAAATCTGTAAAGGGAGTGTGCAGTTAATGGAAACACCACTTGAAATATTTACCTAGTCACTTAACAGCATATTCCCTGCAGTTTTTTTGCATGTCCAGATAAATACCAACCTCTCTGGCTAACGACCTTTTCCAGAGCTTATCTCCTGCAGCAAGCTGTGTCCTTGGATCTGTGATCCTGCTCCTTTAGCCGCTGTGCGCGGTGCTGTGTGTGCTGCGGGAGGGCTGGGGATTGTCCTGCCTCTCCCAGGGCTGTGTTCACGGCCACCCCAGCTGTGTCCAGCCCAGGAACCCCCAGCCCCTGGAGATGGGATGAAGGGGATGGCTGAGCAGGGAACCCTGGAGTGACCCCGGGCTCTGCTCCTTGCTCCCTGCATCCCTGGGCTGCCTCTGGAGGGAGGAGAGGCCGTGTCAGGCAGCTGCTGGTGCAGCTGAGCCGCCCCATGTGAGCTCCAGGCGGGTGCTCAGGCCTGGGTTTTGCCCGATGAGTGGTTTCTCCCAGCCATATCCTTTCATGACCCCCTTTCCAAGGCTTCCCCCGCACCCAGGAACATGTGCATCCCTGCTTGGGGCTCGGGAGAAACCCACTGGCTGATTTGAACCAGATCAAGAGGGTGTGAGCGGCTTAGGGGAGGATGTAACGAGGCTCTGCTCAGGCTGCAGCTGTCCTTCGTATGGGACCCTGTGGAAAATGCAAGAGCTGCTGTCTGTTCCTGCCTTTGACCCAAAAATGATTCAGCCGGAGGCACCCGTGGAAACCTCACGGCTCAGGGGGTAGTAGGTACCCATTGTACCCTTTGCACTGCTCTGACTCCAAGAAAACCCAGCCAAGTATCATTTCCTGGCATCTGCTAAGCCTGAACCCATATCTATTCCTGCCCTCTGCTTTTTATAAATTAGTTCCCAGCATCAAAATACGTTTTCAGAACTTTCCAAACACTTTATTTATCCCAAGGATCATGCAGGAGTAATCAATCCCCTGAGCATCTGGTTTCTTTTGATTTCTTTTCGCTTTTTTCCCCCCTCCTCTAATCTGGAAACCTGCTGGGGAACCAGCGGGAGACGTGTATGATACCGAGCGGCTTCATTTACGAGGCTCATGCAGTAAAAGCTCTTCCAAATGCATCCTGCTGGTAGAGGCCAGGCAAGGAGAGAGAGAGAAGGGAAGGAGGCTGGGCAGGGAAGAGATGTTCATCTGAGATGGTGGGTTGGGGACATGGACGTAGAGGAGAAATTGTGGTCATCGAACGTGGCTGAGGACAGGGGATGTGCAAGGAGATGCTGAAAGGTGAGCACTGGGAGGGACACACAGGCAGGAGGGTGGGGAGGAAATCACTGAGTGATAACAGGGTTTTCCATTACAGTCCTGGTGCAGATTTCACAGTGTGGGGTGAAATGATACTGAGAGAACTGGGGATTCCATGGATGGGACAGGTTTTTGGTCCGCAGAACACGTGGCTGCTCATTCTGGGTGAGTTCATGCAATTTTTCTGCCAAAGTTGTACAAAAGCAGCTCTATTATGATGACAGCACCTTTTTTTGAATTTAGCTGATTTTACTTCGAAGGTAGATTAGGATAAGCCAGGAAAATGCCATCATAAATATGGAATGAGCATCCATACAGGCGTTTGTCGTTTCGGCTGTTATAAACGCCAGGGGTTATCCTGGTATGGTGCTCAAGGAAAGTCCCTTCTAAGGGCCGTGGCCTGTGGTCTTTTCACCTTGAGGAGATGGAAATGCCTCTTAAAATCTTGTCCCAGCTGAGCCACTGGGTGTCCGACCCAGTGTCACCCCAGGCAATGGAGCTGCCACACATCCAGCCCTGCTCCGGCACATCATCCTGCCTCACCCTGTCCCATTAATTGGCTGCACTTGGGCAGGATCCATCAGCCCAACGCATTTGAAGGTTAAAAAGCAGAAGTCCCACCCACTCCTGCCAGTTCAAGGGCTTTCACCCCTTTTTCTTGAAAGGTCGATCTCGGTGAAAGGACTCCCATTCAGCCGTAAAATAAATACATGTGTAAATCGACGGGGGACACTTCAGACTTTGAACCGCAGAGCCGGGGAGCTCGGACCGGTGTTTTCACAGGCTGACGATTGAGCTCTAGCCCTTTGTAAACTTTTACTGGATTGCTTCGGACGTGGCAGGAGCAAACAGTCTGCCTCAGCAATTGCAAACACGCGGGGAGGCAGCGGCGGCGGCCGGGGAGCCGTGCATGGCACCGCCAGACACGGGCCCGGTGACTCACGGCCTCCCCCCGGCCATAAACCCCGAGGGACCGGGAGGAATTGCATCCTGGCGGGGCCGGGACCGCGACTGGGGCCTTCGGAGCAGCTCCACCGAGAGGGCATCTGGGCGACGCTGCTGCTCCCCACGCTGCCTTATTGACCGCTTAAATCCTCTGCAGATCAAAGCGGGGCTGAGAGTTTCTTCCTAATGCTGCTTGAACTACACTGACCTTTTCCTCTGGAACCTCTGTTAACTCCTGCCCATTACTCATTGTAAACAAAAGGGAGATCCAAAGGGTTTCCAACGGCCGAGATGGATGGGAAATGTTAGGAAGCTGGTGAAGGATGCTCAGGCAGATGACATGATTTAGGGATAGCAAGGAATTCAGACCCACACGGGCTGGCAGCCCCACTCCCCGTTGTGGCACCTTTGGCTTTGTCCGTGTCTCGTGCAGAAACGGCTTAGAGACCGTGATGAGCTGAAGTGCTGGGGTGGCTCAAATATGAACTTTATAACTCCATTGTGGGTCAGGCTGGAAGGTGATCCCCAGCCCTGCTGAGCACATGCCAGTGCCCATGGCGTGGTTTGCAGCTATAGCCGACAAAATCTTGCCGTCAAGTGGGAGGGATCTTGAACTCTGGAGCGGCCCTGCTTGGAGCTTTGAACTTTGTGGCTTGTCTCTGCTTCCCACACAAACGCCGTGCTGCCATATGGATACTTGGCACCGTGGTTTATCCTCTCCTTTCATATCTTATCCTCTTTGGGAAGTCCTCTGGTAATACCTCACATTCTCTTTTCATTGGGAAGACCATGTGTACAGGCTTGCAATGACATTAAACCCCATCATGGTCCATTACTCTTGTCGTAAAAACGTCTTTTTTCACTCAATGCATCAGAAAGATCTGTTTAAACTTCAGGGATGTTTTTGCACAGGAACAGCAATGCACCCAACTCCCCACACAGGAGTCCTTGGTCATCCTGCAGCATGGAGGGGACAGCTGCTGATGGGCAGCAGCCACAGCCAGTCCTGGACTGGGACTCAGACTCTCCTGAGCCCTTCCTTGTGCTCAGAAAAGTGCTGGTAACAGACAGTGAGATGGGTTTCGTGTGCTTTGGTTTCTCAGGTTCATAATCAGGAATGTGACTTATCTGCCAGTTCAGATCAGTTCTTCACCCTCTCCAGTGAGTTCCAGTGATGCTGAGCTGAGCCTGGCAGGCCGGGCTCCTGCCTGCGGCCCAAGTCTCGCTGCAGGGACTGGGGGTGGGTGACCTCCTGNGTGGCAGGCTGGGCTCCTGCCTGCTTGTCCTGCCTGCGGCCCAAGTCTCACTGCAGGAGGACTGGGGGTGGGTGACCTCCTGGGGCAAGCATCCTTCTCCTGGCCACCTCCAGCAGCGCTGCTTCCCGGTTTGTGTGTAAGCAGGCCTTTCCCTGGCCATGACCCCACCCACTGCCTCCGCCGAGCCCTTTATCTGCCCTGGGCTGGACACAAAGGCGCGGGCTGTGACCTGGTACCAGCGGTGGCGGGCGATAGCGCGGAGCCGCCTCGCTGCTCTCACTCGCCACTGTGGCACTGGCCCGTGCTGCCTCCGCCGGGCCCCTCGTGGACAAAGATCAATTAATCTCTGACTTTTCCCCATTCCCTCCCTGCTGCATCCTGGCCCTTGGCCCAGGAATTTCCCCCTGGCCGCCCGTGGAGTCTGCTGGAAACCCTCAGGAAAGCTCTTTTGAAACATCTCAGCCTGGGCAACCTCAGGGCTGCGGGGATTTTTGGCACTAATGCCTGGGGATTTAGATTATTTGGGAACCACAGCTCCTGCTCCGGTAGAGCGGGAAGGAGACGATTCGCCGTGCGGGGCTGGGTGGTTTGGTAACTCCTTCCTGTTGCGGCCTGTTTTACTGGAGCTACATGCATGGGATAGGGAAGGAGAAAAGGGGAATACCCATCCTGCTGTGCTGTCCCGAAATGAGAGGGTTCAAGATCATTCAGCACTGCAACCACTCCCTGAGAACTTCTGCGGTGCCATTTATGGGGGAAAACTAAAATTACAGCTGAAATTTCACCAAGTGGGGAGCAAGAAGGGGCAAGACTCATGAACACGAAAAGCAAGAGCTCGATTTTGCTTTGGGAAGTCCAAGTTCTGCAGGGAACAGGGAGAGCTCAGCTTTCTCCCGAGGATTTGGGGGTTGTGTCTGTCACACAGTGACCTCTGCTGTCCTTCCCCCCAGCAGACCCCAACGCGGCAGGGGACGGCAGATTACAGGCGTTTTATGGGGAGCAGGAGCGGGGATTGTGGCCGGTCGGTGCTGGAGGAGCGGCAGCGATGCCGCGGGGCTGCGGCCTCAGCTCGGCCCGGCCATTCTGCAGTGCCATCTTCAGGCAAAGCCTCACTACTGCCGAGACCAAAGAGCCCAGCTGGCAGCAGCCCCGCAGCCCCAGGGAGCGGCTCTGGGCTCCGCGCAGGGGACTGGCCAAGGTCAGCAGGGACTTTTCGGGATGGTGATGCGGATAATGTCCCTTGCTTGAGATTAGATGAGTTTTTCCAGGAGCCGGAGCCCCAGGGAGCTGGAAGCTGCAGCAATGTCGGCATTATTTCTGAATAAAGGACCCAGCAACAAAAGCTGCCTTTGGAGTCCTGTTTAGAAAAGGGGTGGTGGACAGGGCTGAGGATTCCCACTCTGCTGCCTCCGTCCTGCTGAGTGGATCCGAGGGGTGGAATGGGGGTTTGGGGAAGATGCAGCCCGGGCACTTCAATCCCTGAAAAGCTTTATTGCACTTCACTCAGGCTGCTCCCAGGAATATTTGCTGGTGTGCTGCAGGTCTGGCTGCACAGCCTGGACGGCCGGGAATGATCTCTGCTCCCTCGGGACCTCCGAGGCTCTGGAGCAGGCAGGGCTGTGTGGAGCAGCCATGCAACAATGCATGCCCACGCCGGGAGCGGCATCCCCGCTGTGCAGGGAAGCGGCACACGGAGCTGGAGATTGCACCGGGGGGCTCCCCAAAATTTCCAGGGCTCTGCTGTGCTCGTGTCTTCAAGCTGTGACCGGTTTTCCCGGCTTAGGGATGCAGGATGAGGAAGGCTCCAGCCTGCCCTGCCTGCTGCACACATTTGGCACAGACGTGGAGCCGATCCTGCAAACTGCTGCTCGCGTTCCTCTTCCGCTCGAGGGTTTTTCAAAGACCAGGCTTCCTACAGCTGATTTACAGCGCTTTTTAGAGCAAAGGGGCAATTCCAGAGAAGCCACCAATTATGTTGATGAAGAGCCTGACAGTAAACAGTGTCTTTTCTCCCTCTAAAAGAAAAAGACACGGAGGGAATTCAGCATCTTTCCAACATCAAAGCTAATAACAGAAGTGAAGTGAGACTCTGACCTTTAACAGCCTGCCTGTTAGTGTGGATTATATCATGTCAGCAGCCATCTGCAATATAAACTATACCTGGCTTTGATGAGACCTCTTATAGACCTTTAAAGGGGTGGAAATACTGCACAGCTTTCTGCAGGGAGGAAACCACTGGAATACCAAGGCTTTAGCTCTGCGGCACATGGGATGAGGGTATCCTGCTGAACTGCTGGATCATCAGGGCTGCTGGGATCCTCACACAAACCTGTCTGGGGTGCTGGAGCCAATCCCAAGTTTCAAATATTATGTAGTTTTTGGGCCTATATCACCTCCTGGGCCTTTTCCTGGGAGCAGAATGAGGTTGTGTGCCTGCTCTCATATGGAGAGATTGGATATCTGGAGATGATAATGTTAACTCTCCTGTGCCAGCCAGCAGCCTTCATCCCTATTCTATTTTGGTATTTCTTTTCTTTCCACCCAAAATGCCACCCTTCAGATGCTCTGGGGATAGACAGGCACCTGTGGTTCAGCGTCCATCTCCCTGCAGCTTTGTTTCTGAATCCATCAGGTGCTGCAGTCAGCCTCAAGTCCAAATCCAGCATTTGCCCCCACCCTGTTTTTTCTGGGCGGTGATTTGTGATCCTGGCAGCACAGGGCTCAGAGATGGGGAATCCTGGCGCTGCTCTAGTGCAGAAAACAGGGTGTAAAAGGTCTGAATTGAAGCTTTGAGGGCAGGGATTGCAGAAGATGGTGGCAGGAAATTTTCTTCCACACAGAAGCTTCTCAGTGATAGCTATTGCTCCCCAAAGAGGATCCAGAAACAGCAGGTCTGATGGAGCCACAGAACATCACTGAGATGATCTAATTTCCTAAAATGTTGAAACATCTCACCAGCTTCTCAGGGGACTTATCCCTAGAAAGGAAGTTTTCTTAGCCATATCAGGAAGAAAAGAAAAATGGAGGAATGAAAAAAGCCGTAATTACCCTGACACCTGGAGATAACATTCAAAGCTAAGTGTTGGGCAGGATAACTCTGCTCCTAAACAAAGTTGATTTATTGGGAAAACTCATCCATTTACAGTCCATAAGTTAAGGGCCCGGGCTCTGTGCACAGAGGTGCTTCAGTCATCAAGGAATATGGAAAAAATGCTTTATGGAAATGTCTGAGACTTCCTCTCCACAGGGCCCTGGCCGTCGCTGCTATGAAATACACAATGCTTTAGCATCTCGAAGTCCTACACATGGAGCCATAAAGACAAACATGAGTGATCTTGTATCTTCTGGGGCTTTATGGCCTTATAAAATATGTTTTATGTTCCAATCAGCAGCGACAATTTATGAACAGAGAGGCCTGAAAAGATGTAACATCAGACTATGTATTTTAATACAGTTTGAGAGAACTGTAATGCCTTGAATGACATTTGCTCTCAGCACACACGGAAAATGAATAGTAATGCAGAGGAGATTGATGGTTTATTTCATCATGAAGGGTCTTCTGTGCAAGGAGTTTTATGAACGTTATAGACAATAACTAGTTGGCTTAAGGAAGAGGATTTATTGGCTGTGTGGCCACCTTCTCCTGGAGTGCTCACATTTTCTCAGTGTCTTGTTTGTGAAATTTGTTAGCATCACTTCCAGGAGCTTTGTTGTTGTTTTTTTTTTTTTTTCCTGCCTGTAAGTATTCAAATTAGAGCTGGAGATAGACACCAACCATTTTTATTAATGTTTGGTTTTATTTACACAATGTATCAGTTGTAAGAAGGTATTATGGAGTAACGCTAAAATGATCTATTTTATATCCAACTCCTCTGGGGAATGAAAATAAAGCTGCTCAAGAGTGGAAGCAACACTGGTGTCAGACAAGAGTTAGGACATGCTCTTTGTGGAGTATTGGTCACGTTTAAACATCCTGTTCTTGAGATTATGCTGAGAATTTATTGCTAGTGCTGGATTTTTGCGAGTTCAGCATGTTTTGGTAAGAAAAACCCTCAACTCTTCTGTTGTAATTCATCTTTGGTTATGCAGTGCTGCAGAGGATGATGTCCCAGAGGATGTGCAGGCTGGCAGTGCCTTGGGGGATTGATGCTGCCAACAGAAGGCAGCTGTTGAGCCTGCAGTGACCAGCCTGTACTTCTGCTCCTGTGCCCAAAATCTGGGATTTTTTACCCAGGTGTGAGGAATTTTTTCCATCTCACACCTGTTCATCTCTTTCCTGCCATTTGCTTGTGCCCAAAACACGAGCCAACCCCATTTCCAAGAGTCCTGTGCCAAAAGAAGTCATCCCCAGTCTCATACTATGCTGCATCTTTAGCAGGGAAAATTTGGGAAATGTGTTTCTTAAAAGCCTCCTTGTGAGGAAGCAGGGAGAAAGATGCCAGCATGGAGCTTGTGGGGATCCTCTGACAGGCCCAGCTGTGATTTGTGGAATGCTGGGCACCGCAGATGTCATTTTTCATTCAGCAGTGGAGCAGAGGAGAAGGTGACTGGTTTCCACGGAGGAGAGAGGGTTTGGATGCTGGTGGGCCGTTGCAGGGATGGAGGAGCAGTGTGGGTTTTGTCTCCTCCTCCTGCTGTTGGAACAGCAAGCTGGGGATGGCCAGGACCTGTCCCGTCACAGACCTGCCCTGGTTGTCACCTGGTATTTATATGAAACTTCCAGCACCGATTGCTGATTGAATCTCCCAGATCAGCGTGAAATTGTGTCAGGAGTCAATGAAGAGAATCCCAGCCCTGTGCAAGGGCAGCATTTCAGGCACTGAGGGATTTTAGGCAACAATGGGCTGGATCAACAACACAGCAGAAAGGTGTCCATGAAACACTGGAGGGCTGAGATGTCCCAGAGAGACCCTGGTGTCCCCTCAGGGCAATGCCAGAGGTGAACCTTTCCCTCCTTCATGTCCCCCTCATTGTACCTCCTGATTTATTTTTACTCTCAGAGATTTATTGTTGCTGTTGTCCCTCCTGTGCTTAGTACCTTCCCCTCCACAGTAATTAAGCATTAGCTAATATCTGCTCATTGAAAACCATAAGAGAGCTTTATTATCGGGCAGGAAAAGGCTTCATTGATTTAGAAGACTGTTCAGGTGGTAATTTCCATGCCACCTTAAAAATCACTGCAAAGTGATCTCTGGAAGGTAATAAACAAGATGCAAAATCACCATGATAACATAAATCACCCTGAACTCACTTGATAAGGACCGTGCCATGGATCCGTCCAAGGGAATTGCTTTGTAATGCGGTATCAATGTCCCATTATTTTAAAGTGTTACTAAAGTAAAAGGGAAAATGGGATTTTTTATAGGATGTGTGGGATTTTATCAAGCTCTCATGTGCGGTGAGGAATGGGAGTGCACGGGTGGATGCAGCAGCGATGACATCTGCCAAGGGTGATCAGTCTGTCCTTTCAAACCTCTGTCACCCGAGTCCCCCCATGCAACAGCCTGTCCTTAGAGCCGGGCCAGGAGGAGCTGAACCAGGGAAAACAATCCTGAACAACAACCTGGCCCCAGAGTCTGACGGGGAAAGGCCTGTGGGAGCATCTCCTTCCCTGCTGCCTGCCCTGGGTGCTCACAGCGCAGCCCCAGCTCCTGGGATGTCACGAGGAGCTGGGAGCAGAGGAGATGGATTAGGCCCTTCTGGCTGGCACGCCGTGAATTATGTGCTAGCTCTACATCCAGCCATTCATTAGAGATTTACCAGCTGCTTTTTGCCTAAATATTTGCTTAAAACCCTCGGCGTATTTCATTCCATAGATTATTTTTTTCCTACCAGTTATGAATCAGGGCTAAAAGCATTTTAGAAAGAAAACACACTTTGCTGAAGTCAGTTATTGCATTCAGTCAAAAATCCATGAGAAACTTAAAACCAGTCGGAAATATGAAGAGGGTTGTTCCAAATTTTGACTGGGACCAGTGACTGGGACAGATGGAGTAGAGATGAGCTCATTTCTGCAATTTTCAGGCTTTTCTAATCCAGCCCAATCAGTAAGAAAAAATTAATTATAATTTTTATTTTCACCGTGTAATTTTTTCCTTTTCAATTGTCTAAGCCAATTTTTCTGCCATTCCTCTACAAGGATTTAGTGAATTTTGCTGCCAGTCTGGGAACCCTCCTCCAGCAGCATTGGAGCTCTCAGCTGATGCCCATCTCTCCTTGAGAAGGGTCTGTTGAAGGCAGTTGTACAGCCAAAATTGTGGCTAGAATTACTGTAGTCAGGGATATGGGAAAGTTGCTCCGTTTTATATGTCTGTTAAATTTTGTTTCATTTATAAAGTCAAAATTTCAAACTTGCGCTGAAGTTCTTAATCCTGC
Organism: Bombycilla garrulus; assembly: GCA_013400315.1. Lineage (NCBI taxonomy): Eukaryota > Metazoa > Chordata > Aves > Passeriformes > Bombycillidae > Bombycilla > Bombycilla garrulus. Next base: position 1,600,294 of record VXBU01005400.1, read on the forward strand.
CCAGTAGTGGCAAACACTTGCAAGAGGTTGAAAAACCTGCATATCTGTCTCAGCTCTCCTTGGAAATTTCTGAACAGAGCAAAGTTTGTAGCAATATTTAAGTTAATCTAATTTTAAATTATTTCAGGACAATTAGATGAGTAAATAATATTAGAAATTTTTCTTTTTAGAACAGCTGAGTTTTTACGCCGTTCCTGCAGAATGAGAAGAAATGGAGACAACTCAGAGAAACTCCAAATTCTCAATAAAACCTTCCAGAATTTGCATCCAAAGTCAGGACTGGTTTCCAGGCTCGGTGAGGAACCAGACCTTCACCACAACCATCAGACAATGAACCTGGATGAATTAATTTGTGGAGCAGTGCCAATGCTCCTGCAGTAAGGGAGCTGGTACCAGCGTGAGCTGCAGGAGCTTCCCCAACTCAAACCAGCTGCAAATCTGCTCTAAGTGATTTTTTTTTTCCTTACAGGTCCTTAATCCACTGGGTTAAAGCTTTACAGTGAACAGAGTACTGAGCAGGACAGAGCAGCACTTCAGGCTGCAGCTGCTAAAGGCAGTCATCCCACTCATCTCAGCGTTTGAAATAAATCCTTACATGGGGATCTCAAAGGGCTGGACTAACTCCCCAAAGCATTAATGGGTGTTAAGTGGTGTGCTGAGATAAGAGTACATCCCATTGTTGGGAGTGACCGATAGAGCTCAGGGGTCAAGTGAAATTGGGCTTATCTGCTGGCAATTCAGCCTTTTTTCTTCCTGTGTTTGCTGTCTAGAATTTTCTTCTGCAGGAGTTAAAAAAAAAAAAAAAAGAAGGAAAAGGAAAGTGTAAAGCAGCCCATATTTTAATCAGGAGTCAAGCGGAAGATTCTTCAGGGCAGATGAAAGACAGACACAGCACTTTGTGTGGAAAAGGCAGGAGATGCCTTCCCTGCATGGTGAAATCCTTGGGACAATCAAATATCCCAGGGAAGGCAGAACTCCTTTCATGAAGGCAACAGTGCAGGAGAAATCCTTTTTCCACTAAACGTGAGCAGACAGAAGTCTCCTCATTGCTTTCTTTGGTGCACAGGAGCTGGCACCTGAATCTGCCAAATTTCCTGGTGCCTCCTGGATGGCTGAACCTCCCGAGGAAGGTGTGATCGGTCTCTGGATGTGGCTTCAGCTCTGGGGAAGCAAGGACAGCACAGCAATCCTGAGAAAAGCTCCACTTTTCCACGCTCTGCTGGACTCACAGGGTTTTGTAGCTGTAGCCAGCGTGTTTTGGAGTGAACCGGGTGGGAACAAGGCCCCAGGTCTGGAATGGACTCGCTGTTCTTGGCACGGCAAAGTCCATTCTTGCCACCTGGGATATTCGCCCAAGATTTGATTAAGGGGTTGATGTAACCAGGGAGAGATGACATTCTTGTGTACTGGGATAGGTCCCAGCACATCCATTTTGTGGGTCTGGCTTTCAGAGGGAGCGCTGGGAAAGTTCTGGGTCTGCCTTACCCAAGGGCACCTTCACTGCCCTTCCAGGAGCACCTTATCACTGAGGTGACATCACAAGAAAGGCCCACTAAAAGCAAATATCAATAATTTCTGCTTTTGTGGAAAGGGACCAGCTTGTTTTATTTCAAATGAGGAACTTGAAGTCACAAGTGAAAACAGCAGCTGAACTCTTTATTGAGGGGTTTTGATCACTGTAAAATGGTTCAGACTGCTGGGCTGGGCTGCACACAAACTCTTTTAAATAATCCTCCCCGGTTTCCCAAGCTTTGCAGTCTTTCTGAAACTTAAATCAGCATTTAGCTGGCTGGGCAAATTCCCAATCCCACGGAGGTCAAGGGATGCTGTGCACTCACCCGCACAGTACCAGGATCTCACCTCCCTGTGTTCCTCTCTGTTTCCCGGCTGGTCACCAAACCAGGAGGTTTCCAGATTTGTCATGACCACAGAAACGTATTCTCACGTGAGTGGTCTAATTCCACACTACCAGAGATGAGTTTTGAGGTGTAAACCCAACCCTCTGAGCTCTTGACTCTGACCCACTTTCTGCCCAGAGCACAGCAGGAAGGCAACAGCTCCATCCCTCCCTCACTGGAACCAGATGGATCCCTATAAAATATTATTGGAAGGCTAGAACAATTAAATGTGCTCTTCCCTGTGCACTAAAATACAATATCCATATACAGTGGCAAAGAACAGGTGTCTCCAACACAGAGTGTTAAAACAACTTGTTTACAAATCTGAAGGAGCCCAGGGTTTCCCTGCACCTCTCCAACTGCAGCAGTGAGGGAACCCTGGAGTGTTGCAAAGCTGGGCAGGGAGGCTTCTACCGAGCTATCGAGTCTGAGAGCAGGAATAAAAATGTATATTTTCCTTCCTTCTGATTAATAGTTCCAGTCAACATCAGCTAACTTATTCCTATTGACAGATCTATGAAATACTTGCAGAATCAACAGCCATAAAGCGGATGGCAAAGCGCTGGCACCATAAAGCCGTAACGTCCGTGTCTATTGCAATCAAGGCTTTTAAAACCTAATTACTTCTGGGTGACATCAGTCATATATTTTCATGTGAAATTACAGTGGCATGCAAGTGCCCAGCAAAATAAAAGAAAACAAATTATGTCCTATAATAACAGAGAAGTGAACTGTCATTTTTAATCTGGCATGAAAGCTCCAACTGATGAAGCTTAATACAACTTGTTAAAACACCTAACAAGTGAGGAAGTGATTAAGTATTGTCCTTTTGCCTCTGGGAAATGGGATCTGCTCTCAGCAAGCACCGAGTGACTGAGATAGCCCTTTGGAGCTGATTGAGCTGCACATAAAGTAACTTCTAATGATCTCAGTCCACTTTGAGCCATAAAGATTTAGAAGGGACAATATTTTAGAAATGATCAAGTTCCACTCTTTTTATTAGGGAGGATAAAACACCTTTGTGGAGGAAATTAAACAGAATAAATTGCTGAAGCCTTCTGCAGCTTCCCTCATTTAGTGGTGTCAGAAGAGCGCAGCAACACCAGCCTGGAGCAGAAGCTCATCCACAGCAGAGGGCACTGAGGAGGGAAACTGCCTTTTGCTTCCAAAGAGTTTGCAGGCTGGGTAAAATCCTTTGTGTGTAAAATCCTTTGAGACAACTCCACTCATGGGATGCTTTTAGAGAAGGGAATGAAGACACCTGGAAACCTCCAGCTGCATCCCCTGTGTTGTCTCCATCCCTGGGAGGAAATGAGGGACTCGGGAACAGCGCTGGGGTTTGGGGCTGGGCAGGGCACACAGGGCCTGAGGCTGCCCAGGATCCCTCTGCAGCCCTGGAGGTGGAGGAGCAGCCTTTGGAGCAGCACTCAGAGAACTCCAGGGATGCTCCGCTCTGCTCTCCGAATTCCTGCATTTCTGCCAAGTCACCTCCAGCACTAATCCCCGCTCAGGGACAAACCCGCTGAAGTTCCTGGTTCCTGCAACAGACCATGGCAGAACCTGCTACAGTTTGTGCTTCTGGCTTTTATTAAGGACACGTTTTTCAGGAGATGTTTCTTTTATGGTGCTTAAATTAAGTTTTCAAGGTTAATTGTCCAATTTGATGACTTTGGTTCAATAAATAATTCAGAGACAGTTTACGTCCTCCCATGTAAAGATGCCTGCTGAGGTTACAGTCGCAGCCAGGCACTTCCTCTGATGTGCTATTAGCTAATGTGCTGGAGGTTTTTTTCACTTCAGTTTGGAAGCATTTATGCTCTTTGAGAGGAAATTTGAATGGAACTGAAGTTCAGTGGAAGGGATCATAGTGAAGACAGCCAAAGTCACCAAGCTATCAATAAAGTCATTGCCGATGTCCATTGTCCAGTGATTTTCCTGTTGTCGTCCACCAAACAGCAACAGCACAGCAATAATTTTAGGTCTTAATAACAGCTTCAGTTCTGCAGGTCAGATTGAGAAGATTTTACGTGCTCTTTGGGGACTCATCCTGGAGTAGCTAACTCAGACAAACCTTTTCTCTGAGGCTCTGAATCTGAGAGACCCTGAGCTGATAGAAGTGCCATTAGAAACTTCTCCGCTAAACTGCTGTGTGGGATAGATGAAGTTGCTTCTCTTAGTCACACTTTTATAGCTCTCTCATAAACAATATACAAGAGCGCTTTTCCTATTGGCTGTGGGTAATGGGATCATAACCCTGCTGGGAGTCCCAGGTATCAATACAAAAAAAACCCTATAAATCATAAATATTCCTGTGGTGTGTTAGTGTGAGCTCCAGGGCTGGGAAGTCCCAAAGGAGGTTTGCTGGGAATGGTGTTTGCTCCTACCCCAGGGACCTGGAACTGACAGAAGAGAGGGATACTGCTTCTGTTACCAACATTGGAGGAATCTCGGGGGGCCAATCAGTTAATATCCCTGCCATGCTACCAATAAATAAAAGCAAAAGATTTGCAGTGCTTTCTAAATACCATCTTCTCCCTGTTAGTCAAACTCCAGAGTGCGTTAACAGCATCAGATCTGCAGCAAACCCACATCCCCAGCGTCTGTAGGTGCTTGGCAATTCCAAACTCTTTGTTCCCCTCAAGCAGCAGGGCAGGGCTGTGAAACCCCGCTCCCCGGTGTCAGTGGTCACGGCGCACTCAGGTGAGAGCTGGAGCTGCAGCAGCCCTGCTGCTGTCACTGCAATGCAGCTCCAATGCAGAGCTGCTGGCACAGGGACATCGATTCAATGGTACAGTGCCTGTCCTTTAAACAGAGGTCACATTGCAGGGCTGGCTCTGCCTGGAGAGGCTGCACCAGGAATTTGAGTTGGAGGGAGATGCTGTGCCCGGTGCTCGTGCCAGGCTTGGGGTCCTGTGCTGGGATGGAGCCCGTGATCCATTCTTGGGGTGCAGAGCTGTGCCAGGGTGCCCAGCCAGAGGGCACAGGTGTGCACAGGTGTGCCCTCACCCTGCGAGCACTGGGGGCTCAGCACAGCAAATTCTGGTACCTAGAGGATGCTGTTTCCACAGCTGCCTGGTTACCCCACCACCTATTTTTGATCTACTCACAGAGTAAAAATATAATCTGAATTTCACCTGCTAGAGCAAATTGTGGCTACAAATATTCTCCCTTAAAAAAAAAAAAGAAAAGAAAAAAAGAAAAAAAGCAGTTATTGGCAACCTGGCTCAGAGCTGAGCAGGGCTTGCAGAGCAGCAGACTGTGAGGTTTGTTACTGGCAATGTATTCACAAGGCATCTGATCAAAGCTATAAAAGGGGAAAAAAAATCATCAAGGCAACACTGTAAAAGATGATAGTTGTTAAATCTAATTTCAATACTCTGTGTGCATAACCTCTAACTCGGAGGCATCTAAGCATTCCAGACATGGCCGGTGCATTGTAATTTTTGCATCGTTTCACATTACTCACAAGGTGCATTAGATGGACACTGAAGGATGAATTATTCTTTTCAGCAAAACATTTTTGTGGAGTAAGTAAATTTATCTTGCGGGGAGAGTAAAAGGAAGAAATATGGCATTAAAATGTGCAGATCTGAGTTGAACACATCTCTCTTTTACAGGGAAACCATGATTTAAGTGCACTCTATTACTAATGTTTAATAAAAGCCATAATTCAGAATGTCAGGCTGAGGCTGTGTGCATTGAAACTATGATTTGGGGAAAAAATGACACGGCCATTTTTCAGTACAGTAGCTCTTCTTTAAGCCATTTGTCTGCAGGCCTAAATTAGCTTTGAAGCGCACTTTATCTTTTCTAAAAAAGGCATTGATACAGCGATTATGCTTTATCAATTAATTTTACACACAGCACCAGAGATGACAGAGGTCCTTGGGGCTGGGTGCCTGTCACCTCCCCATCCCGGGGCAGGGTCACATCACCTGCGCCACTCTGCACTTCCAGGGACTTTGGGACACTCTGTGAGTGCACAGGCTGAACCTCCATCTTTCTGTGAGGTGTTCTCCCCAGATATTTGCTGTTCAGCGGGTGTCTCCCCATGTTCCCAAGTGGGAGGCCACCTGTGGAGTTGGCAGCAGACTGTCCATCGCTCCGTCAGTGCTGGCTCTGAGGGGAACGTAGAACTGACCGATGTGGAACTGACCGATGTGGAACTGACCGATGTGGAACTGATGGTTGATGTCTCTGCCTTTGCCTTCACAGACCTGCAGCTGACCACCAGCTGGCCTCCTCTTGCTGTGTAGCTGATATGTGTTCTTCTGAAAAAAATGTGGAGATTTTGGTGCAGAGCAAACCCCCAACAAACCTGAGAAACTGCAGAATGGCAAGGCTGAGCTCAGAGCTGCGCTGGAGTGCTGCAGCAGCCTGGTGGGACAGCAGCTTGGGAACACACTGGAGTGTTCTATTCCCTCACCCCAACCTTGAGAGGGCAATTCAGCTGGTGGTCCTCCTGCAGCTCCCTCACTGTCACTGCTGCCTGCGTGTCCCCCTGTGGGTCAGTCAGGGTTATCAGGGCCTCAGGGTTCATCAGATGGTTCTCAGGTGCAAGTTTGTTGCGCCCAAGCTGCAACCAGGCTGGGAAAGTCAAACTGGAGGCCCAGGGTATTCACGGAGTTGTTAAAAGTATTCTGGATTTTGTTCTTCTTTCTTTTACTCACCCTCAATGACAACTTTTTCTAGATTAAGTAGAAGTAATAAACCAGCAGCTTGTGTGATCTGATCTGCAGCACCACGTGTGCAGCTGTCACTGAGCCCGCCCAGCTCCTGCTTCTTGCTGCTTTCTTTGCTGAATTCCACAGCCTTAGCAAGGCTGGGGACAGCTCTCTTGTGAGAGAGAGAGAGTGACATCCCCTGTGACATCCGCAAGGGCACCCCTGCTGCCCAGCACAGCCCTCCTGGGGCACTGTACCAGCTCTGCAGACGGCCACAGATTCATCTGTGTTTTGATCTGCATGACTGAAAGTCACATCATGAATAAACCCCCCCCAAAAAAAACCCAAAACCAAACCAAACAAACAAAAAACAAACAAAAATCAACAAGAAAATACCCAAACCAACAAACAAAAAACCCAAAACAAAACAAAAAAGCAATAAAAAACAACAACAACAACAACAACAACAAAAACCAAACAAACCCCTCCCCCCCAAAAAAAACCCAAGCTCCTCTTCCCTCCCTTCCATTTTCCTTTTTCCATTTAATTTCCTTTTCCCAGGGTGCTGGGTCCTGCCCTGGGGTGAGCAGGCAGACACTGAGGGGTTCTTGTGCATTTCTCAGGCCGCTGGGAGCCCGAGGAACCGGCTCCTTGTGACTGCTCCATCCTCGGGAATGTTTAAACCAGCACCAGGCACCCAAGAACTTCCCAAAGTCATGCCCACGGGTCCGTAGCGCCTGGATTTAAACCAAGCCAGAGCCCGTGCGGGCAGCACACAGGGCTGGGTTACACCAGGGGAAGATCTGGGCCATTAAATATCACTTTCATTTACAATCTGACCTGCAGCGGGGACATTTATTAGCACAAACCAATTCCCCCCGGGGCCGGCAAAGCCTCGGAGCTCGGGGCTGAGCCCGGCCCTCGCTGAGCGTCTCCCGGGGAAACACTACCTGTGCTCGGGTCTGCTCCAGGGCACCCCAGCGCCCGCAATTAAACTCTCCTTAAACTTTAAAGGCACACTTAAATGTGTGTTTATGGCCCCATTACTTTCTCTTTATAGCCCGAGGTGAAGGCTGGAATCCTGTCCGAGACATCTTAAAGGTTATATGTACAATTAGCTGGTTCTCATCACGTCCTTTAATATTTCACTTCATAAGCCAAAACAAACCCCGGTAAATCAGCTGGCGGCCACACGGAGCGCGGGGCCACCGCTGGGGCGAGGGGACTGTCCCCTCCCCGATACCGCGGGCGACTCAGCTACGGAGAAAATGATGCTGGGTGAGAGCCGGAGCTGCCTCATCGGAATTTCAGCCGGGATTCAGGCTCCCCTCTGCCGCTCCCTGACCTGCCTGCGATGTTGGGGCAGAGTCATTAATGACAGATGTGTAAACTTTTGCGTGGAGGGATGCCAATATTTTGCATACTTACACGGCGCTGCCATAAATATTAATGCGGTGCTAATATGGGAAGTTCCACCAGCTGTGTCCATTCTCGGGGGATACTTCAACTATTTATATTCGGGGTAATGAGCAAGCTGTTATTATATAATCAGGCTGTTGGAGAAGCTTTCGGAATGAAAGGCTCACTGAGAATTGGCCAACAACAGGAGCGTGTTTGGAGCCACGAGGCATCACAGATTGAGTGATGGAAGGCTTGACAGAGCAGGGGCAGGACAGGAGAAAAACAGGACAGGAGGAGAACGGTGCTGAGACTGAAGCTGCTGAGGAATTCATGCTGATTGAGATGAGGCTTTTTTTTTTCACCCAAACACCAAAATTCTCTGCCTGCAAAGTAATCCCGAATTTCTTGTATGAAAGATTAAGTCACCGAAGGAGGCAAAAATGAGCAATGTTTGCTCAGTGCTGAAAACCACAAGCAAGAACAAACTTTGTTACGGTCTCGTCTCTACAAGCACAACCTGCTTGCTTTAATTAGAGCTGGAATGATGCTGCTTTCATCTGACTTGAGAATCAGCCTCTCTTCTCATGCTGAAGTTGGATTTGTGTTGATTTTATTACTGTTTTGGACTCCCATAACACAAATGACTGATGAGACAAATCTGTGCCATATCCCTGGATGTATTAGGCTCCTATTGTCTTTTTTTGCATCAAATCTATGCTTTTTATAATTCAGACTTCTTCTTCTTTAAAAAAAAAATATCTGGAGAACAGTTTGGAAGTGATTTAAATCCTTTCCCCCCCATTTTTGGGGAACGATGAATATTTAATTGAGTTGAAGGTGGATAAATGATCATTTTCTTCATCCTATATGGTAGTGAGTAGTAAATTACTTTACCAAGAAACCCAGTTATAATTGCAAAATTGATAACAGAGGTGTGAAAATTTACACCTGTGATAATAAAGGCTAGCTTCCCATCGTACGTCGACATTATATCTTGTGAGTTATCTCTTGTGCATGATCTAAATATTTCATATAACCCAGCAATCAGAGCCTTCAGCACGCCAAGTAGGAAATAACCTCCTTTTATATTTCATATGCATATATAGATATATCTGTTACAAATGCCAGCACGTTCTGCATGCACCTACACACCTGCACAGCAGTGCTCCGAGGGTGGGTGTTCGTGCTCCTGAAAACTGATGGAGAAACCCAACATTGTGCTGCAATGCAGGGTTTGGAGGCAGCATGGCAGGGAGGGGTGGGCCGAGCATCATAACCTTGGGCAGACCCAGATTAAAAATTGCTGTTTGGCATCCTCCAGCTTCGGGCTGGACCCTGGCGAGCTGCTGAACCAGAGGAATCTGCCTCCTCCTCCTCCTCCTCCTCCTCCTCCTCCTCTCCATCCTACCAGCTTTTACTCAGGAAACTGCTGAGTAAAGGGAAGCACAAAACTTACGGTCGGTTCTGGCGGTGGCGCTGGGGCAGAACGAGGATCCCCGGGAGCTCTGGGGTCCTGCTCAGGGCTCAAGACCCCTCAGGGGCTGGCACGGTGCCACCACATGCTAAAGAGGTGATACTCAGCTGGTAATTAAGCGCTGCAATCAGTGGAGCTCTCGGCAGAGCCCGCTGAAATGAACCCTGTGCAGATTGAAATTAATACCGAGCATCCTAATGGGCAGGAGTGCACTCGCCAGGATTAACCTAAGAGGAAATCAAACCCTTTAGAGAAAGCTTTTGGCAGCAGGAATCGCCCCCTTATTATCCAGCAAAAGTCTCAGCGCTAATTCTGAATTAATCCATAATTTGGGAAGAATTTCTCAAGGTCAAGGGATATATTTTTTATTTTTTTACTTTTGCTAAATCTGGTTGCATTGGATGCAAAAAGGGTTGGAGGTTCCTGGGGATTTCCATGGTTTGGGGGTTTGGAAGAAGGCTGTGGCTGGTGGCAGGTGCAGTTATTAAAATGCAGGGATTAGAGCCTTCAGCCTCAATCTGGGTCTAATCCATTACCCTGTTCACAGAGAATCACCAGGAACAGCAGCTAATTCCCTCCATTTAGGCCAAGAGAGACAGTCTCTTTTAAAAAGTTTGGTCTGGTTAAGTGTTGCATCCAAGACCTCTGCTACAGAGGTGCCAAAGCCATAAAACACAAAAATTGCCTCTTTCTCCTCATTTTAGCATGTCATTTCATTTATATAAATAGGCTTTCATACAGATACATATTTTATTATGCACTATGTGTCTTAAGATATCATTACTTTTATCTTGGCCAGTTTATTAAAGATAATTATATGGAAGTTCCCATGCGCTCTCCAAGATTGCAGTTGGCTGAGCTGGATGAGAACATTATGCTAACAAGAACGTATTTTGCTGCACATGAGACAATCTCTTTTGGGCAGGAAGAAGTGAATCATTTTCCTTCTCTTTTTCTGCCTTCCAATATTTTTCTTGAAGCTCATTTCAGTAGCAAGACATCTCCAGCTTCCCCTAGACTAAAGCAAGAGACGAGATGCAAGAGCCATTGATTCACCTCAGGGAATACTTTGGAGAGATCAAAAAGTGCTTGTGTGCAAGCTGTTTCCTGTGGGAGGAGCATGGCAGTACAATCAATCCATGAATGCATTGTAAAATCAATGCTCTGTATAATTAGGGCACTCCAAGGGTAAAAAAAAAAAAAAAAAAGGTAAAAAAAAAAGAAAAAGAAAGGGAATAAAAGGGAAAATTAAAAAGGGAAGATCTTCAGTGTCTACCAGGAGTCTTGAAGGCTGGAGGAGTCACAAGCACCTGAACAAACAGATTTTAAGCCTGTTTCAGAGGCAGCAAGGGAAGATCTTGGGGGATTGATGCAAAAACCTTTTGTCTTGGTGCTGGCTGTAAAATGCCAAGAGCTTGGGGACGATGATCACAGGTGAGACGGCCTCCTCAGCTCTCAGCTGGGGCTTCCACACCCTGGCCACCACTTCAGGCTGCCAGTGAGAAACCTTTTTGATGGCAAAGCCCATTGGCAGCAGACAAAAATGATCCGGGAGGAAAAAATAATCCAGAAACCACCTTGGCTGTGGGTGGGGTGGCCAGGATCAAACCTTCCCCTGCAGATTCAGCCCTCCCCCCTGCACTGGTGGTGATGGTGGAAACCCTCTCTGTCCCACCTCCACACCCAGCCGTGCAGAAAGGCTCTGACCTCGGGAGATTCCTTTGGCATTTAAATATTTTCAACCGTTTCTCAGAGACCAAATGGTCGTAATTCCCAGCTAAACACAAATGTTAACTATAGATCATGAAATACAGCAGGGTGTAAATAGTTCTCTTTTATAAGGCACTAAATTATAAGCAGAGACAATTAAGTTAGAAGACTAAAATTCCTTTAAATTAGCAGTCACTTTTGCAAGCTCTTGGTGAAAGCAATAATGTGTTTCTGCCTGAAAAATTCACTTTTTAGGATATGCGGAGGGTGTTGCAGACTGCTGACCCTGCTGGAGCCCACTGCAGCTCTTAACAAAGCTTGGCTTGACAAATAAGGCTTTTAAATTTAAAGCCTAAGCCACCTTTCAGCCTGATTTTTAGTTATTCAGCACTAAAAGATCTCTGAAGATCCAGCTCACCCCCAAAGATCCTCTCCAGAAATTACACTCCCAAGCCGGGGGGCAAACAAACAAACAAACAAACACTCTGCCTGGAACGGCCACAGCGCTGGTTAATGTTCCTCAGATGGGTCATTAGGTCTTTTATGGATTGTCAGCATGGAGAACTGATCCTGGTTCCAGGGCAAAGAAAAGTACATCATGTTAAAATGCATGGCTCTTGTGGGACACAGCACTTCCACTGGGCTGCCTGCGAGTTTGGCAAGAGCCTGAAGTTGAGAAAGACAGATAACCCTGCAAATCAGAGAAGGCAGGTTTTCATCAATAGAAAATTACAGATCCCCGGTGAGAACTCGCATCATTATCTATCAAGGAATAAATTGGCCTGAGCTCCTCTTAACTGGTTCATCTGCCAGGATGTCGTGGTGGGAAGGACCTTTGTCTCCTGAGCAGCCACCGGTTCGCTGGGTGCTTTAATTGCCTGTAGGAATAACTATTGATGGAACCATGGTAAAGGTGCTCCAGCTTCAAAGAAAAGAGTTTCTTAAGGATTCGCTGTCCTGGAATGCTTTGACTGGTGACACAGGTGGGAAGGGAGAGGTGCAAAGAATATCCCAATCCTCATCCATATGAAAGCAGCTCTGGGAGCAGTGCTCCATATCAGAGCTGCGGTCTCGGAGGAGGATGAGAAACATCCTGGGGGCTGTGAGCAGCACCCGCAGGGCTGCGGGCCAGCTTTGCTGCAGCAGCTTTGAGCCTTTCAACCCAGTCTTCGGGAAATGCATGGATCTATTCCAAATAAAGCACCCAGGAATGTGGAACGTAGGTGTCCCTCATCCCTTAGGATACTCAAGGCGCGCTGGATCTGTGATAGCAAGGACAAAGTTTGTTGGCCATCACCCAGCTGACAGCACACGGGCAAAGACAAACCTTCCCAAACAGCGTTTGGGCTCCGCGGGCAGGAGAAAGCTGGCACGCCAAAAGGATTAATTATGCCCCAAAATAAATGTGAGGGTACGGTGGAGAGAAGTACCACCAGGATTTCTGGCAGCGAGCTGAGCGCGCACGGGCCAGAGGGAACGGGGAGGAGACGGGAAACCTCACCGCTCCCAAACCGCGGCATCCTCCGTCGCTGTGTCCGGGGCGGGCACGCGTGGAGAGGAGCCTTTTCCAGGAGAGGGCACTCGTGGGAAACAGCAGCTCCAGCCGCTCCGGCCCCGGGCAGCGGGAGCGCTTCCCCGAAGCCGGCATCCCGCATCCCTCCGAGCCCGGGCAGCACCGGACCCGGGCAGGCAGAGCCCCCGCATCCCTTCGCAGCGGGGATCCCCCGCACCCCTCTGCTCCAGGCTGGGCGGGATCCTCCGCCCCCGCATCCCTCCGCCACCGGGAAGGGGAATCTCCCGGTCCCCGCCTCCTTCCGGGCAGCGGGATCCCCCCGGTTCCCCGCACCCCTCTGCTGAGCGATTCATCAGGAGAACATGAGTCCTCGCTGATCCGTGTGGATCCTCTCCCATTCCCTGTCTGTGCAGGGAGGATGTCGCTGTGTGCTTCAACAGCTATCAGCCCTGGGAAAAAAAAGAAAAAAGACATAAAAAAAAGGAAAAATAATCCCGATGTGCAAAAAAAAAAAAAAAAAGAAAAAAAAAAGAATCCCTTAGGCCAGTGGTGCACTACGTGAGAGGGAAACATCTTGTATGCTAATTGGCTTTAGGTACTTACAGCAAGATTGAGACTTGTAGCATTGCCACAGATTGTTGGAAATTCCTCCGATAAGCTGACAGATGAATGTGTCTCTCTCATGGAGAGGTGAGAGAGCAGCAAAATACTTCCAAGAGCACAGGCAGTGAAGCAGAGATATTTCTGGCATGTCAACACGCCGGGGCGGTGAGAACGCTGACCACTCGCTGCGGGAAGGATGGGGGGAGAGAGGGAAGAGAAGGGGGGAAGCAGCGGGCAGGCACGAAATGCTGATCTGCTGGCCACGTCCTGCCACCTGCACGCTGAGAAGCAGCTTTTTGTGTGGAGAGCTCCATCAACTCGAATTACTGCTGGAAAAGCAAGGTGGGAACGAGCAGGAGTACCTGAGCCAGAATCCAGCGTTTCGGACACAGGAGCACAGCCAGGAGAGGTGTAGCTGAGATTAATGTCCCAGAACAGCTTATTGCTGGGACCTGTTTAACCATAAACCCTGTTTATTTCTTTGATTTTTCTTTGGCCGAGATTTTGAGGGTTTTTTTACAAGTTTCAAGATTAACCTCGCCCTTTAGGCATGGGCAGCATTCATTTCTCCTGGGTTCCCAGCCCTGCTGTTTGGGCAATGCTGGGGGAGCTCTCTGGCTGCTGGAGCAGAAATGGGCAAGGCAGAGCTGTGCTGAGGTTTCCCCACAAGCACTCACCCTTTAGGCAAACCTTCACCTCCTCTCTGTGCTGTAAAAAATGAGAGTAAAAAAAACAAAAAAGCCTTGAGGCCCAGGGCCATCAGCACCATGTATTGCACCACAGCCTTACACAGCAGCACAACCACAGTCTGGTCCTGAAAATGCACCAGACCCCGTGGTTCTGTCTGTTCAAAACACTGTGAATAAACCCCACGGGACTGTGAAGTTGTTGTCACCTAGACAGGGTATCCAGCTGGGCACCCCGTGCCTCTGTCCCTCTCCAGCCACCTCCAGTTCCCCCGCCAGTTCTTGGTTCTCCCTCTGCTTGCTCAGTGTGAAAAGTCATTCCCAATGGCTGAGATGGGAGTTGCTGTTCAAGGTTTTTTGCAGGGTATTTGGAGGTGTTTCTGAAACTTTTAGATTGACTCCTCGGGTATCTTTGGGTGTGGACCCTTTGCTGAAGCAGTGTCCCCTCCTGGCTGTGGCTCCCTCCTCCCCACCTGCACCAGCCTGAGCCCCGGTTATTGCTCAGTCAGACAAAGTTGCTGCTTCTCTCCATGCAGCCGAAAGCATTTGCACAGGTGATTTCCTGTCGGTTCTGAGTGCACAAGGAGCAGAAATGGTCCTGTGCCAATTTGCAGATCCCCCAGCTTTTACACTTGGGTTCAGTTTCTCAACCTTTGAGACAATTCTGCCTCTGACCTTGGGGAAGGTCACTTTCTGTGCCTCAGTTCTCCCAGCAATAAAACGGGCTTAATAACATTTCCTTTCTCCAAATTTAAGTTTTCCTCACCACATCCTGCCCACAGCTGCACGCTGTGAATCCAGTGGGACCCCTAATTTAACAAGCATGAGGGAGCCTATTATTATAACCTTCATGCCATAGCTCTGTCTTTATCTCTGCCTGCTATTTGCTGTAGGAAATATCACCGCTTTCTCTTTTCAATTGCCATTAGCGATTGCAGCAGCTGTGGTACAGGACCCAGGGATTTTCAGCTGAAGTCTAAATGCAGTTGACAACTGTATGAATCTCAGAGCCAGGGTAAGTAGCTAATGCAAATATCAACATTGTAGAAAGAAACACTCAGGAGCAGTAAGTGACTGATAGAAAAGTGATTATATGGACTTTATGTTGAAAAGTAAATATTTACTCTTCACCATTGACAGATGCTTCAAGCACCATAGATCTAAAAAAGACATTGATTTGCTCTCCTCCAGCCTCTCTTATCTCCTACTTATGAAAATAACTGGTGAATAGTACATCATCTGCTTGCTCCACAGCCTAAGTGCCTCAGAGCAGCCACTCAGGTAATTTATTTGGCACCCAACAGTGCAATAGTTAATTGTAGTGCTTGTGGAATTGCGTGTGGGCTCTGCTGTAGCCTCCTGAAATGCA
This sequence comes from Bombycilla garrulus, assembly GCA_013400315.1. Taxonomy (NCBI): domain Eukaryota; kingdom Metazoa; phylum Chordata; class Aves; order Passeriformes; family Bombycillidae; genus Bombycilla; species Bombycilla garrulus. The sequence continues at coordinate 1,615,612 of VXBU01005400.1, forward strand.
CTCACCCAGCGCTGCTCTTGCTGCCCTGATTCAGAGCTTGGACTCTGGGCCAGCTCCTGCCCTCCTGGGCAGCCACCCAGGCATTAAAAATAAGGAAAAAAACCCAAAAAAGCAAAAGGTTTCATTCTGCAAGAGATTTTATTCCTTGAAGAAGAAGTAGAAAAGAGAATGACCTCAGAAAATGTGGCTGTGCTCTTTAAGAACAGGCTGGCCGTCGGTGGCTCCCCGTGCCGCTCTCCTCTTTGCCCTCCTGGAATTGCCTTGAAATAACTTAAATGAAGTTGAGCCACTTGGAGGCTGTCAGGTTTGCTGGACCTCCTTGGCAATCAATTTAACCTCCTGGAATAATTTTTTTCTGCCGCCTGAAGTTGCTGAGTCAGTGACGGGTGTCTGGGGGCTGCCTGCAAAGCTGGTCATGGTCCCTCTTCCCCAGGGAGCCACCCAGGAGCAGGCCTGAGGGCAGATAAGGTGCTGTTCCTCTGATCTGCTATTTTTGGAAGGGACACTTATGGGTGGTGTGTTTTACAATGACATTTGTGTGACCATGCTTTCATCAGGGGGTGGGATCCTCTTGAGGGCAGCTGTGGCTGCGTACACCCGGTGTGAACTGCCTCAGCCTTCCTGCTCCCCTCGAGGGGCAGGGAAAGTCCTTTGGGACGCTTCAGCATCGCTGCTCCTCAGGTGCAGCAGGCATTTTATCCTCCCTTTGGCTCTGAGGAGAGAAACACGCTGTGCTCCCTCACTTTTGCCCCATTTTTGGGCTCACCTGTCTTTAGAAGAGCCCTGGCAGCTGCAGGTGGCCTTGGTTGACATTGGCAGGACACGTCCACGCGTGCATCCCTCCCGCCCCTCAGAGCTTCGCTGCACTTCACACTGCAGCAGCTTTCCCTCTCTACAGCTAATAATTACTCACCTCAGAAATAAATAATCACAAAGTGGAGGGTACAGAGAACTGTTCACAGAAGAAGAGAACTGAAAACTTTGTTTCTCCTGCGGAGCCTCTGCATCGGCCAGAGGGATGCAGAATGTTGTGCTCCCCGAATGCTGTGCTCAGTAATTAGAGACTGCATAAACATTTCTCTTTTATTTAATTTTGCCTGATGATAATTAGGTGTGAGAGCCTTGTTTAGCAGCCTCTCGCTGCTTCCTGCTCCCAGTTGTTTTCAAAGCCGGAGCAGAGGATGGAGCCTGCCTCCCAATGATGTTACCCAGTGAGATGCCGTCCAGCACGAACTCTATACCCTGGGAAAAGCAACCCAGCTGAAAATTCCTCTAGATGAATCCTAAAAGACAGCTGCAGTGTAAGGCTGCCTTCCAGGGCTGTCACCAGAAAAGTGTTCGAAAGAAGAGGAATAAGAAACACATTTGCCAAGCTCATAAAACTGTGACCTTGAGACAAAGGTCACCAAAGCATCACCGGCTTTCGGCGGGTCGTGGCACAAGGGGACAACCACAGCGACCTGGGAAGGGACCTTTGATGACATCGGACACGTCAAGGAGAGATTTATGGATAACAGGGGCTTGGAGCACTCGGAGAGTGTTTGCAATGCTCGGATTCTGCTCTGCTTTCCTGGAGCCAGAGAAGCAGATGAAGTTAAAGGTGAGCTGCGCCCATGGCGGTGCCTCAGCTCATCCCAGCCCTGCGGGGAGCCGGGGCTGCCTCTCCACACGTCCTGCACCCACACAGTTTGCAGCCTGCCGGTCCCTTGTGCTCTCCTCCTCCACCGAGTCCCTCTGCCTGCCTGCAGGAGAACAGCTCCAGGGACTTCAGTGAGATTGTTCCTGTGAAGGAGAAGGTGAGAAGGAACCCCCTCTTGCAAATCCAGGCTTTTTTCCTCTTTTTTGGTGGGTGCTCTGGTGCCTACAATCCTGCTGGAAGCCTATGGGCCAACACCAACACATGTGTAAAGTTTCATTGTCAGCAGAGCAGAGGTGTGTGCATGAAGAATATTTTCCTCACACATTTAACATTCAGGTTTCTTTTATTTCTCTTTTTTCCCCGCACTCTTTGTGCGATGCCAGCAGCTCAGAGAGCTGCTGCCTGCAGCCTTAGGTGTGCATTAGCTTCCATTTGATTGCTGTACAGCAACTCTTCTTATCTTTGGAAATTAACCATTTCATAAGCAGAGAGGAGGTGTCTCAGTGTGAGCGTAATGCACCAGGCATTGCACCAAAGACTGCAGAGTGCACCACTCTTTCAGTCAATGCCGAGGCTTGACACCTAAAAAAAAAGTGTATTTCAGCCCTGTCAGAGAGCAATTATGCAAAACTGTCTTTAAGAAGATATTATTCTTAGGACATTTTATTTTTTCCCCTTTTTTCTTTTATTTTTTCTTTTGTGACAAGCAGTGTTTCACAAAAATCCTCACTTTTTCTTACTTATTTAATTCAGTGCCACTTACAGTAAATTATATTTGTGCAGTTTCATTATCACATCTATATAAATTCTTCCAATAAAGTATCCTCAGACTTTAGGATGCAAAACAATTTTGTTAAGATAAGGTGTAAGATAAAACAAAGGAAAATAAGCAAAGTGGTTCCTTTTTTTGCATTGACTGCATGGATGTTAATGAGAGCCATCTTCATGTACAGGTCTAGCATCTGGTTGCTATATTTATTTTAATTGTGTGCTTGTTTTTTGTTTTTTTTTTTCAGGGAGAAATCCAAATCCCATATGTGCTCTCTTATGACACAAACCCTTGAAAAATCAGAATAAATCTACAGATGAAACATCCACGTGCTTTTTAATTGCTCTCTTCTCACTAACTAAATATTGTGGGATATGTTTCAGGGTGAGATATGAACTTCCCAGCTTCATCTCTTTTCCACTCCTGTGCTGTCCTAGCTGCCTGCTGTTGACTCCTTGTAGGTCATTTCCAGCAACATAAGCAAGACAAGCAAACAGCAAAATTGCAAGATGCAAATGCCCTTCGTTTTTGGCTCCGAGTCAAAAAATAATAAGTTGACAATAACCCTGCCAGAATATGCAGCAAGGGTGACTGCATATTTCTTCCTGTTAGCGTGACAGTACAAGGGAGCTGGTCACCAGGAAGGAACGAGCTTGTGCTCCCCTGGTCGCTGCAGCGTGTGCCTCATCTCAGGTTTTAAAGGTTTTTCTGGGTAAAGCATAAAGAATTCCACTCAACCAGCAGCTCATTTCCACTTCTTCAGCAGAAAAAGCATGGGGGGAAAAAATAAAAGCGGCAGGAAAAAAAGACGGGTGACTTAAAGTTATGTTAGAATAATACTAAATGAAGAACAGCTTGTTTCATAAAAGCTGCTGTGGGTGTAGGGTGGAAAGGCTTTTCTGGGTGATGCTCGTGGTGCAGACGGGAGGGCAGGGATGGAACTGAGAGCCTGCACCTGTGCTGAGCTCTGAGAGGAGCATGAACCTGCACTGCCAATCCCCAGCCCTGCCCTGAGCTCTGAAATACCCCCCTGTCACCTCATGGGCTCCCAAACAACACACAGTGGAGTCCTCCGCTTTAAAAAATTTAAGAACTTGCATCAACAGCTTTGGATTCAAAGGGTTTAAGGTGTGGTGTCCTCCCTTCCGTCCAGGGAGCCACAGCCTTGGCACAGGTGTCCCCAGAGCCTGAAGGACTCTCAGCAATGCTGATGGGGACACCTTTGTGCTGGGAATAAACTGAACACTTGCATGAACTCCTGATCCCTTTGGAGGTCAAGATTTGGAGCTCAGCAACTCTCTCAAACCTTGGGTTGAAAGTCAGGGTGCTGTGATACTGCATGCAGAGGAAGAGGCAGAGGAGTCTGGCGATGGAGGGATGCTCAGCTTCCAGAACTCCTTCTTCTCCCAGCTAAGCCTGTCTCTGTCCAGCTGAGGTTCAGCTCCAGCACCAGAGGCTCTTTATCTCCAGCCAGGAGGAGACAGTGCAGGAGAATCCTGCAGTGAGCAGCACTTTGGGAGTTTGTGATAGATGCCGTCTACCTCATTACTGAACAATGAAACTTTATTGTTCCCTCTCTTCTATTGATTTTCATGTCTCCAAAGCACGCTGAAATGAGTATCTGTCAGGGGAGGACTGCTGCTGCTGATCTGCATCTTTGAAGAGAGTGTCCATGGATCAGATCCTGGATCCCGTCCTGCTGCCGTGCCTGAGGGAGAGGAGGGCTTCCCCTGGGCTGGGAGAGCTGAGGGTTTGTCCTTCCAGCGCCTGAGGGAAGGATGGACACCTACAGATCCAGCGCTCCAGAACCTCTCTGCTGGGAAAAGGCAGCATTTTGGCCAACATCCACGCGACTCAGCACAGCCCTTCCCAAATCAGCTTGGCTTGGAGAGTGAGGCTCCATCAGCGGGGACTTCGCTGTGAGCTCCAGCCTGGAGAAGCGCTGAGCCTGGCAGCTCCTTCCATGGGCTGAGCACTGGAGGGGACCCCACATCTCCACGACTTTTTGGTGTGCTGCCACCCTGCCTGCAGCACCACAGTAAATATATGCATTATTTGTTCCTGGTTTGTATATGTAGTTTGTATATAGTGAGGGAGCATCTGCCCTGCAGCCCCTACACATACACCCGTGAACTTCGCGAGTAGTTAGTATTTTATGCATAATTCATAAAATTATACTACATTTTCTGGGAGTAATTAGCTGACTCTGTACCTCTAATGAACTGCAGGTTCAGCTATGACAAATACATCGGGTGACTCTGAGGGATAGTAACACGCAGGCGCCTTTGAGCAAAGTTCAAGCAGCTCCTAAATTAACCGGAGCGAATCCCCAAAGATGCAGTATTTATGCACTGAAGCAGGAAGGGAGGGCTCTCATCTCACCACTCTCATCAACCATCACAGCCCAGGAAGCAAGAGAGAGAAAATAAGAGTTATTTACCTTTTGCTAATTGGGAGCTGGGCAGCTCAGGTGAGACTTTCCTCCTTCTCCTTTATTTGGTTGATTGCGTGGAGTTGTCATGGAAGTGATCCCCAGTGTGGAAATGGATGTAATTGGCACTAAAATTTTCAGGCTTAAATTGCAAATTTTTTCTTAAAATTCCGTTCTCCGTTGGAGGAAAATGAAATCCATTTGAGCTGTTCTGGTTCTTAAAATAGAAACTGAGCAATTTAATCAAAATTCCTATTTCCAGAGCATCAGCTCTGCCTCTGCGGGTGCAGGGCTGGCTTTTCCCAGGGCTCAGCCCCAGCCCGTTTAGAGCTGCCCACCGAGGCAAAGCCAGCTCTGCTTCGGCAGTGCCATATACCCAAAAAGTCGAAAATTTGAGTGCTGGGTGAGCAACAGCATTTGTGACACAGGGCACAATCTTTTCCTCTCGCCGCTCACTTTTGGGCTGAGTAACTGGAGCAGCACCAGCCGCTGGCCTGTCCCTGCTCCCAGGCTGGGACCCCTGCTCCTGTGGCATCTCCTCATGGCACCAAACACAGCGCAGTGATCCCAGAGCAGGAGGGCACCCAGGCTGCTCCACCTGACCCAGCAGCATCGCACGGGTGCCAGCAGCACCTCCCGGGCACAGCCTCTCCTCCCCGCTGCTCCTGCTCAGGGCTGTGGGCAGAAGGAGGCTGCTCACTGGGGGTGACCTCAGGAACCTGGGGATCCAATGCACTGCTACCTGCAGTCTCAAAGATTAAATTTTCCCTCCACAGCGTGCTCGCTAAATGGGAGAGTCCATCCCGCCCCAGACATTCCCAGTGCTGGGACACACGGATCTGCTGCCAGGAATTGACTTTAAGTGCAGGGCTGTAAACTGGTAAATGTATTAACTTCAGGTGCCTCTCTGACATATAAAAAAAAAAATTAAATTTTCAGCTCTGTTGCAGGTACAAAGGGAGGCATAGAGAAGAGCTGCACGTGTCAGGGGGTGAGCACATCAAGGCAGACGATGGTGACACCTGTCTGGTTGAGTTTAGCCTGACAAAATTCAGCAGAGAGACCTCCGTGGAGGGAAGAGGTTGCTTGGGAGAAGCAGTGCTGCGGGTCTCTCCTCAGAAGCAGACCTCATTTTTTTTAATTAGCTTATAGCTTAATTACGGATGCAGGGCTCTTCATTCCTGACAAGTTTTCCATAATCTTAACTTGATCTCATGTCAGGAGGGTCCCATCCTCTGATAACCAAGCCCGGCTAAGAGTTTAACTAGAATAATAGCTGATTAAAAGGGGTTAATAGATACACCTCAAACAGAAGTAAATTAACGGGAGACGCCGTCTCTTGGCTAATGGGATCAGAACTGTATTTGTTTAGTTTATGAATGATTAATCCCCCTCTCTCGGCATTCCTCGGATGCTAATTGCACTTAGGGAGCCCGTGTTTGTTTTTACAAGAGTTGGAGGTGGCAGAAGGAAGGCGCTGGCTGCCCCAGAGGGGAGTTCATCCACCCGGGTAATGGGCTCCTGGCACGGCCGCGGGGAGCACCGGGACAGCGGCACTCCGGGCTTGGAGATATCCTCAAAGTCGAATTAAAGATTGGGCTGAAGTCACTTCGGTGCGTTTTATGAGAAAACCTGCGAAGTTCACAGAGGCGCCGGGGGCCGAGGCTCATCTCACCCTCCCACCTGGGGAATTTCCACCACAAAAATGCTCGGATTTTTCCCTGTGGAAATACTCGGAACGGATCACAGCAGAGCTGAAAGAAAGGCCAGAGGAGGGAAACCACTTCTCATGGCAACTTCTGCGTTTGACAGTTCAAAGCAGGAGAGCAGCAGCATTTGTCAGGAGCGCTGGGAGGGAAGCAGTAATTGCCTGGAAGCAGCCACAGATGCAGGGCTCACTCCAGCTGCTGCTGCATCGCTGAGAGGTAACCAAATCATTTTCCTCTCTACACACTTGTCAGCATTTTAATCCTCCATTATCTTTGTACCTAACAACACAAATGTGCTACCTCAGCCGTACTGTGAATTTACTAGCAAACAAACCATTTCAAACAAAAAAAAAAAAATAGGAAGAAAGGAAAGGGTTTTCATCTCAGGCTTAGCAAGCGTGAGGCATGTGGAAGGTCTCCCTCGTTGCAGGGGGATTGGACTATGTGACCTTTAAGGGAGCTCTCCAACCCGAAACATTCAATAGTTTTATGATTTTCTAAATAAAGCCCTTCCTAGTGGGGGCTCTGATTCAGCAAGGTACCAAGACACGTTCCACCGAAGTCAGCTGGCACCACTCAGCACAAACTTGTAGCGTGTTTGCAAAGCACTTAATGAGTTTGGAGGCAGGAGGAGCAGTTTCAAAAGGCAGGAGCCCACCCTGAGCACAGCATCCTTGCAGGGATGGGTCAGATTATCTTTGGTGCTCTGGCAGTTTGCAAGGATCAAAATCTGGATTTGCCAAATTCCTGAGTTGTGATAAAGGCCAGTTCTTCATTCGGTTTAGTTTTAAATGTCCCAGATGATGGTGGGGTGTGACTTTATGGATGAATAGGGCTCACTGAGGAGAAAATATGTGTCGAGGAGAGGAGAACCGGGGTGCTCAGTCTGTGTTTGTGGTCTTCCAGTCTTTACCAAGGGATGGATGCTTGAAAGACACGAGGGACACTGGGAAGACCAAGAGAATACTTCTGCACTAGATCTGTTTTTAAGTTTGAGGTGAACTGAAGTTAGGTGAGAGGAATCAAACTTAAATCTCAAAATTCTGCTGTTACCAAAACTGCATGCTAAGAAAGGGGATGCTCTTTTACTGTTCTCCATAAATAATGTTGCTTTGTGCTGTTCCCAGGTATTTCATTCATCACTGAATCGCTTAGAAAGCCTGAGCTGAATAAAACCATCTGAAAGAAGATGAGGAGACCCACTCTGCCTTGTAGATTATTTTACAGCTACTGAAGCCATTAGTTTCCTCTGCCTGTTTTCCACAAACTTGGAAAATTACCCATGTACCAGGAGGTGTGACTTCTGCTTTTTGCCAAATAGCGTGGAAGTAAATTCCTTGCTAAGGGAGCCACCTAAGAATATTTGGTTTAAGAATAAATTTCTGGATGATTTGCGGGAGGAGCTCCAGCAAGGCAGGTTTGGGCTGAGGTCTGAGGGGAGCTCAGAGCAGGTACAAGGCTGTGAGAGGCTTTTCAGGTTTTGCTGGTGTTGGAATATGGGAGCATCAGAGCATTTATGAAACTCCCCCACGCATCCCCTTCCTGAGCCATTCGATCCCCCAAGCTACAAGTGTTTGATATCCAAACCCTGCTCCAGCTGAGGCCTCCTGACAGCCTCCGGCAAAATTGCTGCCCACAACGTTTGCATACTCAAGGAGATGTTTATGGGCACGGGAAGGATGTGCAGATGCACCCAGCCAGCTCATCCCCACAGCCTCCCACCCTCAGGGATCGCTGCCTGCTCTGCCCTGCTGGGTGAGGTGCACCTCGTGCCTGGAGCTACAAGGGGAATGAAGGGATACGGGCAGAGATGTGGAGTGGTTGTGTGCAAACGGGATGGAGACTCTGCTAAACTCTTCCAAAACTATTAAACTCACCCAAAGGCAGCGTTGGAGGAGCGTGTGAGATGTGGTGACAGCTCTGTGTGCAGCAGCCGAGCTTGGGGACCCCGTGGGTGGTGGCTGGGGGGAAGCCTGGGGCAATGGGTGTTTCTTGTAAGGGACTGTGTGACACGTGGTGCCCTCCAGCCCTTCTCTCCCCTGCTGAAGACCCAGACCTGCAGCCAAAACAGCCTTTTGTACAGCCCAGGGTGGCCTCCCGGGCAGCAGTTTGAAAATACTCTGCCTTTTGCAGACGCTTACAGCGGCAGGTAGGTGCCTGGTGGGATTTTCAGAGGTGCCGAGGCATGTAAAGCACCTCATTCCCAGTGCAAATGCCACCAGGTGTCTGCGTGCATCATTAGGCACCTAATGGCCTCTGAAACCCGGCTCCTGGGAGCGGGGATGCTCCTGCCAGCGGCGCCCGGAGCTGGGCGGTGCCGAGTTGGCTGCTCTGCAGCACAGCTCCCATGGGGGACACAGATCTCGGGCCATCCCAGCTCCCTGGCTCCTGGCAGCTTCTCCCTGCCTCAGTTTCCTCATGCAACAGCTGAATTATTCACATACTTTGTGATCTCCCACAGAGGAGCCACAGCAGGAGAGTGAGGTGGTACCAAAGGGCTGATTATTGCTAAAAAAAATCATTAAAAATGCTTTTACCTGCAAACCTAGAGCACAGCATGGTACTGACTCCAGAGAAGTGGGAGCAGAATTGAAACATATCCCAGCCTGTCCGTGTTTCTACCTTGTCCTTGTACAGAGGGGCTGCAAGGTGGGGAAGTTTTCTCTTCTTGTGCAGTGACAAACGGTCTGGCCAGGTAACAAATTCCAGGCTGGAATATGCCTCCTCAGCAGCCCAATGTGTGATTGCAGTGGGCATTGCATTAATTCCTGAAATGTCTTTTTTAAATTGGTTTTACAGTTCACTGGGAGCGTGAGGCTGCAGCCTCTACAGCCAGCGCTGCTCGCACACGACTGGGGGAAATAATACAAAAAACTGATCCCTGCTGCTGACCCACACGGCTGGACCTGGCAGCACAGAGCAGGGACCGAGCCAGGTGTGAATTAATAAATACATTTATTTGTCAGCAGAGAGCACACTGTATGCAAACATGAGAAAATACACAAGTGCACGCAGCGTGGCTGAAAAGGACTCCTGCTAAATTCTTTGCTCTGGGTTTTTGAGTTCCACGTGTGTGCATTGCTGCAAGATGGGACCTTGTTCCCAAAAGTGCCAGGCAGAAACCACGCCCAGGGCAGAAACAGCGATGGGGGGATGAGGAGTTGCTGTGCCCAGTGCTGGTGGGACAGCTCCTGCCCTCAGACCAGCTCAGGGGTTCAGTGGGATCTGGGAGTTCAAGGAACTGCAGCAAAGTCGTAGAAAATTTTCTGTTTTAGAGGAGTTGAGCATCACCCCTGAAAAACCTAACCAAAGGAATGATCCAGACAGCCCAAACTCTGTGATACACTTAAGCACAAACTCTGGAAGCTCTCATGAACTCCTGTCCTGTCTGGAGAAAAGGCTCTTTCCCTTCTGGGCAGGAACTTGTTTACTCTGGGAAGGCGTTAATGCAGGTTTGTGCAATCAGCATCCGCTGCAGATGCCCACAAAGAGCTGGTCCCTGCCACGTCCTGCTGTTGAACCCAATCAGGTTAAAGTGTGGTCACACATCAAAGGTGCCCTCAAAACCAACAGCTTCCTACAGATCTGAGTGTTCATCCTCAGATCTGCTGACTTTAGGGATAAAATACAACTCTTACACAACCTTCTGCCCCTGTGAGCAGGGCATAACCACCCAGCAGGGATTTCAGGGCAGGAGCTGCCTCCCTTCCCATCACTCTGTCCCACTGATGGGAAGAGTTCTGGCTCCTCTTCACCCCCAGAGCCTGGGGTGACTTTGCTGAGCTTCCAGCCAGGAAAAAACCAAGGAAAAAAAAAAGGAAAAAGCAAAAAGAAAGAAAAAATAATAATAATCCGAACAAACAAAAGAAATAAACAAAACTCCTTCACGTTTTCCATGTGGGTTTTTTATTAATGTGGAAAATTAACTAGAGCCTATAAGCCCAGAATCCCACAAGGGTAGTAATGGTAAGTCACTTTTTGACTTTTTGGAGTGTAATCACATTGGGAGAGACAAATATCTGCAGCATGTCTGCATGGGCAGGATTCATGCTTGGGAGCCACAAGCCTCCTCCAGCCCCTTCAAACCACCCAAAGGCTTTGGGAGGCCTTGGCACCGGACTCCTCATCCCCCTTGGCCGTGGTTTATTTTATTTTTTTCTCTCAAGGCTTTGGGAATCGTTTGCTCTCTGTTCTAATGTGCCTCTGACCAGGCAGGAGCTGTGCTGATCTCCATGCGATGTGTCTATCATCTCCGTCCAGGCATTTTAATTTACACTGCAGTAAAAATTTTGGCACCCAACGTTTTCTACTTCGAGCCACAACGGAGAGGCTGTTCCAAAGGCTTGACTGTGCTGGTTTCCCTCCTGCATTCAGGGGGTGCATGTGTGGAGGAGGGACATCGGAAAGAAAACCCCCCAACCCTGGGATGACAGGTTTTAATCCCGTCAGCCTGGGATCTCATTGCTGGAATGACTCTGCCAGATGAGGATCTCTTTGTCTGTCCAGAGGAGCTTTGCAGCACGCAGAAATACACATGGTCCTAAATAAATACACATCTATATCCTGCAGCATTGACAGAGACTGCCTCGCGCCAGGACTGGTAGGAAATACGGAATTCTTTATTCGAGGAGGTCACTGTGGTGCACAGGGGTTTCCCTACGCCCTCGAACAGCCTGCAGAGCCGGGTTGGGGAAACTTCTGCTGGAGACATGAGGCTCTGGGGTCCTGGGACCTTTCCCTGTCCTTTCCCCCCACGCCAGAGCGAGCTGCAGGTCGGTGCAGCCCCCACTGAGCCGCGGGAGCCGCGCACTGAGGGGACTCCTGTGCTGCTGCAATGCAGGGCTGAGTGCAGGTTGCAGAAAACGAAGGACACACAGACACTGCAGAACCAGGTCCGGAGGCTGGAGGGGAGGATCAGAGCCCAGCCCGGTGCCGTGTTCGCCTCCCCATCTGTCTGCCTTTGGCTCCATCCATTTTAAGCCAACGCCATCCACAGCCGAGCAGCCAGCAAAGGGCACCTCGGGCACCGGCACATTTCGGAGGTGAAGGGGCACAAATGCAACCAGAAATAGGCAGGACTGATTTGTACAGCCCTACACTGCTTATCTAATGCTCTGGCAAGAAGCTGGAGCCAATTCATCATTGTTTATCCCCAAAACAGCCACTGCCTTTGCCAAATAATGTCTGGGGAGAGTCACCTCTCCTCCCCATGGGGCCATTCCTGCTTTGCTTTTCAGGGAGGTAGCAGTAATTCTGCTGGGCACAGGGAAAATCCACCAACAGGAACACACTGAGCCAAAATTCTTAAAAAACTTCTGAAAAGAGCAAAAAAAAAGAAAAAAATAGAGCAAAGCAGTTTTCTTCCTTTACTATTTATCACCCCTACTGTTTTCAATATAAAGCAAAGAGAGGACAAAAAAGAAACATTGTAAGTGAGGAAACAGCAGCCTTTCAATTTCTTTTATGCACATAAACTGTTTTCATGAATTAGGGTACTTTTTGTTCTGGACAAGTTCCCAAAATTAGTAGGGGTGAAAGATCAAAAAGGACTTCTTGGATCAAATTTCCCAAGCTGGAAGCACTTTTCCTGTTCCTCTTGGATTGGTATGGATCGGTCTGGATTCTCACTGTTACCTGGTGGCTTCGTTTACTTTTGTACATTTACAGAGTGAACTTCCCTGACATTAACCAACCCCAGCTTTTTTTGTTTTCTACACACCACCTTCAAAACCAGTAATAATGTGAATTTAAAACTGAGCACACCTTCAGAAGACAGAGTGGAAGATAAAAGGCACGGAGCGAAGCCGTGGACGACGTGTGTTTGCTGCTGCACAGAGAGATGGGGAAACAACCAGCAACGAGGAAGAGAGTGAAGGATTGGAGCCAGCTCAGCAGGTCACACACTGGCAATGCCTCAAGGACAGGAAACAAATGATCGACTGCTGTGTTTGTAATAGGATGGAGAAAAGGGATGGCAGGCAGGCAACACACTCCTGTGGATGGGAGGAGTAGGAGGGAGATGCTGGTGGAGGCAGGAAAATCCACCTGCTGAGTGACCCTTTGAAGAACGTTATTCCTTCATTTTTTCCTGTCTCGTTGCTGTCCTGGTGGAGTAGCCAGGGTTCCGGGCATCCACAGAGTGGGGTGGAAAGTAACGGAGGAGTGGGGTGGGAAAATGGGACTGGAGATCCAAGGGACGAGGAGAGGAAGCTGCTGAGCTGTGGGACATGAGGTTCCTTCTGCAAGCACCTTGGGGTTTCCTGGAAAGAAGAAAGGCTGAGAGCAGAAGGGACAGAAGCCATCAGAAGGGGACACAGTGGCTGGGTGATGAGTGTCAGGGAACCTCAGTGTTATGGAGCACAAGGGAAACAAGAGGGATATGGGCAAAAAACAAACAATAATAAATATTTCAGGACCTGCACTGCTCCTGACAGCTGTAACGGGCGTATATCAAGAGCTCCCACAAACCCTGGAAATTTCATTAAGAAGCCCACAATGCCTGGACACATATGGAATTATGATACTTCTCATCCTTTCCTGTGTCAAAATCCTCCAAGCCTCAGCTGCCTTAAAAAGTTGTTTATAATAAATACATCTTCTTAATGCCACCATATAGGGCATTTGCAGCAGGATAGATTTGACTGATATAGCACATTCTTTATGGCGATCATTCCTTGATTAAAAAAAATATTTTTTCTGTGTCAGGCTCTTTCTGTCACTATCGACCATAAATCAATTTGTCACATAAATGGTAATAAAACAAGAGGTGCTTGTTCTCTCAAACACCACCCGAGCGGGTTTTGCAGCATGGTTACAGCTCTGCTCGGTGGTCCTTGCCCTGATGGTCCCGGGAGGGCAGCACAGCTCTGTGGCACTGCAGGGAGTGCGGGCAAGAGTCACGGGCTCTTCCAAGCATCACTGGTGTCACAAGGGTCACAGCTGAGCCCTGGGCCTCCCTGCAGACCTCCCCAGACATCCCAGATCCAAACGGAATTGTTTAAAATCCTGTGTGTCCCGTCCTGGTCAATGGTGCTGCAGCATGTGGGTTTGTACCTGTGAGTGTCTCTGTGTATTTTAATAAGAATAAACCTTTCCACTCACTGCAATGCCTGTCAGAGTCCCACAAAGTGACGCTGAAGCTGCTTCTCCTTTCTGCCTAAGATTCCCAGAAGTACTGCTTTGCAAAAAGCACTTTCTCCTTGTGAAATGCTCTGATTTTCTAAAATTTCCTCGCCTGGAAACACGGCACAAGTCGTGTGTGCTGCAGGGACCCAAGTTGCAGCAGGACTTGCCGGCCATGCATCTGCCACTCCTCACTTTCCGAGCGTCTCCAATTTCAGCCTGGCATCCCTGATCGTAAGTCTACTTAACCATTTTAATAGCACTAAATGGAGTCTGTGTTCCTGCCCTTATCTGCTCTCTATGTCTTCCGGGTCATACATGCTTAGTTTACTGTCAGAGACAAGTTTTTACTGCTGTCAGCACTGCAGCGTGCGGTACCTGCAGAGCAGCAGGCTGCGGGCTCTGCGCTGCGTCCTCGCTGGCAAGGAAATTACCACCCACGAGCTGATTCCCCAACATTTGTCTTGTGGTTTCTTAATTGGTACCATCAAGGAAAAATGCTGGAGGAAAAAAAAAAACCCTAACCAACCCACTACACGGTGCAAAAGAAAAAGGTGATGTTATCTATTTACAATCCTTTTGTGCGGCGGTAATAATAATTAACATAACAACGTCTAATAATTAGGATTGCCTGCATCGAGTTAAGGGCATGATTTTGTTTTCCTTTGTGCACATGCAAATCTGGACTCGTTTTCCTCTTGTCACCAGAGGAAAAAAGTGTGAGAGGGGGATAAGTCCACAAGCAGGGAACACGCATTTGTCTGGGTATATTTAACTCTGGTTACCCCCTAATCCACTGCTGGCAGGGTAACCCCCAGCACATACCCGTGTTTCCACGTAGGATGCTGGGGCTGGGTATGTCCACTCCATCTGTATTTCCCACCTGGAAAACCTGGTCAGCTGTCTTTAAAATCATATCAAACAGAACAATGCAAGTGGAGATGATAAAAGATGCAGAAAAGATGCACACGTGGCTTCATTCTCACCCCCCTTCACTCTGAGCCCTGCAGGCTGGATCTGCAGTTCCAGCAGCTCAAGAAAATCTTTGTCAAATTAATAGATTTAAAAGTAGAAAACCCCAGCCGAGAGTCCGGGCACGCTTCTGAGATCACCTGCTCGGGTTCTGCACCAGCAGCACTGATGGAATTACTTTTGCTTTACACCAGCATAAATAAAAGCAAGATCAGTTCCACTATCTGGAAGGTAAGGATGAAGTTTTACAGCCTCCTTTTTCCTTATCACACCAAGACTTTTTAATACCTTGGAAGTATAATGAGCAAGGTTGTGCCAGTACCTGGCTCTCTGGGCTCGTAGGCACTGCTTGTGCTTGGGCTCTCATCCCCTTTTCCTCTAAAAATTTGGGATGCGAGCAGCAGTGGGGCTGGAAAAATGATCAGTTGTTTATGAACGGATCATTTATTAAATCCCCTTGGCTAAAGTAATTCCTGCCAGTGTGAAGGTACAACAGAGTGAAAATGAATAATCTCTCCTGCAATTCTCAGGGGCGAGGGACCACACTCCCTGTGTGCTCTGTTGCTATATTTAGCACGGATACAGTGAGTGCATTCCTGCATGGAACTGCTCTCCCCAAAGAGCACTTTTTTGGACCAGGAGTGGCTGCAGAGCAGCTGGATCTCCCTGGCTGTGTTACTGGGGTGGGTTCTGCTGCAGGATGGTGAGCACAGAGCTGCTGTAAACCGAAACCTGGGGTGCAGGGTTGAGCCCCCGAGCTGGGATAAATCAAATGTAACAGCTGTGACTTACCCCAGCGGTCACTCCAGCTCTGGAGTTATCTAGTTACAGGCACATTGCTCCTGCTTCATCCAGCCCTGGACCTTAATATAACTTTTAAATCGTTGCGAAATGAACTTTGCATTTTATTTCCTTGGACTGTGAAAAAAAATACCTTGCTGTATCGTGCCCTGGGATAGGGACAGAGACAGCTATTTATATCATTTCCAGCAAAGCACCCTATGAAACATGAAGGAAACTGGAAAATCAATAATTATTATTACAGTGTCTCCGGGTCCCTGCTGTGTGGGGCACTGCACATCCCTGCTCCAGGATCCAGCCCCCGCTCAGAGCATTGGCAGTGACGCAGTGCGGGAAGGAAAGGAAGGAACGGGGAAACTGAGGCAGAGAATTGTTTCTAAAGGGAAGTTTATGGTGCAGCAAATCTCAGTCCTCACTGCCCATGGGTCCTGGCGGGGAGTGTGGTTGTCCCAGCCTGTGAGAGCACCTCTGCAGCAGTGCGAGAGGCACAGGGCCCGTGCGAGGCGGCGTGGGGCTGGTGCTCTGGGAGATGTGTGTTTCTGGCAGGGATACAAACCTGCTCAGCTGATGCAACTGTGCTCTGGGCCATTTTAGGACAGGCTTATGAGCCATCTCCCCCAGGACCAGCTCCTTTATCCCCGTCCTGCTTCCATCCCCTGTGCCTGCAAGGTGAGGGAGTTCGTGTCCTTCCAGCAGGATGCTCATCCCTTGAAAGGGCTGAAGCCCCACAGTGGTGGCTTGGGCTGGTTCCACCGAGGTGGGCTTGTGTGCCACACCTGTGCAAACGTCCTGACAGAGACACCGCAGATCCCACCGAGGCTGGGAGGGGACAACGACAGCAATCAGCACTGCTCTGACTGCACTAAAGCTTACCATGCTCTAAAAACACTGGATTAGCAAACTCACTCCACCACCCAAAAACCTTCTGGCTGAAGGAAATCACTGAAGTGAAATCCCAAGGGAATTTCAAAGCCGGTGTCACTCGCACATCTCTTTCAGAACAACCTTCTCTCTTTTGGGGGCAGCACTGCAGGAAAAATCCCTTTCCTTTTTTTCTTGTGCAACCAGCACCCATGTCCTCACCATGAGGACAGAGAACTCAGGGGGGAGCTGAACTCAGGGGTGGGGGATTCATGCCTGTCCCTCCCTCCTTCCCCTGCGTCCCTGGAGCACTCCAGAGCCCGGCGTGGTCTGGCTGGCACCGCCGTGGGTTGAGAGTGTGAACTGCCCCTTTGCTGGCTTTGTCTGAAGGCAGATAATGGCAACTGATGTGCTGCTTCCTTCAGGTTTAGGTTTCCTGTCAGCTGAGCTGCAGATAAACCATAAACAAGAAGAACAAACAAACAATTAGCCTCCCTCAGACCCAGCACACAGACACTCTGCTGAGGTTTATAGCCATTTTCCAGCTTTACTGCCAGGATAAATCTTTCACCACCCACTGCCCAATCAACCTCAATACAAAAAAGTTGTTTGTTCTGTTGGTTCAGGTTTTTTTGGGGTGTTTCTAACTTTTTTCAGTAGATTTTTTATTTTTATGTTTAGGAAACAGTAAAACAAGGGTGCAGAGAGAGAGGTGAGGACCGACATGTAAATTCTGTATTGATCCAGAGGATGTGCTGGCTTGATTCCTCCTGGTGTGGGACCAGATGTGAGGCAGAACAACTTCTGCTTCCTCTGAGCTGTGTTTTCCACCACTGCTGGACCTCCATGAGCAGCATCCTTTGGCCCCACACATCCACCCTCACCCCGGTCACACACCAGTGGGTGCATGAAGCCAATGGATGCTGCCTTCCATAATGCCCACTTTCTGCTTTGTTACCCAAATTTATTCTTCAGTCTGAAAAAAATTAAGATAAATCTTTTGTTTTTCCATCCTGCACTTGTATGTAGCCCCCAGGTAGGTTTTTTAGTCACTGGGTAAAAATTCCCTTCATGGTGTCACTGGAGCATCACTGGCATAAAAGGCTGATTCAGATTTAGTGGTAAATTACCCGTAGCACTTTTTTTTATTTTTTCATATGACCGTGAATTTTGTCAAAACTTTGTGTGGCAGTTTCATTTTGTGTCTTTATTGTCCAGCGAGGGGGAGCTGGGAGTGCTAAATTAATTTCTGTGGTGAGACCAATAAATTCAGCTCTCCTGCTGTAAAAGATACATTAATTTTGCTACATTCCCCTTTTTAATAGGCACAAAACCACCTGGATAAATACAGGTAGCTCAGAGAGAGCAGCCATGGACCTGGGCACAGAAAGTGTCAGCTCAAATAAATAAGTCAGACATTAAGAAAACAGTATATGCAGAGAAATTTCACTTTCCTTTTACTTTGGATTTTAGCATTTTTTTTGGTGTGAGGTGAGGGAAAATGGTAGGCTCCAATAATTTCATCGACCATAAAGATGTGAAAAGAAGATGAAGAATGTCCTCTGGGTTTAAAATATTTAGAGGTTTTAATGTTTAATGCCAAATACACTGGTTTTGATAAATACAATAAAGGAAGTATTAATCTGACATGCTCTTGGACATGGGATTATTCCTTTGTTATAGGGGATCATTTCTCATGGATCTTCTCAAGGATAAGCAGGGATACTTGGGACGGTTTTCTACAGGAGTTCAGGGCTGATTTTTTATTGAGCAGCAGAATTTGGCTGAAGATCACCAGCCTGAGTGAGAGAACAATCCTCTGATACCCATTGGCAAATCATATCCAGATAAACCAGACACCCAGCCCTTCCTGGGAATGCCACTGGATTGGTTATGAGGGGAGAATGAGGAATTTTTGTTTGGAGTGTGACTTGGTGTCCCCATGGCATTGCCTGCCCAGGGCTGGGAGAGACTGGAGACACCAGCACTGGCAGCTGGAACACGTTGAAGCGCAGGCAGAGGCCTTTGCTAGAGGTGCAGATGTGACACAATTTGGTCCTTGTCACACTTTGGGGCTGTGCGAACAGCACTGGCCAGAACTGAGAAATGATTTTGTGCGGGGAAAGCGTCTGTTAACGGGCTCATTGCAAAACCTCTTTTATACTGCAACTGGAAGGTACCAAATCTCAGGCTGGTGGCTGCTGAGGGACATGCCCCTCCAAGGTCAACCAGGTCAGAGCTCTGGTTTGGTAGAAGGTTCTCAGAAAATGCTAATTCTATCATTGGTTTTGAGCCCAGTTCTGGTCTGGAGGTGATCTTGTTATCGTGCATTCAGAAGTCAATCAAAGATGCATTGAACAAGGTTTTGGATGAACAGTTGCTTGGCTCTTTAGTCCCTGAGTCTGAAAATCAAACCCAGAGGCCTCCTGAGGCTTGCTGAAGTGAGGACAGGCAGTGATGCCAAATGAAAGAGCTCCATGTCCACAAGAACCCTGCTCACGGCAGCGCGTTCCCATTTCTTAGACGGATCTGTGTCCTGGGCTGTCTAGCCAGAGCATGGATTTCCTGCCAAATTCTCCTTGCTGTGCTATTACCTCATCCCTCTGACACACTGTTTGTCCAATTTCACCATTTTTCCTGCCCTGTCTGGAGGATGAACTCTCTGAGACAAGGACTCTGCATCCCTTGCAGCTCCACGTTGTCCCCAGTCACCGTGGATGGGTCACCCAGAGGTTCTGCAGAGATTTCCTGCAGGGACACAAGGAACTCTTTTCTAGAGTCACTCTTAGCTGGTGTGGGGTCGGTAGAGTGAGGTGGAGAGCGCTGCCAGGGCCTGTCAAATTCAGCAGGAGAAAAATCCATGGGACAGAAGGCACAGCCACGTTCCCTTGCAGCTCCTAACACGGCCCCATCGCTGCCAAGGAGGAAACAAAGCGGGGAAGTGGAGAAAAAAACCCCGAGACCCTGTAGCCTTTGTGTGGCAGAGCAAACATGGCATGTAAATCAGCATGCAAATGAGGCTGGCAAGGCTCTAACGAGAAAAAGTTACCACCAAGCTTCCCGATGCAGCCCCAAGGCTAAGAGGAGTATTTCACTGCACTCGAGCATCCGCAGCTCAGGCACAAACCGCGCTCGCAAGGAGTGGAATAAAAAGGGCAATTTGAGACAAGGGTGGCTGTAAGCAGCAGATGAGAAAACACAATAAAAAGGAAGATTTCTTACTCTTCAAGTGAATCCATTTACTTCAAAGGTACTACATTTCTTTGGTACAATAGCATAACGTTTTTATTGGGGACTAATTGAGCCAGTGATATAATTACGACAGTAAATTAGGGCCTGAAGTATACTTCGAATTTAGGAATAAATTCGTAAATACTTCCTTATCAGTGGCATGTAGGAAAACGACCAGACTGATTTAGCAAGGAGGGATCCTTATGTATTGGCCATCTCAGGAAAACTATGAACCCTCTTCCCACATAAAAATGAGTGATACATGAACTGCTTTGGCTGCAGCCTTTTAGTCGCTGCTTGCTATAATCAGTTTTACTAGCGGGTTAATAAAATTTAATTAATAATTAATTAAGCTTTATAGTCAAGTATACCCATTTTTGATTACTTTATCATAACAGTGTTTACATGAAGGTGCAAAGCAGAGCCCAAAATTCATCTGTCTCTGAGTGCTGCTCAGAGCAAGCAAGGGAGAAAAGCTGCATTGCCTTGGAGCCTTGGGAAGGGGACAGGGGTGGTCAGAAATGTTCTTCTTGGGATGACAGGCTGTGTCTGTGTCTTTTGCCTGCGAATCTGCAGCAGAGTTCTTTAAAACCCCTCCATTTCCAGTCTGACTTTCTTTGCTGTTCCAGCCAGGCTCATCTGATCAGCTACTGCTCAGGAAAACAAAAAGGAAAACATCAAAGAGCCAGAAGTGCTCTCAATCACTTCATCCTTTCCCCATCACTATTATGTCAATTAGTGTCCAGATACCCTCAAAGAGGATTAAAAAAATCCAACAAACAATGCAAAACTGGACCAAGGTTTCTGCAGTTCAGTGACAGTCTGGGTGTGTGCCAGGTTGAAGGAAGCTTCAACCACATGTACACCCAGCAGAAACCGGCTGCTGGAAAGGAGGAAAGCCCTTGAATAATGTGTTTAATGCACAAAAATGCCATCGAACTGTTTTTTATGGAAGTGTATCCCTCAGAAACTGCTGACTTCCCCTTTATTATATTTAGCAATACAAATAGCTGAGAACTGTGTTTGGGCTCGTTGCAGATAAAGTGCTGGAAAGATAGTGGTGGAGTGAAGGGACATTTATTTCTCTTACTGAGGCCCGCACCGTGCTGCCACAGCTGGTGAATCTTATCTCTGAGGCTTTTCTTGGGAATAAAGCATTTAGCCTTTGTGGCTGGGTCTTGTTACAAGGAGCAGGAGAGAAGATTCAATTATGTGCCCTGGCATGGAGAGAGGGAATGAGCAACAACTGAGTGCTGATGCAAAGAGAAGAAAGTCATGCAGCAACCACCAGCACCCTGAACTGCTCACAGGAGACCTGATTGACCACAGCAGTGTGATCCCAGAGAGAAAAGGAAAAATAAGAGTCTAGAGTGCCCTCCAAGACAGATACGATCTTGGGAATCTGCAGATGTGTTGTTGCATTTAACCAAGAGCTCTCTAGTGCTTCTCCTTGGAAAGGTTCACAGATGGAGAAATATTGCTCTGCCCAGAGATCACCTTAGGAAGCTACAGCAGGAGCTCAGTGAGCCTCCCTTCCTCAAGTAAAGCAGTGCAGCACAGTCCTTGGATTTATTATTGTAATTGCTACAGGAATTACTGATATCCCTGCTGCATCCTTGCTAACCTTGCCTCAGAACCAGCCAAGCATCCACCAGGGATGACAGTGCACGAGTGCAGCCCATCAGGCAGTTTTACTCTCCTGCAGATGGGCCTGACAGTGTGAAACCCTGGCCAGGTTTGCCCAGTGTGCTGCCAGCCCCTCACTGAGCTGGAGGACGGGGTTTGCTCCGAGCTGCCAGCGTGCCCCTCGCCTGCTGAGCCTCACCTCCACGTCCAGGCAGCCACGGGCACATCCAGGAGCAGGGCAACCTGCTGGGCTTCCATCAAAGGCTCATTTATCTCTTGTGAAAGTACATGACGTATCAAATGTTTTGCCTTGATTAATGATGCTAATTAAGCTAATGGATTTGAGCAATTTTACAATTGATATTTTTATGTAATTTTGTTTTCGCTCTGCGGTAGCCAGAACTTACTGCCCTGTCAGCTTCCCTCCGTCATGTTCAGCATTATGCACAGACATCATCTTTAAGGTCATATAAATAAACAAAGCAAGAAAGCTCCTCAGGTTTATCCCAGCCCTCCCCCTGCCACTCGCTGCACACTGCCAGGATGTGCAACGAAGCAGATTTCAAAAGCAGGGAGCAGAGTCACCAAAAGCAATATCCCAGCAGAGAAAAAGATTGGATTTGGGGGGTCAAGAGGTTGGATTTGGCTTCTAGAAACTCAGGTCCATATCTCGAGTCTCCTGTGAGTCCTTGGGGGCCATGAGAAAGCTACTTCCTTCTCCATCAGTAAATTAGATAAACTAGCAGGATGTTGTCTTGCAGGGGAGGAGGCTGCGAACACAAACACAAAATTCTGGACTTGATGACCTTAAGGGTCTTTTTTAATCTAAATGGTTCTGTGATTCAATTCTACAGCACAGATGTGTCAGAGAGGGGGATGCTGACCTAAATTTGGGATCTGAAGGAGATGCTGTGACACTGAGTGGACACCTGAGGTCCAGAGCAGGTAGATCAGGTGGTGCTGCAGGGAGAGGCTGTTTGCACGGCAAACACCAGGAGCAAAGGGCAGGAACTGGACACGCAGTTTCCTCAGTGCAGTATTGCACACACTGAGGAGGCTTTAAAAATCCTGTCACTTTTATGGAGTGCCTGAATCCCCACAGGTGGAATTTGTGGGTCTTTATTTGTTTACAGGACACCATCAACCAGAGAGCCGTGTAACTACTGACCATGTAATTACACTGTAAGGCAAGTTCCACATGTTGACAGCGTAAATAAAATACCAGGTTATTTTTTCCTGTCTGCAAGGGAGAGGATTATCATGCGATCTTACAGCTGCAAATTATGTAGTAATTATGGCTTCAATAACCAGGCAACTTCTAATATCATTACCAAGTGATTGCCAGGGAGACTGTCATGTTCTGGGATACATGAATCACGGATACTGGAGAATGAATGACCTGGCAGCTCCGAGCACCAATCCCACCAATTCATTCTCCAGTTTTGCCCAGTGTATTTTTAAGCCCCTCAAAGGAGGTTTTCCACATCCCTGGGAGATGCTGCTGCCTGTCAGGAGGAGAATGGAGATGCTGGCCTTCCTCCCTGTAGCTGGCTGCTTATGCCCCACACTCCTCACTGCTAACAGCCACCCTGGCTCCTGGATCAGCCTCCCAGTCTGATGGCTTTGGAGGATCCAAGCAAGGAGCCAAGAGCAGGAAAATCTCTGTGGAGCCTTGCTCAGCGCCCTGCTAAAGCAATAATTACCTGTGCAGAGCTCCAGCTCAGCTGATAGCACTGAGCACTATCTGTAAGCCTAAATCTTGGCCAAACTTGCAGAAATGTTTAATCTCTCATGCTGAGCATGCTTGTAGGAAGAGGCACACCTGGAAAATGAGAAGGCTGTGTGTGGGTGGGAGAAAGGAATGAATAATGATCCGTAGGGTTTCATATACTTCGGGTTTTGTGCCTGAAATGAAACAGTGTTTGATTACCCGTATATTTAGTGAACCCAGAAACCAGGTCAATGGGTCAGCAAGGAAATAGCTAAGAGGGATTTGGGTGTGTGCCCTGCTCTGCATTAGGAATCAGAGGAAGGAGGCAGGAGCTAAAGCTTTGGCTCTGCCAGAGCTGCAGCAAAATTGCACTGTGGGATGGAGTCCATTCTGCTTGGAGAGCCCAGTTCCCTTCCCAGGGGAGCTGCCAGTGCAGCACCTGGGGCACCCTGGGGTCTCACACAGCATCAAACCTATTTCCTGACCGTGTGCCACTTTTGGACAAAAAAAGATACATATTTTTCCTTAAACTCTACATCCCTCTAATTCAATTTTTAATTATTGTTCCTTATCATGCTCTGTGTGTTGTTGCTGCACTTTGCAAGCTGTCTCTTGTGGTTAATTTAACACCTGCAAATTCCCAGAGCTGTTAACCTAAATCTAGTGGATAAAATCTTCGCCATACATTTAAAAGATCACGAGGTCAGGTCTACTTGGGGCTGAACTTTTGTTACCAAGCACATAAGTGTCTATTTTACTTCCCCTATAAGACAGACCACTGTAGGCTTTATACTTATTTATCATCATTATTGGAGGCATTCTGCAGTTGACTGAAATGTTGTGCAACGCACAAAATCTCGGAAGTGAGTGCTTTTGGGAATATTTCTTTACCATACCCTGCCTGAGAAGGACAAATATTGATTCAGAGACTTTGGGTACGTCGATTATCCTTTTAGGGAAAGCATGATAGTATTAATAAATCTTGGAATTTTACTCTTTGTGTTTCTGACTGTACTCTCGGCATGGTCACATGCTGAATAACCGATTAGGGTCTCTTTTATCTGTTTTGGGGTTTTCCCTTTAACAGCACAGTGGCAGCTCTGGTGAAATGAATGTGAGCCTTTTCTGTGCCATTGCATGAGTTCCTCCCTTTCCTCCTAAGCACATGTACAAGAGAGAAAGGGTCACTAATCAGGGCTCATAAACCTTTTTCAAATGACAAGCTATTACTTTCCTGGCCTGTACGAAATAAGGCTTGGCTGCCCTTTTTCTTAAAAATGGAGGGGAAAAGAAAAAACTTTGAGGGGTAAATCAAGGCCAAGCATTTCAGATGGTTTTGGATGAAAAGAGAGGAAAATTTCAGTGTCCAAGGCCAGCCCTCATCAAAAATTTCTTGTCACTGTCCTCTTTATTCAAACTAAGGAAGTGGTAAGTTGATTGAGAAGATTTTATCTGCCCCAATAATTGACTGAGGAGATCAAACATTGCTTCAAACCTGAGAGGAGGAGGGATCTTCCCCTGTGAGCTCCCAGCAGGGACCAGAGGAGTGACCTGATCTTCTCCCTGTGAAATGTCAGATCAACATCCCCTAGACCTTAGCTGGCCAAGAGATCAGCACACTTACAAGCTCTTAGGAAAAAAACCAGCATAATTGCTCAAAAACCTACTCCCTCCACCTTCCCTGAGGGTATGGAAAGCAGATGACAGGTCAGAAGGGTCAGGAGGAGGCTCTGATGTCTCCTGGCAATGGCCCTGAAGGAGTAGCTGTTTTTCCTCAGATGAGGAGCCAGCTGGACAACCATCACCGTACAAATTATGCTGCTCCCCTTGAGCCTAAAGGAAATCTTTCAGAGGACATCTGTGACCCCGACAGATCAATGGCAGGTCAGATACCACTCAGAAACACGCATGATATTGGCACCTGCCTGGCACGGCGCTCCAAGGAAAACCACCCTGGGCCAATTCCTGCTGAAGACAAGGCAGCTAATTTGGGCTCATAAATCACGGGTGGGGGGGAATCATGTCGGAGGACCAGGCTTGCAGTTCATTCTTATCAGTGTTTCTCAGGTCTTTGCTCGCTGTCAATAGTCCTCCTCTTGATGTGGCAGAAGGCATTATCATACAGCTGTAATTACAGTCCTCTCGTTTTGGAGGCTCCTCAGCAGTTATAAACGTGTGTTTAAATCAAAGGAATTGCGCTGATGTGCGGCCGATGAGGATCTGCCCTTCAGTTTCAGAGGCAACACTTATAATTTGCTTCTATCATTTTCCTGCAGGGGAGCAACATGGCAAACTATCTGCACACAGATGAGAAGCAAACAGTGTTTTCCCAATTCTGAACAGATTTAAGCATGTTGGTTTAAAGGAAGGGCAAATTAGGAGTCCAACACCAACTGTGCCACCTTCCCACAAAGGAGCACAAAGCACAGTCCCTGCTCATATTTTCTCAGTTATATGTGGCACTTTGCACTCAAAACCAGAGACGATACGAGGCATTCCACAATACACTTGTCCTCTAAGGAAGTGGGAGAAATAAACTGGCAGTGCAATATTCAAAGTGTCTCCTTGTGTCCTGCAGAAAGTTGCTTGGATGCCATGGTTGAACTGAGGGAAGGAGCAGCACTCGTGTCCCCAAACCCTTCCTGCTCAAAGAATTCCCAGATTTGTATCCTGTCAGTGCTGGGGCCAGGCTTTCAGCTGGGGTGACTCTGTGTGATGCCACTGTGCCTGTGACAATTGAGGAGATGCCTCATGGTTGGCAGCTCAGCCCCCACAAATGCAGCTGCCCTTCCCCAGCACTTGCTCTGTCCCTTCCCCGCCGAGGAAGGAAACCTGAGAGCACTTTCTGGTGAGAGCAGCGAGCTTGACAGGCTCATAAATATCCCCCTGCGTTCCCTTTCTGTCCTTTGAAAGAAAAGACTGACACTAAGGAAGCACTTGATCACATTGGATTTGTGCCATTTTGCGGCTTACTTGAATGAGCTGGAGGCAAGAGCTGGGAGCAGCCGAGCCTGGGGAATTTCATGGGTGCAGGAGGTTGTTGATGCAGAGAAAGGGCAGCCAGGACTGAGGAATCAGTGGATCCGTCGCTCAGGCCAGCTGGAAACAGCCCCAGTGCCTGCTCAGGAGGGGAGGAGGGAGCAGAGCAGGGCTGGGTGCTGGAGGTGCCTCGGTTTGGAGAGCCCAGTGCTGGTGCGTGTGGCTCTTGGGTCGCACTTTCTGTGACTTAAAGTGAGAGGGGACAAAGGGACCTCTAAGAAGGGTAAAGAGTTTTTTAAGTCACCTCATTGTATTTACAGCATGAAGAGCATCTCTCCTTCTGCACTTGCTAGACTGTGTGTGTCCCTGTCATGCACAGGTTGGGATTTACACACAGTGGGATTTATCCCACTGGATATTCAGTGTCTCTGCCCCCAAAATAATTTCCAGCCCCATTTTCCCACATTGTATATCCACACATGAGAGGGATCAATGCTCTGCATTTGCAAACTGGTAAAAGCTGGTGTTAGTTTTATTTTAAATAGCCAAGGCAGTTCTAACAATGTAACGGAATTCTATATCTAATTTCTCATTTTCAGGGTTTGTGGCTGTAAATCTGAGCTCTCGACACGATCTCTAGTTGGGACAGATTAGCCTTTCGAAAGCCATTCCTGCTCTCACTTTGGAGCTCTGCTTTGCCCTAAGATATGAGCTCTTAGTTTGCAAATGCAGTGTAAATTTATAGTGCTATGTAGAAGAGAATAAATGAGTCTTTATACCGAGTTCTTGGATTTTTTACAGCTCCTATGAATAAAATACAAAGCGACTTGAAGGGCTTTATTAAATAAGAAGGCGGGAGTCTTAGGAGCGATCAGTTATAGGCATTGTGTCATTGTTGAGAACTGTTGGTTTTAAAGCCTTTGGGGCAATCTATAGTTGATCCAAATGATAAAACCTTTGCAGGCTTCGGGGAGCTCTGACAGCTCGCACCAGCTGAGGCTCTGTCCTGCATTTCCAGTGAGGATTAGTGCAGCTCGGCAGTTTTGGCTGTGTTTTGGTAAGAGGATGTCCCCTAACAACCCAAGGGGAAACCAGTTTTGGTGTGAGCAATCGCTTGGGGTGTGAATGCAGCATCATGACCACTCTGGGTCTGCTGGGCCTGTCCCTCATGTGGGACTGGAAAAGGTTTGTGTGGAATAGCCCTGGAATGTGCCAGCAACAAGCCACTGCCTCTCCAGGAGCTTGGGATGAAAGAGAGAAGCTGTTTGTTCTTTTGGAGGGTCTAGAGCCCATCTTGTCTCCTTCCCAGGTGAGACCAACTTCACCTGTGAAGCTGTTCCATGGAGCAAAGCCTCATCCTGGCACTCATCCTGAGGCAGCCTGTTTGCGTGTAGCCGTCACCATGGCACAGCTTCCAGTGTGCTCTTTTCTCCTTAGACTTCTTTTTCTGTGCAAGGAGAAATCTTTGTTTTTTCCTTTTCTTTCTCAACTGATCCCACCAGCTTTAAGAAAACCGGTTACCCCCGCACCAGTCTGGAGCAGGATCTGGAGCTGAGGGTCCCACAGCCCTGCCGGGACAGCACAGTGACAAACCCAGCCTGGCAGCTCAGGCCAGAGTGGAGATGAAAATCCTTCCTGGCACATCCTGGGATGGGATGAGGGCTCCTCGCTGCCCTCCAGCTCACGGTGTGCTGCAGGAATGCATGTCAATGAGAGTCTCTGCTGGCTCCTGCAGCTCAGAGCACAGAGCAGCTTTTAATTACCCACGGAGGAGAGGGATCCACAGCTATCCCATACCAATGATGACCGAGTGTCATCCTCCACACCACCTTCCTCTGATCCTAAGGGTATCTATGGAGAGGAGCAAGTGGGACACAGGAATTTATGCCTGGCATGTGCTGTATAGGTGTATAAACATATATATCTGCGTATAAACGTATCATATAAATGTTCTGTCTGACAGGGCGATGATGCAGCCAAGTGATGTGAAGAGCTAGCAACAGTAAATAATTTTGTCATTTTTACCACCAAAAATATTTTCATTAGTAGATGTGGAAACACTATACAAAGGCTTCAGTGATGGTCTCTCTCCTTTTATTTTTTTCTTTTAATAAGGAAATAAAGAATTTAAGGATAAAGTAACTTTGCAAACATGGTACCACGGCTGACAGATTCACATCTCACCTGCAGAATAATTCTTTCGTGCTAGGGAAATCCCAAACTAAGCTCTTTCTTACTGTGTTTACCTTCTTGTGCAATATACTTGGGGGTGTTTTTTGGTGTTTTTCGCATTATCACTTGCTAAATATATCACAACCCATCACTTACTTGGATCTGCAGCTCCAAGACCTCCACATGCCTTTCCCTCCTCACAAAACGAATTGCTGGCTCAAATATTTAAATATTTTAAAAAATACCACCTTACAGTATACAAGCAATTTGTTATCACAGTGTGCAAACAAGGTAGAGAGGGGAATATGCTAAAGTAAATTTTATGTATAGCTACTGTGTAAATTTGCCTATTTCCCAGGAGTGGTATTGTCACTATTAATTGTAATAGCGTTTCTAATATGGCATATTTCCAATATTTTGCCCTTAATTAGGATTCTGATCATACAACCCCATTTTATTCCTGTGGTGCTTCCCCTTGGCTTCCTGAAGCCTGCCCAGCTCTGGTGTGAGGGGTCACGGCTGGTGGCACAGGGGAGGAGCAGGCAGGGGCTCAGCTCGCTGTGCCCACCGAATCCCCGGGCACCCTGTGCCCGCCCCACCATCCAAGGACAGGCTCCTGCATCCCTCCTGTGCGTGGAGCCCCGAGGCAGCAGAAAAGGGTCCCAGCCCCCGTTTCTGGCACCAGAAGGGGAAGTTTCTGTGAGATGAAGGCTGTCGTGTGCCCCTCGCTGTTTGCTCAAACGTTGTGTACGCGTTCAGGGGAGAATGAGATTGTTTGAGAGTAACACTAGAGCGATGTGGGAAGGGAAAGGGAATAAGATCATTTCCAAGTGGGCTGGGCTGTGTGAGTGTCCTTGAGCGTGACTGAGAAGGGTTTCTGCCAGCGCTGACGGAGCGCAGCCGCTCCCGTGGGCAGGAGCCTGGGGACCGCTGCTGCAGGTGAGCTCCGCAGGCCGGGGCAGGTCAGGGACTCGAGGTCGGTTTTTGCATGAGCCACCCGCCTAAACGAGGAGCAAACCACTGCCTTTAACTGTTTTGAAGTGCAATTCCCCCGATTATGTACGCAGGGCTTGATGCAGGCTGTCCTTTCCTCTGCCTGAGCCCCGTGGGTCTGTGAGACCCCGGCACACGCACCCAGCTCAGGCTCTGTGCTTCAAACTCACGTTTGAAAGGAGCAGCATCCTCGCTCACAGCTCATGCAAAGCACATGTGCCTTCCCGCTGCCTGAGTCGGGTACAGGATGCTGATGCTGCACCACTGGAGGGTTTTGGTTTTTTTTTCAGGGGAAATGCAACCAGATCAATAAGCCCCATCTGAAAGGAGAGGCAAGAAAAGACAGCAAGGGATGTGTGCTGGTAGTACTGAAACAGTTAAAAAAATAATCTGGTTTTGTTTAAAAGTTAAAGTGCTGAAGGAAACCTTCACATATTCTCTTGGTGGGAGGGTGATATTTTATAACAAGCTCAGTGAGCTCTTGCTCTGTGGTCTAAAGCAAAACCTTTAACCTCCTCCACGTCTGCCTTCTCAGCATAAAGAGAGAACACCAACTCACCCTGCCTCGGTAAAAAGCTTCAAATGCCATGGAAGAGGTGTATAAAGAGCTTCTTGTATCCCCATGAGATGAGAAGGGCAGGGCAAAAGATCTTCACACACCAGTGGATCAGGAGAGCTCCTCTGACTTCAGTGGAGCATCACCAGTTTGCCTCTTCTCCCGTTTTATTCCCACCTTGGAAAGGGCAGAAAATGGGTCATTCTCAGCTGGGCTTGACCCAGTTCAGCCAGGACTGGGGCCATTCCAGCAGTTCCAGTATTAACCCTCCAGGGTTGTGAGCTGTGCTTAGGACAGAGCTAGAGCAGATTATCCTCTTTTTTTAAATTTTTTTTTTAACTCCTGAGAAGTGTGTGAACGGAACAAGTTACAAGGCACCAATAATTACCTGCAGTTCTTTCAAACACCCAGAAGAACCATTCAGGTTCCAGCAAATAAAAAGGGACAGTGTTGTTGTGATCCTTTCCAGCCTCTCTTGGTCTGAGTTACCCATTATGCAGTAAATAAATAACTATCTGTTATATGGCTATTTTTTTAATAAAAACACTTCAAACTGCTTTGCTTTCCCTTAATTAAAAACACATCAAGCCACGGATAAAGCATTGTGGAATGGCTTGTTGTGGCATTGCCTTTTACAGCTGGGAAGCAAATTTCTAATAAAATGGTTTTTGAAAGGAATATTGCCTTCATTCAAATCTCCTATAAAAACTACCCATCCATTAATTCCAATTAATGACACTACAGCATTTCCACTAACACTGGTAGTAATTCTTGGCTAATGGATGATTTTCAAGAAAATCAGAATCAATGTTATTTTGGACAGGACCCTTGCAGAATTAATTTACTGCCCCGATGTTAGTTAAACCAGCATGTAAATCACAGTGGTTTGAACTGGTTTCTCAGTGCCATTGAACACAGCCCATGACATGAGTGTCCTGAGGGTTTTCCAGGGAGGATATATTTAAAAAAATATACAAAATTAATCTATACATCCCCCAAATCTATATATATAAAATATGTAATGTTTGTTGTTCAGTCACCAAAATGGAAGAGGAGAACCAATTACACACTGAACTGGTCAGGAAATATTGAGTAAAAATGAAGTTTCTGTCTGATAACTTCTAATGAAAAGTGAGGAGCAAAGCACACGAGACAGTGATGAGGACTGCTCAGGAATAGAAGGTTTTGACAGGCAAGCAAGGAAAATTTCACACTGCCCCTAATAAGAGGCTTCACACAGTGATGGGAAGGGTTAAGTCATTTCTTCCTCCTCCTAAAGGACTTTAATTAACAGCTGATCATGTTGCTTAATCTATGCATCTCTGCCTACCTGCTGCTGTTCTTTTGTCCTTTTGGAGAAAGGGTGGTAAAACTTAAATTGTTGACCTTGAAAAGCAATCATTCTGCAATCACCTCATTGGAAGAGCTAACAGCATCTCTGGAAGCTCCACATAAACACCAAAAAGGGTGGACAGCAGTAAAATCAGGATGGGCTTGGACCAAGCAATCCCCTTTCCCTCCTCCATATATCATCAGTTTTACACCCTTACCAGCGACCTTGCCGCAAATGGAAACCTTTGTGTGTAAGAGCAGAATAAAGTGCAATTAATGTAAAACCAGCTGTTTGTGTGGGCAGTTCTGGGTTAATTTAACCTCTTCACCAAAATGAACCCATCACCAGAGCACGAGCGAGGCAGCCCCTGTGCTGGAACCCACTGGCAGCATGTCAGCACCCTTGGAACGCCCCAAGAATGTCGAGCACATCCCGTGAACGCTCATCTGTGGATAAAAACATTCCCACAGTACACCTGGAAGAAGACCAAAGAGGTGCCTGATGGGATGACAGCACGTCCCGGATGGTGACAGGACAAATTTCCTAAGCTCATTGACCGTCGCTGGCTACTTCCAGGCCAGCGGATGCTGAAAATGGTCTTATCGGCAAGAGGCTCAGGGTGATCTGGGATCGAAGGCTTAAGAATAGAAAGGGAGGTTATTTATGCTTTATTTCATGTATCAATACTGTGAGAAAAATGCAGAGAGCAGCAACATGAGAGATTTCTGAAAGAGAAAGGGCACAAAGGCGAGCTGGGGGATCACAAATGTAATTCTTTTCTTTTTTTTTTTTTTTTCCTCCCCCAAAGCATTCATTTTCTAATGATTCAGCTGGGCAATTCAAGTCAACTCCCCTTTTGTGTGGTGGATTTAGGTAGAAAACCCAAAGGGTGTTTATTTTGCAGTGTATTACAGGGAAATGACATTAACAGCCAGGGGTACAAGGATGGCATTAGCCACTCTCGCAGCAGCGCGTTCGAGGGCTCGGCTGGGGCCCACTATCACCATCCCTCCCGCCGCCACCAGACAAGAAGGCAACTTAATAGAAGCAGTTTCCAAATCACAGAGCCCTGTAACCTGTCATTTTCTGGATGGCTTTATTATAGCTTTCCGTATCTGAAAAAACCCCAGGTTGATCCTTCGCCAGGTTAAAGGGATTGCGGGGTTTCCCGGCTGATGGTAACGCCGTGCTGTGCAAGCGCTGGCAGCCGAGGAAATATTATTTCAGCTGATAATAAGGAGCATTAATGAAAAGAGCTACATCTGCTGGGTTGTAGCAGCGTGTCTAAATGCAAACAGGCTCCTGGAAAAATTCACCTTTGCCCCAGGATGGCTCAGACTCAGATTTTGGGGGCTGTGGGGTGCAGATCATCACCCGCTCCCCATGCAGGGGTTTCCCAGGGAATCTATTCTCACACCACATCTGGATGCTGCATTTTGAAGACTTAATTCCAGCTCTCGCTCAGTGGAAAATGTGCTTAAAACTGAGCCATTCAATATGACTTAAGCACCTGCTTAAATCTAAGCAAATGTTCGAGCATTCACCTGGTTAAGGATTCTTCCCTGAACGAGGAGTGAGACATAGTGTTTTTTAAACTGATTGATATATTTGGAGTAAGTCAGTATTAATGATCATGCTCCAAGAAATCTGGAAGGCAGCCAACTTTTTAAAAGCTTCGTCTGACACTGCAACTCCTTGCAAATCGACTTTGTGTTCCAAAGATACCGACATGGAAATGCACTTTTACTTACAAATATTTCTGGGCACAGGATGCTTTTTAAAAAAGCTCTAGTAATTACCCTGACGAGGTGATCACGAGGGTCGAGTGACATTAAGACCAGTTTGGAACTTATTCAAAATAACCCAAACATGCCCATCATTATCGAATTCTGTTAAAAAAAATTAGTGATAATATACATTGATGTTCTCAGCCTTTTTTGCTTGCTCCTTCTTACTGTGATGTGAACTGGGCTATAAGGAGAGGTGAGGATCTGCTCTGAATGTGTTGAAAGAAAATAGAGCCAGGGAAAACAAAACTGACGTGAAGGAGGACCTATAATTCTGTGTCACATGTTAATCTCAGTGAAAAATAACTCTGTCAGGTTTTACCCTCACTGATTCCCATTTGGTACTCGTCCAGGGAAGTTCAGCATGCCAGGAACTGGCACGTTGCATTAGTCAGGGCTTGTTGATCAACCCCACTGAAGGACACAGAGTTGCCCTTATGTCTCACAGCATACTCAGATTAATTCACCTTAATAACATCCTGAGAGCAAAACGGGACTCTGCCTCCTTCATCCTGCCAGTGCAGCGGGGAAATGAGTGCTGCTAGTGATTACACAGCTCAGAAATTCGGTTTGCTGGTGACTGGGTGTGTTTCAGGCTCCAACGTTCCTGCAGTCAATGCGACGTTCGCTGCGCTTCCTTTTCCTAAAGGGAAGAAGTGACTCATGTGGGCACAAGGACAGACAGACAGGGAGCTGGCAGGGACTGCCTCAGAGCAGAAGGTGGGATGGCACCTTCCAGAACCTAAAGGGGCTCCAAGAGAGCTGGAGAGGGACTTTTTACAAGGGCATGGAGGGATGGGACAAGGGGGAATGGCTTCAAACTGAGAGAGGGCAGGGCTGGATCAAATCTGAGGAGGAATTCTTGGCTGTGAGGGTGGTGAGGCCCTGGCACAGGTTGCCCAGAGAATTTGTGGCTGCCCCTGGATCCCTGGAAGTGGTCAAAGCCAGGCTGGATGGGGGTTGGAGCAATCTGGTTGGGTGGAAGGTGTCCCTGCCCATGGCAGGGGATGGAATGAGATGAACTTTAAGGCCCCTTCCGACCCAAATCATGGTCTGATGCTGTGATCTGGTTGGGGCAGGAGGGTTTGAGGGTTTTGTATCAGGAGGGCAGACACAGAGGGCTGGCACAGTGATGCACAAGAAAGCCACTTTGGCATGGCCAAGGCTTTGTGCTGGGTGTGACAGTGGTCACCCCAGAGGGACAAAAATGTCAGGATTTGGAGCAACCCACTCCTTTCCTGCATCTTTGTTGCTGACTCCACCAAAAGCCTGGGTGCCCCACTAGTGATAGAGTCACCAGAGATGCTGCTCTTTCCCCTGCAGCACATCCACCTGCCAGAGCATTGCACCCAAGGGCACCTGAGGGCCCCAGACACACCCTCCAGTGCAGGTACTTTTTACATCATCTCTGTCCTTCAGTGATGTCCCCTTGGCTCCATCTAAAGCTTTTCCAAGAGAGAGATCCCGGGGCTGCTGCGTAAACTAATCTTGTAAACGCTCCTCATTTTTGCCCGGGCTATCAGAGCAAAATGTCTCTACAGTGCAGTACATTTATTAAAGTCCTAATGGAATTAGAGTCCTCCCACCAAAAAGCCAGATGGTTGGTGTTTTTATGTTATTAGTTAATGCAATTTAGTATTAAAGTTTTGAGTTAAAAACACTGTGTGTTGTTTTCTTTATGACATCTGCTTATATTCTGCCAGCAAGATGAAGTTATGTTTAAACAGGGCCTTTCCTTTATTAATGAAGTCAATTAAAAGAATGACCCAAAGGAAGGGGATATTCAGTTTTGGAAGCAATCCCCTTTTATTACTGCGGGCAGTGCTGGCTCTGGGAGCTGCAATGCTGAGCATGCACTGGAAAAACCCCTCAGTGTCCATCGTGTTTAACAGGCAGGGGGAATAAAACCTGCCGAGTGTCGCAAGGGACTTCATCTTTCTGAGGCCGTAAAACATCTTCCTCCCGGTGATTGGCAGCTGCCAGCGGCGTGCGGGGGTTTGAGGAGGGATGTCCTTGGGCGAAGAGAGCTCTGATGGCCACAGGTTTGCTCAGTCCTCATCCTTCATTTCCAAACCCATCACACACGGTGCAAAGGCAGCTCCAGGACTATTTCTCAGATGGGCAAAAGGCTCTGTTGCACACAATGCCGCTTTCCGCGTTTTATTCTCACTCTTCTTTCTTCATTTTATAGGTGTGTTTTATGATACAGCAGCAAGGACAGGTCCCTCTCACTGATTTTAGCACCGTGTTGGGGATGGAGAGGTATTTCTGATCTCGCCAGGCTGCCCTGATGGTGGCAAAGAGAAGCTCTGAGGGGGAAGGAGGATCCTGTGCGGGAGCACCCAGGCACAGCCTCCATTCCCAAGCTCAGGATGGCCCAGGACAAAGCCCAGACTCCCTTGGCCATCAGTGTCACGGCCCTCCCCTCAGGCTGCTGTCACCTAATTCCCCATGCTGGAGCTGCAGCCTTATGTAAAACTGCTGAAATTTACTGCTAGTCTCCTCTATGTCAACCCCACAGCCTTTCCCTTTTCACAGCTCTGTCCTTGCTGACCTTTCACATTTAGGTTTAGGCAGAATGAAAGACATCTTCATTTAATTCAGATAAATTTTAGTTTTCTTTTTACTCTCTCTCTTCTCTCTTTTTCCTTTTTTTTTTTTTTAATATACACACCCCCAAAAGCCATCCAGCAGCAGCAATGTCATCAAACAAAAGCTCTCATCAGTCATCATAGCTGTTCTGGAATGTGAAATTGTGAAATACCCACAGCTATACACTGGAAAAATTACCGTAGCATTTATAGACAGACACTGCCAAGAGAGCTGGGCCAGGCTTTGGCTGGGTTAGTCTCTAATCTTACTGAAGCCAGTGAGAAAAAGTCAAATTAAACCAGTGAGCACCTCAGCTGTAACTTGGTTGCTGTTTCCTCCCTATTAACATTGGTACTAAGTCAGTAACGATCTATTAATTAGAAAACTTAGAAAAAAATTCAGATCCATTTCAGACAGGCAAAATGAATCCTCAGAGTAAAATGCAGTGAGGTTTGTTTCATCTGCCTAAACATCAGCCCTCTCCTTGCACATACAGAGTGGATTTCTTGGCTGCTGCTCTTGGAACAGAAAATAGGGTGTGTTAAAAATGGGGACGTATCTGTAAAGCTGTTAACCTGCAAAGCACAGCTTGATACACACTCGGTACATCTATTCTATTCTATTCTATTCTATTCTATTCTATTCTATTCTATTCTATTCTATTCTATCCTATCCTATCCTATCCTATTCCGTTCCCCACCCTTGGCAGGGCTCCTGGCCATGTGTGCACTCCGTGGTGCAGCTCACATCTGTCATGCATGGCAGGTTTCCTCTCCTGCCTCCTCTCCTCAGGCCTGGAGCTGCTTTGGTGCTTTGCATTGCTAATGATCAGCGTGTTAGGTTTGATGCCTGCGCAGGAGAGGAGTCCTCTGGCGCTGGGGGCTGTGGGGTGTTGGACACTGGGGTGGTTTTGCAGAGGGTCCCTCTCACAGCGCTCTGAGGAGACCATGAAAAGCTCACACCAACCGCACAGCCTGTCCCTGGCTCTTCTGGGCTGCTCAGACCTTCCCACAGCAAAGGGTGACTGCTGGTGTTAGCAAAGCGTTTGGGCTGAGAAAGGTGGGAATGCTTATGGCTACTGAGTTTCTGCATCTGGGAATCTCAAGTTTAATGCAATTAAGGTGAAGTTCCCCAGTGCAGAAAAAAAGCAGAGCTTAACTTATTGTTTGCATGCCAGCAAGGCTTCAGCTGGGTTTTTCTTTCCTGTTTTCATATTCTGCAGTAGCTCACCTTGGAGAGGGCCCTGGGGGAGTGGTGGGGTGGCTGTGGGCAGGGGGAACAGGGGCTGGGGTGTGTGCTCAGGGTGCACAGGACAATGTTCTCCTCAGTGTAGCCCTCACTCCACCCAACACCCATCTCCGTGAATCCCCTGGCTCCTCATTCCAGCAGCAAAGCTCTCAGTTAGCTGGGAGCCAGCCTGGGGAGTCTTGGTTGTTCTGGGCTCCTGCAGCCTTCAGGGGCTACATCTTGGCAGGAGAGGGTCAGAAGGGGCTGCTGGAGCTCCCTGAGATGCCCACACCAAGGTATGGGCTCCAGTATTTGCTCCTGCAGCAGGGAACCTCATCTGCACCAGCCAGGCTGCCTTCCTTGTGGTGGGGATCAGGTCGATAAAATGGAGCCTGGCCAGACTTTCAGCTGGAGTTGAAACTCCCTTCTCCTCTCTTCTGCTCCCTGGAAAGTATTATTTTTTTTTTTTTTTTTTTTTCCCTTCACTTGAAGCACTTCCTGTAAACCAGAAGATATATGGCTGTTTCAAAGAGTTTTAGTACTTTTACCAGTAACTCCACGGCGCTGCTCTGAAGGAGCGAGGCGCTGCGGGTGAAGGAGTGCTTGGCAATTTAGAAGATTTAATAGAAGTCGATTTTACACTTACACACATTAACATTCACACCGACTTGATAAGGAAAAAAAAAAAAAAAGCACTGTCCAGTATTCTTGCAGCTACATGATGCTGTTTGCCAAAGTCTTTAGTTATAATTAGTCAGATTAAACCCCATCCATAGATAGCTTCAACTCCATCCAGAAAAGCTACCTCACTTTCTATTTTTACAAGCCCTGCTGACAATAAGTACTCTCACATCTGACAGGATATATTGTCTTTGCCCATTGCCTCTTATAACCTGACAGTGAAAAATGTACACTTCAGCATCCAGGGAGTCGTTTGTTACCTCTCCACTTCCTTCTAATTAATGAAAACGTAAGGGAAGAAACAATAACTGGGTCTACTGTTCAGGCAGAAAATGATTATTGCTCAGATGAAATAAAAAAAATATTTTTGGCACCTGATTGCCTCAGCAATGACATAATCAGCAGGGATTTTTACTGACTATGCAATAAAGCTGCATATAACTATAAATGCAAAATGCTTAAAGGGTTTTCCCCCTCCTTCCTTTGCATGGAGTTACACCTTCCATAAAGGCTATCTTTAAGATGATAAAAATGAGGTGCTTTACAGACAAATGGTCTTGTTACAGAGAAGTGAGAGATTGGACCCAAAAAGCAGTCTAGCCTGGCTTCACTCAGGGAGATGTGTGGTTTGGCATGCAGCACTTAGATTGCTGTATTTGGGCCAGGGAGCATATTTTTTGTACTGGTACATGGGAAAATGATTGATACAGATGAAACCTGGAATTCAGCAGAGCACTTCCCAGGCTTTTACTCCAACACAAGTCAGTGGAGGGGCTGGGGGCCATGGGAGCTGAGGAATGCACTCACTGACACAAAATGAGTTTCCCCAGTGGCTCTGGGGTTTCTGCTGTGAAAGGTGTGGGGTTTCTCAGGCTTTTTTTTTGCATTTTGTGGCTTTTCATGAGCACTAAACCTGGCCAGGGCATTTGAGCTTGATATCTACCTGCGAAACAACTCTGGGGTATCCAAACTGGTTTCAGAAATCAGATTTTTCCATTCATCATCCATTCCTTGAGACTTTTCACGGAAATGTCCTGAATATAATGACTGTCCTGACCTCCATAAATACAGGGCAGTATTTTCTCAGTTGATCAAAATTGCTGAAATGCTCCTACTCCATTTCCCAGGAAGCAAGCTGCAGAGAGCTATTGGGATGAGAACAGATGTCTTCATTACCCACCAGAAGTAAATGGAAAACCAGTGCAACCGAGGGAAAAGAAAGAGACCAGCAGTGATGTGTTGATATTCTGGTTGTTGCTGAGTGGTGCTTTATTGCCTGCTCTGGAAGGAGACTGTGAACAGTGCAAGATGCTTTAGGACACCCAGATGCTAAACCCTGGCCTCAAGTAACCTGTGACTGTGTTTCATCTTCACTGTAAATCCAATCTTTGGCTTGCACCAAAGTTTCAGCAACATATCAAACTGGAAAAGCTTGATTATGGGCTGGAGACAGCGGCCAGCAAGGATGGATGCATGGCTACCTATGAGTAACTCACCCAGAAGAGGTTGAAAGTCTTTTATCCTGTTAGGAAGAGGGTGGATACTCAAGTTAATAATTGTGATGCACAGCCAGAAATAATTAGAGACTGCAAGACTGGCAATCATAAATTACTTTTCTTTTAATAACATAACGAAGTCAGAGTTGCAGAGGTAATAGAAAAGTGCAGCTCAAGCAGAGAAGTTCAAATGAAAAAATCAAGGCCAAATCCATTTCTTTAATCCCTTTCTCTCACAAAGGACAATAAAATATTCACGGTTTCCAATTAACTAACTTTAACTATAGGTGATTTTTTCCATGGCTAACTCGTCTAAGGGAGAGGAAGAAATAAAATCTTAAAGGGGAGCTCCACTGCCTCTTTAAATCTATTGAATATGGCACTGGAAGGAGTTCCTCCATCTGCAGGGGGATGCTCTGGCCAGGTGATGGTTGTAGGCAGGAGTGGCTCTGGTCTAGCTACTGATTTGGGTTTGAAATTCCAGGAGAAATTCTGGGCACTGGCCAGGGATGCTCAAGGGAGCACCCAGAGCATCATTCTCCTGTGGGATTTCCTTGGGAAGTGATAGATTTCCATCGATGTGATAGTTCTGGTGTTGCTGGAGACACAGTGCCAGCCTCCTGCCCCGTTTGCTCCCAGAGCTGGTGCAGGGGACATTAATAGGCTGAACAGAGGTGACTAAACTGGCATGGGACAAATTATCCCAGAGTGAGGCTCTGACTGATTTAGTGCCTGTCTTTAGAAGTTGGAGAGAGGAGCCCTGAGAGCAGCAGCCTGGAGACTGGCGCTGTTTCAGTTCAGAATGCAAAGAGCAGCAGAGTTTGGAGTGCTGAAAGCAAGATCATTGTGATCTGTTGGGTTGATGTTATCCATTGCAGTGATTTTCTGTACAGTATGACAGACTTATTAAAATATAATGTAAAGCTTGAAATGTAACTAAAGAAGGTGAAATGATTTCTAAATCACTGTGATTTCTTCGGAAAAGAGGAAAGGCTTTGCTTCTGTGCCCAGACCTATCTTGCAGAGATAATATCAGTATTTGAATTACAGTAGTATCTTGAAGTCCTGCACTCGAGGTTCAGTTATCTTGGGTGGCATCAAGGAAAAAAAATACAACCTTTCCCATGGATATAATTAAATACAGTTTAATATATTTTCCAGTATGAATGTAAACATGTCTGAACCAAAAATGGTCTCAATTTGAATTTTACAAATAATGTAGGCTGGAGGTTCCTGTGTGACTTTTAAGTAGGAGTCTGCAATTTGTTCTGCTTTAATTTGACCCATCCATCTTGATGGGTAGTCTCATTAATGCAGCACAGTTTTACATCAGAAATATCCCCTTTGAATGATATGAAGCCTAATGCATTCCTCCCACACTGGAATAAACATAATATATGGTAAATATTACATCTGGTGATCCTTAACATAACTGATCGATCATCAATTTTCAGAAAGGGAAACCATCATTGGGTAGAAAACAGATCAGCTATTGAGCCAGGCAATTATCTCCCTCCTGAATGAGATGCTTCCTGCCAAACCAGAAAGAAATAGCTATTTGGCAGACCAGTAAATGTAACTAATACCTCCAGGACATGTTGGACAAAATTCCATGTTAATAGTGCTCCAAGGACTGGAAAAAGCTCCAGGACCGAGGTGCATGTCACATTACTGGCATGAAAATCCCTTCATGGTGGGGCAGGGCCCTGCTGTGAGCAAAGAGCTCTCGCTCCAGGAGTGATGCCTGTCGACTTCAAGACTTCTTGGAGGACCAGCAGCGTCCTCCAGTCCTCCATGCCTCCATCTGGGCACCTTCCTGCATGGGGAGCGCAGTGTGAAGTCCCACTGCTCACGGTGGCACTGGGATGAGACACAGTGGCAGGAGCAGGCAGGAGTGGGGTTTCCACCAAGAGCTCGTTCCCACTTGGCCACCCCACCCTGGATGGGACTGGGGTGCAGGGAGAGGGAGATTCACCCACCTGGGTTTCCTTTGCAGAGAAAATGAACCAGTCTGAGCTGAGTTGCCTGTGACTGTCTCCAGGTGCTGTTCTCACCAATAAGAGGAGAATTTATCCTCTGACGTGGGTGAGTGGTTGACACTCTCTGCAGGAATTTCAAATGCATGGCTACATTCTCCTGCCCCTCGAGATGTGGCTGCTGGGCTTGGCAACCTGCTGCTGCCTCCAGCTCCTGCTGGAGACCTCAGCCTCCAGCTAAAGGCAACA
The DNA here is from genome assembly GCA_013400315.1 of Bombycilla garrulus. Classification (NCBI taxonomy): domain Eukaryota; kingdom Metazoa; phylum Chordata; class Aves; order Passeriformes; family Bombycillidae; genus Bombycilla; species Bombycilla garrulus. Next base: position 1,656,525 of record VXBU01005400.1, read on the forward strand.
GGAAAGAAGTCCTTCACCAAAATGAGATTATCAGCTGTCGCAATCCAGGTTGCTCTTTTATAAGATGTATGTCTGTTTACATCAAACCCCTTGCTACTGAAATATATCAAAGGGTTTCCAGGCCACAGGTTTGACCTACCTTAAAATAGCTCTTATTAAATGGGGTAGTTCTTTAAAATCAAGATGGTTTTGTTGGGGTTTTTTTTTGAGTAAACTTGCCCTTGCAAATTTGATGCCCACAATTAAAGAAACATGGCGGGGGGGGAAAAAAGTCCTGATTGAACTAGAAGGAAAAATGTTGGGTTATTTTGTTAGGGTGCCCAGCAATTTCTCCTTTAGGGGCCCCCAAGCCTGGCTGGCTGGAGCAGCCTGTTGCAGGAGCTGCACTGTCATCGCTGCTGAGCCTGATGCACATGCAGAGAGATTCTGGCATGAAGCTCGCTTCCATTAACATATTTTTTCTATGAATGGCACTGTTTGTCCTGCAGAGTGGAAAATCCCTCTGCCTGAGAAAATGGTCTCGAGGGACCACCTCTAAAAGGGAAGGAAGAAATTTATTCATCCAGGCTCACACGGTCTTGGTCCCTCTGCTGAGAATGACAACTAGCGTGACTCTGTGTGTCAGCAGAGGTCCTGGCGCAGGAGCTGGGCTGAGAAATATGGGGTAATTTGAAGTTGACATTAAAACCTGTCACCATCTAAAGCAGCAGGGAGGAAAAAAAAAACCAAAAAAACACAACCCAACAATATTTGCTAAAAGGCAGGAGATAAAATCAGTAGATGAAATTGCTGCTTTGGAATGACCTTCTAAAAATACCTGCGGTGATCCGTCTGGGTGGCTGGAGAGCTGCAAACCGGAGAGGTGGCGACTCCGCTCGGAAGCCGGGTCCTCCCTGGAGGAAGGCAATTTGCACATTACAAAAACAGTGTCCCCAAATAAATTACGGCCATAATGAGCCACAAAGACACCAGACAAAAGGAGCCCTTTCCTTGTAAACAGAGCAGCAGCAGGGAAAGCTCCAGCTCCAGCCTCAGCCAAGAGTCTGGTCGTTATCTTTCATTAGCACAAAGGTTAACGAAGAAAATATTGGGCTGGGGCTGCAGGCTGGGCAGACCCAGGCAGTTTCTCTTGATGCAGCTGCCAGTGTGTGTCCCAGACATCTTCCCTACAAAACAGGCAGTGATTCAGCTGCTGCTCCACTTTCCCTGCATCCAATGACACCTCCTTGAGCTTCCCGGGGAGCTCCGTGCCGCAGGAACTTGTTTGCACTTCCCACTGCCTCCCAACAAGGGTGACATTCCTGATGGACTCATGGCAGGGCTGCACTTCCTATTCCTCGATTAAATCCCTTTTAATTTCACAGCCTCTCTGCCTTAGGAACACAAATGTGCAGCTGGGTACAGATCACCCCACATACACTCTTAATTTCCAATGCATTAGCAGCACACTCCAAAAACTCCATTCCGAGACACAGACAATAAAAATGAATTAACTGAACAGTCATTAGGATATAATCTGGTAGCGTTAAGGTGAGTCACAATATAATTACCATTATTTCTAATGGAGTTACCACGCCATTACTGCAGAACAACACACCTCACCCCTGCCACGGAATGGGCACACACCTCACTGCACACTCGCCGTGGGACACGCTCAATTCAGGGACAAAAATCAAGGAGAGATCCAAGACTTGCTTGGAAAATTGCAGCCCCAAGTCAGATATGTGCACAACTCACGGATGATTTTGGAGGCTGGACTTAGAAAACCTGGGTCTGTGCCACTGGCATCAAAATGAGCCATTTATTGACTGCAGTGAGTTTTGGATGATGACCCTCAGGCTTCTTGGCATGGATTCCTAAAGGAAGGTGGATTCACAATCTGTGGACATTTCACTAAGTTTTGAGCATGAAAGCTGAATTTAATCACATTCGTGGGAGGAATAGCAGACAGAAGGACTTTGACTTCTATTCAAGCAGCAAAACGTGACTGAGGAAAAGGCTCAGACTTCTGATGCCCCCGTAAGGAGAAGGTTGGGGCATCTGCTCTCTGCTTCAACCTCCAAAGAGGCCTTTGGCTCTAGCGTTGTCCTTCACAGGTTTGGGGTTTGCTTCTTTCAGGACTCCTGGTTTACAAAATGTCAGTGAACTTCTCAAAATATTCATTTTGTTTCTAGTTTCGGGTTCTGTTGGCTAGTCCCTGGGAGATTCTCAGCAATAAGGAGCTGGCAAAACCAGGAAATATGGAAAGTGACACAAATGTATTCTGCTAATGCTGTAAATTAGTCATCTCAAATATGTATTTAATATAATAAATTTGGAAGAGAGCTTCTGTAGGTTAAGTGGCAAGTGGCAGCACTTATAATGAGGATTAATATACATGCAGGTCCTACAGATTTGTTAAAATTCAATAAATATTTATTATAATCCACCGGTTCTTAGCTTACACTTGAATAAATTGGTTAATGTTAAATAAATAGAGGAGCATGACCGAAAGGAATGGACAAAATCCCATTGGTGCCACTGTAAGTTCATGGCTCACACGGGCTATGTCCTAACTAAACTTGGTTTACTTAGGTTTCTTGGAACTTTCAGAAGCACTTTTCACCACATTTAGTGATAGATTACTTTGTCCTGTCAGTGCAACCTGGTGCACACTCTGCTGCGGCACTGCTGTTCATTCCCATCCTTCACGGATCAGCTTTTTGGCTTTTTCTCCCACCGTTGTGCCTTTGCCCATGATAACCTTTGCCACGACTCTGTCTCACTGATATTTTCTTAGCCTCCCTGGACCCTGCTCCTACTGCTGTCACGCACAGGTTTGCAGTGAATATTTCCTCATTCCCATGTGACAGATAATAATGTTTTTCCTAATTGCTAATCACGTCTATTAGTGAGTTACTTGCAGGAGAACAGTTAATTCCAGATCGCTTAAAAATTCTGCAGAAGGGCTGAGGGTACGTGCTGTGCTTCCCAGGTGGCTCCCAAACCTCGAGCCCTGTGAGCTGGTGAGCCCTGCACCGCCACCACTGTGTCTAGAAGTTCTGTGTTTCATTTCCCAGCCCTGGAATGGGAGAAAAGAGAAGATATTATTTGTGTGGGTGAGGTTCACTCCCAGTCGTAGGCACACGTACAAATCCTGTACAATGCATTTTGGGTGGGAACACAGACCTTGGAGGAAAGGTGAGCTTGCAGTGGGTTTGATCTGAGCACTGGGCACAAAGCTGCTGCCACAGGCCCCTCAAAGATGTCTCACCTGCTCCTGGGCAAGCAGCAAAGCCTCACAATGCCCCCGGCTGCAGGGGCAGTGCTTGTTTTTAATGCCACAGTGCTGCCGGAGTTCCTTGGCTCAGACTCTGTGAGAAACTCAGAAATAGTCTCCTAGATTAGATAACGGTGGTGGGGTGACCCTCAGAGCCAGGCAGTCCCAAGAACTTCAGGAAATTGAAGTGAAGGCAGACGTAAGGGCTGAGTGAGAGCCTGAGGCATCCGCAGCACAGCCTGACGGCGAGATAACGGCGGGGGAGCGAGAGGCAGGGAGGGGGTAAAATGAAGCGGTGAGCATTTGTAAATGGGACTCCTCGGGTACTGAACATGATTGCCTAAAAACTCCTGCACTGCCTCTGAACAGCTGCTTTCCCTGCGCTAAATAAATCATGCATCTTGTTACCTTAGCCTGTACTCACGGAAAAGATGTGTTTGAGCAATAAAGCGCGGAGCCCTTCCAGCACTCTGCTTTTCCCAGCCTGTGCCTCTCTCCTGTCAGCTCCTGGTTTGCTTTGTCCCCAGCCTCCCCCGGTTCCTCTGCTCCCAGACCAGCCTGCATGGCCCAGGCTCTGGCCAGCAGTGACCCCAGGCTCTCCTGGAGTGAGATTTGCAGCGGAGGAGGAGCCTGGTAAAGAAGGGAGAGCAGGTTTGTGCTCGGTGGGTGCTGAGGAGGTGCTCAAGGGGACCTGGACCCTCTCCCTGCCGCAGCCCTCATCCCTCCAAGGATGCTCTTCTTGCTGCTCTAAAACCTCTTTGAGGACAGCGCCCTGCACCAGGCTGCACCTGACGGTGCAAAGGACACTGCTGCATTTCAGGAATGAGTTATTTGAGGCAGTGGGTCTCCTCAGAGGAATGTTCCACCAGGAGATATTTCTGCAGTGTACCAAGCCACAAGTGTCCTTTTCTGCCGTTAAACACCACCAGAGTCAATCTGGGAGGGGCGGGAGGCATGTTTGCTCAAGGAAGATGCGGGAAGCCAATTACAAGTTCTTACACAAATCCAAATGTGTCTTCCTAAATACGCCGCCTCTCAAAATGAGGCTGAAATTTCGTCTTCACAATAAGCCTGAGCTGTGAACTTTTTAATTTGCACATGGTTTCAGGAAATCTAACTCATCCTATCCAAAAAACCCAACCCACTTTGAAAAAAAAAAAGCAGCAACATTCTTTAGCTTGTTTCTTTATTTCAGGAGCAGAGTAATTTATGTACTCATTTAATTTTGTTCTGCCACAAACAAAACCACAGTATATAATGCAATCCCTGCTGCTGGAACACATATTGTTGGAAGGACATTGGAGAAGACATAAATGTCCCTGACACAAAAGAAGATCCCAGGTTTCGGAGACATCAGACAGATTGGAAAATATGGGGAGTTTGGTTAAATTTATGAGTGGTCCTTTGTTCTTTCCCTCAGAGTATGATGGCATAATCTTTTAAAACTACAGTAAGAGCCAAGTGGCTGAGAGATGGGTACTTTAAAAGCAAACAGAGCACTATGAAAATATTCTGTTCCGTATTTTTGCCCACTGTTCATTTTGCTCCAGCAGTGAAGGGAAAAACCCTCATATAATTAAAAAACATTTGTGCTGGGAGGTGAGGTGGATACTATCTTCAGGGAAATACCTTCCAAAACAAGAGTACTATATTACACATGCAAACTGCAGGCACAACATGCTGGATTTGCATATATGTGCATACAGACAGAGCCAAAGCCTCCCAGGCAGCCCCTGGAACAGCCACATTTCATCCATGTGAGAGCATCCGACAGCTGGATCCCACAGCTTCTGAAAAGTCCAGGAAAAACCCAACCCTCACATCTTGCTGAGCAAAAAAAAAAGCCCCCAACATGTGAATGAACTCAAGCCGGCTGTGGGTAATTGGCTGGGTTATCTCTAATGTCACTGTTTCGTCTGCCCACAGGGAGAGGCTGATAAACCCCAGAGGTGGCTGAACTGGGGAACAGCCCCAGCACCCCCGGGATGTTCCTTCCCTTCCCTTCCCAGGCAAAGAAACTCCTTCTCCTGCCTCAGTTTCCCAACCAAACACGGGAGACCAACACAACACTGCCTCCCACATTAGGACTGTGAGGGGAAAAGGTGTCACCACCACGCTGTCAATGAGCATCACTTCTGTTTGTCTTCAGTTTGGAAAATAATTTTATTTTCTTCCTCTTGTTAGAAACACCAAATGAAAGGAAAAAAACACAGGGAGAAAAGCCTAGCCCACCTTTTTCATTATATGGCAAGAATTGTGTGTGTCACACAGATGGGTTATGTGCATGTGCAGCTGAGAAGGTTGGAGTTGGCCTCTGGGAGAAGTTATGAGATGTGTTTTTAAGCACTGTTAGGTTGCAAAATGGTGATGCAATTGCTGCCTTCATCTGGTGGCAGAGCTGTAGGCAGCATCTTGATCCTTCCCTGCCAGTGGGGCTGAGATTTTCCTAAGTAATGGGAAATTTTGCAATGGGCTCTGTTACTGGATAGGTGAGACACTGAAAAAAGAAAGAGTGGTTTTTATTTTAAAAATACAACTTAAATGACCAGAAGGAAGAAAATTAGCTCCAGGGAGATGAAATTGAAATTGAAATAAACCCTTTTCTTTTGGGTTAAACTGTGTATTGTATGATGTAAAAGCCTGATCTCATGCTGACTTTGGGACTTTGTAGGCAGCTCCAAAGCCCAGAGTTTGCCTTTCCCAATTATCAATAAAAGAGAAAGCAGGAAAAAAATTGCTTTTATAAAATAAAGAATAACTCATTTTTCACTAAGTGTTTGGATTATTTTTTGGTAAGAACATGCCAAATTGTCAGAAGCTTAATTTTTTGAAAGAATTTATCTGTGTTGAGACAACTGCCATTGGCAAAAGCTAATTCCACCTACTGATGGAATTTCGAGTCAAAGTAGGAAAAAAAAGAAGACAAGAAAGGGAGAAGGCACATCCCCAGCAACCTTATCAGCTTGGAGCAGGACGGAGCCACACTCAGGCTTCTGTGCCAATAAAAAATTAATTATTCATACAAGTTCTGGTGGAGAACAGAGGAAGACCAGCCCTGGGTGACCAAGAGCACCTCGGCACCAGCGAAGGTGGCAGGGCCGGCAGGCTGCTGGGAGGTGCAGTGGGCACTCCAGGAGCTCCCTGGAGCCAGAGGTGTTTGAGGTGCTGGAAAGGGGAATGAGGTGCTCGGTTCAGTCACTTTGGCTCCGTCCCAGGACAGTGCAGCAACTTCTGCAGGATGTGAAAACCGGCCTGACCTGACTCATTTCACAGGGTATTGGCCAGTCTTATGGTTTGAGATCAGATTTTGGCCCAAAGAAAAGGAGAAATCAATTTAAAAAATGCTCCAATCAAGCCAATAATCTGCATTTTTGGTTTTTATTATTGGAAATATTTATATTACGGTAGCTTGGTATTTTAGAAAGCTATAAATGCATTTTTATATAATCAGCATTTTTAAAAGTCTATAAACATCCACTATGTTTGCCTAATGCACTATAAAAACTTCCAAAGGAGCTGTTATTATCCAACTTGTCACCTCACACAGGCTCCAAGGAGGAATTTTTTTTTTCTTGTCTGCTGTTAATAAAATGAAGCAAACCATTAACAGCTTTGGAGCTGAAGGGAGAAGCAAAGGGGCTTGTAATCTTGGACTCCAAAGGAAACGTCTGCAGCTTTGCTCCTCACCTCTTTGAGATTCCCAACACGCAACAACAATTTTAAACAGACAAAATCAGTTTAGGTTACATAAATTCAAAAGCCCGAGCCTGGTTCTTTTAAAGTAACATCTTGCATTTTCTTTGGAGTGTTGCAATCTCTCACATATCACTTTGAACTGGCTCAGCTTTACAGGCTGCCGTGCAGCTTCCTCAGGTTTCTTCGTTTAGAGGAGTTTTAATGCAGAATTATTATGAGCACACATGAATATATTATTAGGCATATGTGTATATATGTATGCAAATATATATATATTTTTTTCATATATATAAAGCTTGTCTGATGGTGGTGGTTGCACATCCAGGCCCCATCTCTCCCAGCTCCCAGCACTCCCTGCATCCTGAACTCCCAGCATTATCAGCCCATGGAACAAACCCCAAACCATGTCCTGATAAAAAGATGCCATGTACTTCGGAGAGAACACAGATATTTTAGTCCCATTAGGACCTCAGGGGTGAGCGTGGCTTTTAAAGCAATTAGCGAAGAGAAGAAATCTGTGTGCAAAACCCAGGTCTGGGTTTTAAACAATCTCTTAATTCACATCTCAGAGATCTGCTGTTGGTTCATATCCCTTTATAGTTTGCTCCTGTTCCCAACATATCTCGGTGTCAGGATGGATTCTCAACCCCAGGGAACCTGTCAGGGATGTGATAACAACTCACTCAACCCAAAGAAGGGCATGGCTGTGCCTGTAACAGCGAGTGGCTCCTCAGAGCTCCCCTGCGGCCGGGGCAGGGTCCTGCTGGGCCACAGGGAGCCACACACTGCGAGCACTTTGTAATTTCAGATGTGCCCCAAAACAGCATCAGAACCTGTTGCTCCTGGCACTCGGGTTCTCCAAAGCCCCAAGTGCTCCCCAGGCAGTCCCAGGCAACGCTCTCCTGTGCTGGCTGGGCTGGAATTTTGGGTAGAGGGTGATGCTGAGGTGAGTCAGGGTGGAGAAGGGCTCCCGTGGCTTCACTTATTGAAAGGGCACGGGCTGGGAGAGCACGGACAGTCCTCCAGGGAGGAGCTGCTTGGACATCCCTGCAACAACGGAAAAAGGGAGGAGAAAATCCCAACAGTGGTTCATGTCACTGTGGAGAAATTCCCAGCTGTTCCATGGGGAAAGAGCTGAGGGTGCAGAGGGGACAGCAGCGGTCACAGGGACCATGTTGGGGCAGGACAGGGGAGAGGCTCTCCTACAATCTCTGTCCCGTGAGGGGGGGCAGGTTTGGTTCCTGCGGTCAGACAGAGCTGCCTGAGGGCTGCTCTCTGTTGTGGTCACTGCAGAGATGGCTCTGGCACCACCAGGGACACCAGACTTTGGGGTTTTGCTGCCACACGCGTGTCCTGGGCTGTCCCAACAGTGATGATGGGGAACAGCCTGTCCTTGGGAGTGGGGGGCAGCAGAGGGGAATCAGGGTCCCAGCACAGGCTCAGGCTGAGACAGAGAAAAAGCCAAAGCATCCCAGGACAGAGAGCAGACACGTCAGCAGTCGTGGCTATTTCTGGCATTGTCCTCAGAGCTGGGGACCTCCGGGAGCACAGGGAAACACCTCTGGGACCTCCTGGGAGCCCTTCCCACCTCGTGGCACTCTGGGGTGGTTCCTGCAGGCATTTCCTATCCTCTATCAGCTCCCAACAAGTCTAACAGCCTCAGACGAGTGTTGCCTGATGGTCCCACATGGATGTCCTAAGTGGAGGTGTCCTTTGGGGTCACAGTGCCGGGTCTCTGGGTGGCTGTCCCTGTCACACACCACTCCACATCCACGGATTGCTGATAGGAGCAGAGGGTGTTGGGCCCCTCACCAGACTCATGAAAACTTCCCAACCCAGATCCACATCCAGCATCCACTGCTGGGTGCTGGCCCCTCCAGCGCTGATCCCCCAAAGCCCACCCACCGTGCTGCTCTGCCAGCAGCATGAGGCGCCCTTGGGCTCTGAGAGGTCCTGGTCGCTCTGGGGAGCCTCAGTGAGGTTCAGAGACCTGGAGAGAGCTTGGCAGGGAAGGACATGGGACTGGGTGGTGCTCCAGAATGGGGGTGTGCTGCAAGCAAGCAGAACAGGTGGGCTGAGTGGAGACATTGCCGTGTCTGTCACGGTCTGTCTGCTCTCCCCAGGTGACCTCCCCAGGGCCCTGCACATCTTCTCTTTGAAGCTGGGTGTAGCTCAGGTTTCTAGAGATGTTCACCTGCTTCTCAGGGCACGAGACAAGGGCAGCGCCTGCACTGTCAAAATCTCCCCTCCTTGCTGTACCACTGGATGAAACTTTGGAGGCTGGAAAGATCCTGTGGTCCCATAACCCAGGTGACACCGCTGTGCTGGTGACCCACATTAACCCCCCCTGCCAGGGGGGTGTCCCTGCCTGGCAACGAGGCTCCCCAGTGCTCTCCCTGCAGGGCAGAAAGTCCAACACCTTCCCACCTTCAGCACCTTTGCAGACACAGGAGCACAGGCGTGGCCAGACCATGAGGTGCCCAGGACATTGTGGTGAAGGACTCGGCCCCAGCGTGAGGTTTTTGAAATGCCGTTCTTCCTTCTGTAAGGTGAAAATCAGGATCTTTTGAGCTTCTTCCCCACCTTCTCACCTGGAAACCTTTCTACCGTGGTGGAAGAAATACAAATGAAAGAAAGAAAAGGAGAAGAAAAGAACCAAAGCGGGAGACAGCAGAAGGTTTTCCAGCATGGACAAGGTCTCCGCTCTGCGTCTCTCAACGCTGGCGCTTACCAAACATAGCCAGGGCCCCGCGAAACCTCGGCCCGGCACAGAGTAGTAAGATGAGCTCCCTCTCTATTTGGCCTAGCTAAAAATAGCAGAGGGGAAAAAAAAGGCAGAGTCAGGACCCTGCAGGACCAGTAGTCAATGGGCTGCGAGGAGCGATTGAACTCCGAGCCCTGCTCGGCAGGCTCCAGCTGACGGGCTATTTTTTGCCGTGGTTGACTAAATATGGTCAGGGAGGGAAGAGCAGGAGCAGGGGCCGCGCGCCCGGGGGTGCGTGTTTGGGATGCTTCGTTGGGTATATAAGCACTGGAAAGGTGGACTCGCGTCCTGACCAGAGCTCCCCCCTCCCTCCGCCCGCCCCCCCAGCCGTGTGCATCCCCCCGCAGCCTGACCCGCAGCCCGGGCTGACCCCCGGGGGGGTGACAAGGAGGAGGAGGAGGAGGGAAGGGGAGGGGGGGGCGCAGGCACTCGTGCCGGCGCAGCCGCTNCTTGTGATTCCATGACCCTCCTCTATGCATCCCTAACTCTCGAAAGCTGATTCAGCTTTCAGCTAGTGCTCTGGTGAGTCCTCTGCTGCAACAGAAGCTCCTAACTGGTATGTCTTCTTTTTTTTTTTTTTTTTTTTTTCCCCTCTTTTCCTCCCCCTTTTTGTCTTTTACCC